>CM019716.1:24223362-24746884 GCA_009760885.1 Achatina immaculata | reverse complement strand
GGGCCTTTATCCTTGGCTTATGCTGTCAAGGGAGTGAAAGAATATGATGATGATGATGTTTCCCACTCAGCTGAAGAAATACTGCTGGACTTTTGTTTTTATCGAGCGACGTTGATTCTAGCATAACACACTGGCTGAAGGTATAGATAAATTAGTGTTGTTTTTTATTTTTGGTATTATTTCTATTTTTGCATAATTTCAATTTTCAACTCTGTTTCAACATTGTTACATCATATTCTTTCCACAAGTCCATGCAACGTTCTTCATTCTGGCTCAAAATATTTCTGTCTTTAAATAAATGAATTCGTGTTTCACTCTATCAAGTCTGTTCGTGTTGTCTCGACAATGATTAAAATATATTCACAGTAGTGAGTCTTTAACAACAAGAAAATAAGGTTTTCCACATTCTTCTGAAGTTTTTGTTAAAAGCAGCATAAACTATAAAGTTTCCAATGCTGTTTATAACAAGAATAAAATTAGTAATAAAAGGCAGAACACCTGTCAAGCCAGTTTCATTTTGTAACGCCTCAAGTTCTTTTACATATGGAATAAGATATGCAAACCCGCTACAGACAATAAACAGAAGGCAGACGCTGAGTAAAGATTTTGTTGTTTTTGAGGTTGCCATTCTTGATCGTTGATGAGAATGTTTTTGCGAAAAGGAGGACGTCATCTTTAATCGTCGTATGGAGATTATCTTTATTTGAATTCCTAAAACAACACAACCAAGAGTGACGAGAATAATCGATACTGTTCCTGTCATGTTATTTATAACTTGACCAACGACCTCGTACACCCAAACTCCGTTTATCCTTTGATAATAGAAGGATGAAAACACTATGAACCCAAACGCGCCCCTTTTGTTCACTATACTATAAAACTGTAAGCATACTGCATTCTGGTAAATGGCACATCCTAGGAAAATTACAAACAGAAGAGAGCTCGTGATCCATGTTCTTAAAGGTGTCACGATGAAACGTAGATGAAGTGGGAAAAATATAGCCAGAATACGTTCTCCAGCTATTAGTACGGGAATCGCCATAGAACATGCATTTCCAGTCACACAAACGACAAATAGAGTTGTTAAAATGACATAACACATATAGTTAACACTTTCTGAGTACCTGAAGCTGGCTGGGATATTTTCAGTCAAGATGTACTGAGGAAAATTGTTTAGACCTATGAGAAAGAGAACATCAGAAACAGCCAATACCACGAGCAAAATGTTGGAACTTTTCTTCAATCCTTGTCGAGTCAACACTATAATGGTGATCAAATTTGAACATATTCCTATTACACTGGTGCTAGGATAGATCACATAACGAAGTATCCATATTATGTTTTTTGCAACGTCCTTACTAAGGAGAGGTGGATAGATTGATACAGGCATTGTTGTTATATTTTCCGACATTCTGCGGATAAAATGAAAATGAAAGTTTAAAATAAAAGCAGTTAGCCTCTTTATACAAAACTTTTTATATGCAAGACGCTATATAACCATGCCTGCATCATGTGTTCTGTTCGTTGATTTCTGTGTTGTCCATTCATTGATAACACCGGAGAATTTATTTCTCTTACATTCCGCTTATTTCTACCAACGCTAAACTGATTTAGTAACGTTAAACATTACTAGCGTTACAGAGTAGAGTCAAATGAAATCTATCGATGACGTCATGTTAGTAGTAAAACAAAATCTGTTAGATGACCTCATGTGAGCAGTAATCTGAAAATCGAGCTGATGGGAACATAGTGATCTGAAAATTTAGAAGATCACATCACGTTAGCAGTAATCCTAAAGCGACATAAACAAATGGTAGCTAGAAGAAATACGCCATGAGCGTCACATATGGATACAGGAAAACAAACTGGTGTGATAAAATGTTAAGTTTTTGCAAATGGTGTTGGAATTTTAGAAATTGATCACGTTAGATTTTGATCGAATTGGATGCTAAAGATTTTGATCGAACTTGATGGTAAAGTTTTTGATTGAATTGGGAGGTCCACACAAACGAAACCGGACGCCAACGCTAACGAACACGGACATTCATCTCACTTATGTATTTCTGACTTGATGAATAATGACGATGCTGAAAAAGGAATTATGTCAGACTGCAATCGCCAACACACATTTTGGTGCCTCAAATGTTAGACTTGTTTCTGGGTATATTTGACCTGCTGGTCCCGAATATGGCGCAAGTTTTCTTCTATCAGCTCCAGTTTTTTTTTAGATAAAACACGTGTGCCATATACCACTCTTCATTCTGCTCCCCCATAACAAATCAGGATATTTTAATGTATTGCTTAAAGTAATATATTTTAAGCATTAAAGAAACATGCTAACAATTAAAGGAAAAGTGTACTACATGAAAACCTGATTCTTTCATAGCATAAGCACACCCTGATGATATTCGACACATAAGAAGCTCCTTTTGTGAGTCTTCCGAGATTGCGATATGCCAGGACAATCCCGCATAAGGTTACAACAATAGTCTGCCATCACGCATGCATCCCATCTTTCTAGGTATCTGGCTTCCATTGCTTCTATGACTTTGTGAAATCTTTCACTTTGGTCTTCAGTTAAGTCCCCAAGGTTCTCTGGACAGTGATCTAAGTGACTGTGCAGATAGTGAAAGTTAACACTCATGTTACAGTTAAGCCTGTTGAAATGAAAATCATATCCTCTACTAATTGTATGCAGTTGTCTGCCTTCTTGTTGCCAAGAAAGTTTTTCACAACAAGAACAAATGAAGACTAGGTACGTGATTCGATTTCATTCATTGATGCTATGAAATGTGGGTCATTTATAAGTTGTCTGATCTGTGGACCATCCAAAATTCCTGCCTTATTTTTTCATGGTAATTCCAAGTAACTTATGCATTATATATTCAGTGCAGGCACGAAACGTCTTTATTCAAAGCCTTACAAAATTGTTTCATCAGACCTTGCTTTATATGTAGTTGTGGCAGTATGATTCTATCTTGTGCTACCAAGAGTTCATTCATTACATTTTATCCTCAAACCACCAAATATTCCCTCAGAGGCCAATCTTTTCTTGCCCAATGTTCATGTATGTCTCCACTATCCTAAAGGCATAAATCGGTAAGGATACTTTGTGTAGCCACTTTGTTGATTAAAAAGAAAATTAACCATCTTCAAGTCTACACGGATAACCTATTCATGTTCTTAGTAATGTATGTTTTTTCCAAGATTAAAGAGATTATCTTGTACTCTTCTTTCATCCTGGTGAAATGACCGATTGGAATAGAGCGATATGTGTTACCGTTTTAAAAAGAAGATACTTAAATCTGAGTTTTAAACTGTCAATTAAAAGACGTCACACACTTGGGTTATAATCTGAAAGACCAGTTTTCTTCACAAGGTTTTTAATGTCATTGCCGAATACTAAGTTTCTGTCTTCGGTAAATAATGGCAGCAAATCCATTTCTCTCCTTCGATAAAATGTCATTTTCGTTCCAGGCTGAAGTACATTCTTTTTCTTTAGTCTGGAAGAAAGCAAGTCATAAGACTTTTTAGAATTGTTTAAGTCCCTGATCAGATCTCTCAGTTCATTCTGATAAAACCGATCACTAAGTGAAGTTATTTGGAATTCACTGTCACTGCCCCCACTTTCTTTACCTTTGTACGATATCAGATATGCAAGAATTATCCTCTGAGAGCTGTGCTAGTTCAAGGAAAGGTAGAACGAGTACAAGATCAGAGTGCGGAACAGATCTCCTAGCTGAAGGTAGATCAGGATAAGACCACCTGTCACAATTATTTCCATTTAAGCCTATGATATTAACAATACAAAAATAACAGTCATCTAAGTAGTTTTTCGGTTCCGTCTACACCATTGTACTCCAAATCTCAGTCAAATTCTCTTTCCATTTGTCCACTGGCGCAAATGCTCCGTATAATATTTGCATACAATAAGAGGAACCCATGGCGTATCTTGATTTCCTAGCTTGACATCAAAATAACCTACATTTGCTCTTTTTACAAACTTATAAATAGGTTTCCTCTTTGCTTTCAGTTGTACTCCTAACAAATATAGCAAAATATGTCGGGATGATTCAAGCAGCCCCGTCTAGAAGTAGACATAACCTCTACGATGTTCGGTTTGTAAAAATGAAATAATACGAGTCGGAACATACACACACCTCCTATACGATCATAACTATTATACAGTGTAAATGTTTTAAACAGATCAGGTTGAGAAACCATTGAAACACAAATTTATGTAGTCTACGAAGACCATGATTTACCATCTTAATTATGTAATAAAACAGAACAAATGCGATTTTATCATTTGAGCTATACATTTTTTTTGCTAGCGTGCATTATAGAGGATGTAGATGAATAGTTGTGAAACAAGGATCATTGTAAAAACAAATGTGGGTAAATTACACAAATTTCCCATTCAAATAAGTCAGCTTATTAGGACATCCCAATTTTGCATAAGGGATTTGTTATACTGTAGATAATTTTATTTTCAAAATTCAACCATATCTAAGAAACAAGAACTGATGTCAACCTAATCTAAGAAACAAGAACTGATGTCAACCTAATCTAAGAAACAAGAACTGATGTCAACCATATCTAAGAAACAAGAACTGATGTCAAACTAATCTAAGAAACAAGAAGTGATTTCAACCATATCTAAGAAACAAGAACTGATGTCAACCTAATCTAAGACACAAGAATTGATGTCAACAATATCTAAGAAACAAGAACTGATGTCAACCTAATCTAAGAAACAAGAAGTGATGTCAACCATATCTAAGAAACAAGAACTGATGTCAACCTAATCTAAGACACAAGAACTGATGTCAACAATATCTAAGAAACAAGAACTGATGTCAACCTAATCTAAGAAACAAGAACTGATGTCAACCATATCTAAGAAACAAGAACTGATGTCAAACTAATCTAAGAAACAAGAACTGATGTCAACCATATCTAAGAAACAAGAACTGATGTCAACCATATCTAAGAAACAAGAACTGACGTGGTCCATCCAATGCGATTTTCTGAATCAGCGCCCCAAATAACCCCAGGAACAGGCCTAAAGCTAAGGACGCCAAAAATGTTTTTCTTGTTTCGGGCTGTGTTGTGTTGCCACTTTGAGGTTTGTACTTATTGTGAAGAAACGTTATGCTGTTGTCTTGTCATCTTGAGATCTGGACGTACGAACTAATAAAGACTTTGCCTCTGAAGTTTTGTTTTCCTGTGTATTCGGTCGGTCAGTGTTGTGGTTTAAATTTTCTTTGTGGTTGAGACTTGTCTGTTGCAACTACCAGCGCCACATACGATCGATGCTTGAGATAAGAGCCGTCTGTCACAAATTCCAAGTATCAACGCGAAGTACACTAGCACATATGGTGAGAGAGGAGCTGTAACGGTGGTTCTTTTACTCCTATATATTTTCCTTTTACAATAATATTGTGTACTTTGAAAAATTTAATTTCTGTATCTGTCTGTTTTCTTCCCGTGCAGTTAAACGTCACATTGGGCTGGCATAGTAGTTAGCAAAACTTTCCTGTTTTCTACGAGCTATTCAACATCATCAAGGGATTTTATGCCTACTAATTTGGCCTATCTTAACAATGTCCTATTTAGAGTTTCACGTGGTCGATCCCTTTTTCTTCTGTCTTTAGTGTTCCACTTGATAGCTTGCTTTGAGATTCTCTGATTGTTTCTTCTCATCACGTGACTAATATATCTTATATCTTATATCCTTCCCGTGCCGTTAAACGTCACATAGGGCTCGCAAGGTAGTTCGCCAATTTTTCCTGTCTTCGGCGGGTCTTTCAACCTCATAAAGGGATTTTATGCCTGTTAACTTGGCCTCTCTTAACAATGTCCTCTTCAGAATTTCACGCAGTCTTCCTCTTTTTCTTCGACCTGTTGTGTTCCACTTGATAGCTTGTTTTGGGATTCTCTGATCATTTCTTCTCATCAAGTGACCAACATATGTCCATCTCCATTTCCTGATCACCCATGAGACTGGTTGTTGTTCAGTCATCTGTCTTATCTCTGCATAACTAATATATGTCCATCTCCTTTTTCTGATCACCCATGAGACAGGTTGTTGTTCAGTCATCTGTCTTATCTCTGCATAACTAATATATGCCCATCTCCTTTTTCTGATCACCCATGAGACAGGTTGTTGTTCAGTCATCTGTCTTATCTCTGCATAACTAATATATGTCCATCTCCTTTTTCTGATCACCCATGAGTCAGGTTGTTGTTCAGTCATCTGTCTTATCTCTGCATAACTAATATATGCCCATCTCCTTTTTCTGATCACCCATGAGACAGGTTGTTGTTCAGTCATCTGTCTTATCTCTGCATAACTAATATATGCCCATCTCCTTTTTCTGATCACCCATGAGACAGGTTGTTGTTCAGTCATCTGTCTTATCTCTGCATAACTAATATATGCCCATCTCCTTTTTCTGATCACCCATGAGACAGGTTGTTGTTTACTCGTGATTGGGATGGGGGGGGGGGGGGGAGGTGGAAGGGGAGAGGGTGGGTGTAAATCATAGAGAATTGTATAATTTTAATTGTCACTGTTCTCAGAGAAAGTGTTTCATATTTTTCCAGATAATAATGAACAGCTTGTCTCAAAAAGCTACGAAAGAAGCGTTCACATGTTGGTGCTGACAAAATGTTTAATCTAAGACATCTAAAGGCCATGGAGTACAACTCTCTCCAATGTGTTCGTTGTCTTTCTTCCAAACCAGTGCAAGTGGAGACTCATCAAGTCTGACTGTATCACGCATTCAGAGGCAGACAATATTCTAGACTGTATCTCCTAGTAATTTTTGTAAGTTAGCAATTTACATTTGTGGTACATTTTTAGCAATAAATCATAATTTGGATTATTCCAAAGCAGCAAGTGTTCACACTTTGATTTAGAACGCGATTATCAGAGAACTTTGACTTCATAAATTAGAATACCAATTTGGAGACTCCAATTATTGGTATATCCATTAACAGTAGAGATAAAAACGCTCGAATTGTTTCACATGTGATAAACGACAAAGAGTAGACTTCATCTTCACTTTTATATTAAGAAGGTTTAGCACAACGCAGTTATCATCACACTTCCAGTTTATTATTTTTTTTTTACAAGAGTTATATGAGAGCAATGTTTTCAATGAAGTTAAAAAGCTATAGTGTGCGGATGCACTGTTTTGTTTCATGTCGGACAATGTTCTGTTCTATCATTGCACAACCGACATTTACAATAATTATAATATTAACACCCGGAATAGTTCATTTACTGTTGATCTCCTTTATATAGTGTTTCAGATGTTAAATTCTGACACTGCTTATTCAACGCACCTTGCATAAAGTATGGGGTTGCTATCTCTCTATATTGAATGTCACAGTCCAGATGTTGTTTTAACTTCAGGAAGTATATGGAAGAATAGAGGTCGAAGATATTCAACGAAAGACTTTTCTATAGGCTCCGCTACCGCAGGAGCACAGTTATATGTTATATGCTTGTGCCTGAAAGATCACACAGAAGTACAGGTGAAGTGTTGTATTTGACAGTCAGCAAAGCAAAACCCAGATTCTCTCATTTCTGAATTAGAAAGACCTACTAAGTTGGGCATAGAAACAATGAAGTTAGTGTCATTCGCAGTGTCTATAGCACTGGCGGTAGATTAGAATATACTTTTAATATATTTATTAAAAAAAACACTACTACCTAAGCATTTACACAAACTAATTGCCATAATATTTTGATTTTAAACCGCTCTCGAATGTACAGCAAAATATAGTCTAATACAACTGTAGTTGTATAATTCACTGTAACTGTAGTTTTAATGTTGTCCATTCTTAATCTTCAGGATTATCGGATGAATACATAACAGTAACTGGATGAACTTGTCACATCACAAGGTAATATTATCCAAATTCTACACACACAAAAAACACGAAAAAAAAAACGAAATACCAGGAACTAATGTTAATTTCTTTGGGCAAAAGATAGAGCCCTTAGATCATCATCCTACATAATCTCTTGGTCAGACTTAGTGCTTCTGTTCTATGTGACATTGAAGCTTGTGTTCCTGTTGTCTGTGCACAGATTATTTTCTTCTTCTTCTTCTTCGTTCGCTTCTACCACCAAAACCGCACTGTGATCCTACTGAATTTACGCCTGTGGTCCTCGTTAGGTCCCCGAAAGGACCACACGAGATCCACGAGAGGACCACAAGGGGTTCAGAGTATCACGGGGCTTTAGCCTGTATTTCTTGGTGGGTCTCAGAAGCGGGGTTTTGTGACACCGTGGTTTTCATTGCACCAATTTAGTCTAGGGTTGGACTTTCTCACCGGAAGACCTCGACGTGTTTAGGATATCAGTGCATCCCCGCTGGGTGAGAGGCGGTAGCCCACCCAAGCCAGAGTTGGACCTCCTCACCGGAAAACCTCGACGTGTTTTGAGATACCCGTGTATCACCGCCGGGTGAGAGGTGGTTGCCCATCCAGTCCAGAGTTGGACTTTCTCACCGGAAAACCTCAGCGTGATTAGGATACGCAAACATCCCCGCCGGGTGAGAGGTGGTTACCTATCTAGACTACCCTAGTCCAGTGTCTCCGACTTCATCATTTTGCGGTCGTGGCCGCTACCCTTCCTAGTTGTGACCAGGATGGAGCTTTTGTCCAGGAGGACGAATCCTCGCCACTAGTGATTTCCACCTCTGGGTTGAGCCGGTTTAGGCATATTATCCCAGTATGGGCGTGTTTGGGACAAGACCGACCTCTAGAGCAGAGGTACTGTGACATGCATAGCCTTCAAGATTCACCCCTGGTGTGAGCCGGTTTAGGCAAAATTCACTAGTATGGGTGTATATCAGGCGTGACTGACCTCTAGAGCGTAGGTGGCATGACATGTATAGCCATCAAGTTCCACCCCTGGTGTGTGCCGGTTTAGGCAAATTTCACCAGTGTATGTGTATTTCGGACGTGGCTGGCCTCTAGAGCAGAGGTGCCGTGGTATGTATAGCTCTCGTAGCGATACTACTGGACATACCGATTAAACTTCACTTTATCCTTTCCACCACCTTTCCCGTCGGCACCGAACAGCAACCTTTATTTCTTTTCCGCATTTCTTCCTTGACCGAGGGGAGCTTCACTCCACGCGCGGCATTTGAAGAGTCTCGCCAGCAGTGTCTTAACCTCTGGGACAAGCTGGTTCATGCATTTCACCCGATATGACTGCACTCATGACGTGGCCGACATCCAGACCAGAGGTGCCGTGATTTGACTGTTTGCTTCGCTTTATCCTTTCTACCACCTTTTCCGCAGTGATGCTGCGCAGCAACCTCATTTGCACCTTTTTTCATTGGCCTGGAGGAGCACCGCTCCACGCACGGCAACTGAAAAATCTCGCCAACAGCGGCAGATGAGCTACCAAACGTGCCACTCATCTACCCTAAGTAACTGGTTTTCAGGCGCCAGATATTCGCCCTCGCCCCTTCTCCTGTCAGTTTAAACAGTTCTGCCACGGGAAGGCCAGGAGCTGGACTTGACTGCCAGAGGCTGTTTGAGACGCATTTGCAGTCCTTAGAACCACACATTATTTATTCATATTCCTGAGATTTTTTACTAAAGCAGGGACATTTTAAAAATACTATTATAAAAATTTTAAAAATACAATTTTACCACTAGCATCATATTTTAATATTGTCTGCGATACACATATAGCTATCAAATTCTTTCTATCCTGGTACATAAAATGCTGAATATGTCTGTTTTCAGAATTTTTATATTTCCATTGATAACATTTCACTATGAGTGAAATATTTGATGTTTAACTTTTTGTGAGCAGTTCATTTCAATGTAATTGATGGAGAATATGAGATAAATGTGTAAACCTAGATCAAAAGAGGAGATTCTAAGTTAGTGTAACATTAGGTGTAGTATTTAACCTTTGACAGGTTTTCTGAAGTACGGTTCAAACTAATACAGATTTGTTTTCTTCCTTCTACCTTCAAACTTTATCTGACATATGTATTTTAGTTGCTTTATTATATACTTCCACCGAACATCTCGGAGCACTGTTAGGCGACTCAGAGATTAGCACCAGGTGCACAGTACATGGTCAGTGAAAACCTCTGTCTAAAAATGTATAGATCTACCATGATAACATGGAGTTGCTATACATAGGCATATCAGCTGTATTGCGCTATAAAGCTATATTAGTTCTCACGACATTTATATAACAATGATATATAACACGAATTAATAATGTTTTTTTTATGTTTTCATTCACTCATTCTCGTGGCATCTCCTTTCCAGAAGGTTGTCCCTATTACAGGTCTCCCTGTCTTACACAAGTTGACCAGGCACTGTGCCTTCTACTATCAGCCTTTCCAAGTTATTGTGTCTCTTGATATAGCAGAAGTATCTCAGATTTCTAATTTGTATGATGTTAATTAGCCAGTTTTCTGCGACACCTAATCCAATCAATATCTCTTTGTTTGATTTTCTATCTAGTTTTCTGTAACATTTCATTTAAAATGCTGTTATTCTCTTTTCTAGTGAGCTGTTTAGTGCCCGCGTTTCGCATTCGTATATTGCTACTAGGAATATGTAAGCTCTTAGTAAACATACTCTTCATTTGTGCTAGTTTATGTGACGCAACTGCAATTATTCTTTAGATTTTCACTTGGTAGTCGCCATTGGTGTTGATGATCGAACCTGGATATTCAAATTTATTTACAATTTCAAGCTCTTGATGGTCCAATCTAATTTTAGGTTTGGTTCTCGCTGTGTCAGTTAAGGTTTTTTTTACCTGGACATACTATGGAGAAAACCAGTCTTAATTCTTCCTTTTCTCTTTCTTCTCCTTTTTCAACCTCCCTGAAACGCCGAGCTAATGTTCTTTGCAGCCGATGTTGTGAAGGTGTTGAGACACAGCTTGTTGTCGACTATGGAGTGGGTGATAGCAGCTATTTTTTCAATCAATGAGTGCAGCTAAAAAGCAGGAGGTGTGCAATACTTTTATAGTGGACTCATCCGCCATCAGGACGTTAGCAAAGCTAGGCCTGTTTCTGGAGGTACCAAAGAAGAGGTTTCATAAGATCCTGGCTAGCCATGGTTCGCCAACCCTGATGTCAGCACTTCTACTGTGGGTCGCTGATCGCCATAATGGACAGCGTCTTCTACCGAATGTCTGTGTGTAACATTATAGTCTTGTAGAAGGGGCGCTGAAGGTGGTAAAAGTTTAACGGAAATGTAGGAAATCAACACCATCTGATGTCTTTGATTTCAGACCACAAATACATGGTCTGCAAGCTTACTTTCTGCGCTTCTGCTGTTTCTATCCTGCTCTCCTGTCGCTGTTGTCCTACTCTCCTGTCGCTGTTGTCCTGCTCTCCTCTCTCTGTTGTCCTGCTCTCCTTCACTGTTGTCCTGCTCTCATGTCACTGTTGTCCTGCTCTCCTCTCTCTGTTGTCCTGCTCTCCTGTCACTGTTGCTCTGCCCTCCTGTCACTGTTGCCTTGCTCTCCTGTCTCTGTTGCCTTCTCTCCTGTCGCTGTTGCCCCACTCTCCTGTCGCTGTTGCCCTGTTCTCCTGTTACTGTTGCCCTGCCCTCCTGTCACTGTTGCCGTGCTCTCCTGTTTCTGTTGTTCTGCTTTCCTGTCTCTGTTGCCCTGCTCTCCTGTCACTGTTGCCCTGCACTCCTGTCACTGATGTCCTGATCTCCTGTCTCTGTTGCCCTGCTCTCCTGTCTCTGTTGCCCTGCTCTCCTGTCACTGTTCCCCTGCTCTCCTGTCACTGTTGCCATGTTTTCCTGTCTATGTTGTCCTGCTCTCCTGTCTCTGATGCCTTCTCTCCAGTCACTGTTGTCCTGCTCTCCTGTCTCTGTTCTTCTGCTTTCCTGTCACTGTTGTCCTGCTCTCCTGTCTCTGTTGTTCTGCTTTCCTGTCTCTGTTGTCCTGCTTTCCTGTCTCTGTTGTTCTGCTTTCCTGTCTCTTTTGTCCTGCTTTCCTGTCTCTGTTGTCCTGTTCTCAATTCGCTTGTTACTTTCAGGTGGTCAGTCTTTGTTGGCTTCTCATATCCTTCCCGTGCCTTTGAACGTCACACAGGGCTCGCAAAGTAATTCACCAATTTTTCCTGTTTTCGTGGAGCTTTTCAACCTCATCAAGGGATTTTATTCCTATTAATTTAGCCTCTCTTAACAATGTAATTGTTGCCTACTTTATTATTATTTTATAAAAGTGTTATATATGGTTCTATTTTCCATACAGATGTTATCATCATCTTCTCTTTTTCTGTTTTGCAACTTATATAGTTGATTGCTTTTATTCAGTTCTATACATGTTTTTGTATATAAACTTCATAAAGCTAATAGTAACGAACAGAGAAACTAATTAATTATCAAATGTTCATGTCTGTCAGAGAAAGCGGACAACAATTATAAATCCAGAATAAATTGATGTAATGATGGTACGTGACAATAGTTTATGAACACACGAACTAAATAAAAGTTCTGTGCATTTTTTTAAGTTAGATTGTCTTACATAATGTTTAATAGTCTGTCAAGAAACAAGTTAGTGCTGCTAATTAATCCTGGGCTTTGAAAGACGATCTCACTGACAACGGAAGTTACCAAGAAACACATTTCTTAGGTTAACTTTGGGATGTAAGAGAAGTTACTATTGTCAACTGCCAGATAAGCTCGCCTGTCAAGACAAAACGTTAGTTCACCTTGGCATTTCCTGCCAAGTATTCATGTTCTTAGCTATAGACTAAACAGAAATAACATCTGGTACAAACAAAATTTTTAAAAAACACGGTGATATAAGAGATCTAATGTGAGAATTTTGACATAGAAATTTAGTAAAATACATTCTGTATTTCATGGACGATATTAGAACCCTAAACGCTCTTTGGAAAATGAAAGTAACAAACAAAAAAAAAAAACAAGTACATTTTTCTTAACTTCACCTCAAAACAACAAGGACAGATTTTGTGGATCATGCATACCTATGCCAATCAATGCTGAGAGCCATATTTAACCAAAGCTAAATAAACCGATCTACCAGTTCCAGAACTGAATGTCAACTTGGATGAAGTTACACTGAATGAAACTGAAACAGCAGTGAATCTAATGGCGAACAACAAAGCTGCAGGTGAAGATGAAATAACAGTCGAAATGTTAAAAGCTATTAACAGTGGCAACATGAGACAACTACAAAGAATGTGGAGTAAAATTTGGAAAGAAGAAAAGGTCCCTTCTAAATGGAAAAAGGGAATCATTGTTAAAATACCCCCCCCCCAAAAAAAAAAAAGAAACCTCAATGACTGCAATAACTGCAGTGGTGTAACCTTACCATCAGTTGTGTCAAAGGTGTTTTGTAAAATGATTCTGAATAGAATTAAGGATGTAGTAGATACTGCAATGAGAGAAGAACAAACAGAATTTCGAAAAGGGAGAAGCTGTCTCTGCCAGATCTTTACTCTCAGAATAATACTTGAAGAACATATTGAAAAGCATAAATCATTAATCCTGAACTTCATAGACTTTAAAAAAGCATTTGATAGCATACACAGAGATTCACTGTGGAGAATTTTAAGACTATATGGAATACCATCTAAAATTGTCTACATCATTATAGATCTCTGCAACAGATATGTTTGTGCAGTCAAGATAGAAGAAGGAATGAGCGAATGTGAAACAAGTGTGAAACAAGGATGTATATTATTTTCCTTGCTATTTGGAATTGCCATAGACTTTATAATGAAAAAAAGCTGTTCAGGCACAACCGTCATTGATTGGGTACGTGGGACCCAAATAGAAAATCTTGATTTAGCAGATGACATAACTCTTATCAAAGACAATGTGAAATCGATGCAGGAAAAAACAGATTCCTTGTCTTCCTTGGCTAGCAAAATAGGACTTGAAACTAACAAAGATAAAACAAAAATAATGAAACTTCTCATTAATCAAGAAGGAAAAATATACATAGAAGGAACAATTGTTGATGAAGTAAACCAATTTGCAAACCTTGGCAGCTACATAGACCAGAAAGGTGACACTAGGAAGAAAGTTAGAATTCGAATTGCAAATGCAGCATTGTCCCTCAAATATCTTGAGAATATATGGAATTCAAAAGTTATAAGCACAAAAACCAAGTTAAGATTATTCAATTCATATGTGATATCCACCCTCATTTATGCATGTGAAAGCTGGAAATCAGCTAAAGAAATAGAAGAGAAATTAGACTCATTTGAAAACAAATGCCTAAGGAAAATATATGGTATAAAGTGGAACAAATTCAAGAACAACGCAGAGATAAGACAAATGAGCAAACAACAACCTGTCTCATGGGTGATCAGAAAAAGAAGATGGACATATGTAGGCCATTTGATGAGAAGAAACAATCAGAGATTACCAAAACAAGCTATCAAGTGGAGCACAACAGGCCGAAGAAAAAGAGTCGACAACGTGAAACTCTAAAAAGGACATTGTTAAGAGAAGCCAGTTTAGTGGGCATAACTTGATGAAGTTGAAAGACTCACAGAGATCATGAAAACTTGGCAAACAACTATGCAAGCCTTATGTGACGTTTAACGGCACGGGATGGATGTAAGATGGAAGAAATAAAATGTAGCAGATTTCTAACTCAACCGTATTAAAAATTAAAAACAAAATTATAGTAACTTCCTTCCAGGCCCTTTGTACAAAAATGTGTCATTCAATTTTATCCTTCCAGAGTATTGAAAATAATTCAGGAGTGAAAGAGTTAAACTTCAAATTACTGGAGGTGTTTCAAAAACTGTTTCTCTAATGTCAAACAGATCATTATGAAAGAATTCTTTATCTTTTCCATAGATATCTGCGTGCAAATGGATTGTACCATTGACTTTCCTCATTAATATATTTTCTTTGTTATGTCGCCAGATATAAAAAAAACATTTGTGTTTATGTTTAAATTTTGTGAAACATTTTAATTTGAAGCTTTGTCGCTTGCCTGTCTCTCCACGTTTATAACAAAATGATTTAGAACAGACAAAAGAGTCCAAGTTCCTCGACTAAGCATCCTGTTCAAGCACTAAGCAGAATTTAAGCTAGAAGAAAACATTGGTAGTTTGAGCACAAGGTCGGGTGTTCTATCCTCCAGATACTGTACTGTAACGGATTGTCTGTTAGGATGAGCAGACTTAAGTCTAAAGATCCGAAACGTCCTAGACTCTATTTAAAACAATAAAGAGACTAAGCATTGTTTACATGAAAAATAATTAAAGAAATAAGTAATAAAAGGCTGACAGGATTTTCTCCGTTTTGCTTGCTATTATACAATCTCATGCAGAGATCACAACTAAAGGAGAGTCTAGCCATGCATGAGAAGACAGACAGTATTGGTCGGAGGAAACTAAGTTTAGCCAGTGGTTAATCTGCCACTGATCATGTAGCATTAGTTTAGCAAGGATGGACGTGTGGGAAAAGGGGTAAAATGCGCTTGATATTTGACAAAAAACACGCTGGTGTAATAATGTTCTTCAACTTCTTTTTCTCATTGACGTTCTGTTCATAGCTGCAGCACTTCATTTACGCTGAGTACATGTTCATTGTGAGTTGTACAGGTAATCCCATAGGAAATGCCGTAGGGGATGAAGCGTTAGAGACCTCATTATGCTGGGGCATCAGCGTATGAGGTAGTCTGGCCAGTTCCTTTCCTCGCTGCCTTTCCTCCCCAGATTTTCCGTGGTACCCAAATGCGAGGTAGGTCGACCTCGGGGCCGCTTTGGTCGGAAAAAAAATCCCGTTCAGCTAAGGATTGGAACCCTTGACCATTCGATCGCTAGACGAATGCTCTAACCACTGAGGTAGCCGGTCCCTACATGTTCATACCTACAACAATTCTGCGTTTACGCTGAGAACCAGGAATAACTTCATATCAGCTGCCAACCACGAATCAGGTGGAAACAACATCATCACCAATCAGTGGCACAGGTTTCATAATAAGGTAGCATCGTCCATTAGATGGTCGCGAGAGAAAAAGAAAGGTAACACGCTTTCTTTACTTGATTCTGGGGTCCAGTTATGGATGATGATTTGTCTTGCTGTTTTCCTGAGCTGGTAGAAAGATAGTAAATTTAAAGCGTTCTTCGCCTTCCACTGGTTCAGAACCAGCCTTGGAGTGCAGCTTCTCCCTGAACGGTTCTGAGAAGTTCTCTAAGAACTGTCTCATCAACTTGTAATAATATAAGGCACGTCTTGCAGCTGACAGCACCATTTCAACAAGCTACATAACGATAGAGAAGCATTGTAAAGATGGACGCTCCTCTATGGCAGGCACGAAATGGAAGAGCTTTTGTCGTCTGGTTTTGGAGCAGCGAAAGTGTGAAACCTATGGATATTCATCAGCTAATCAAGGTTCATTATGGTAAAGCCTGTCTGTTTATAGAGCGAGTTTATTAGTGGCGTCGGAATTTTCAAAACGGCTCTAGTTCTGTATCTGAGCCTCCTTGTCGAGGTCACGCACATCAAGTAGTGAACCCCAAGTCGACTGCAGAAGCTGAACTCATGGTCGAGTGATGGTGAATGAAGCAGCTGCAGTTCTGAGTGTCAGTCCTGGTTCAGCGTACAGCTTCATCTACCACGTGATCAAGTTCAAGAAAGTAGAAAATATGATACAGGAGGTGCAGCATATATATTTAGGAATCCAAGCACTTTGTAAGCGTTAGAGTACTTGCATCGAACGTAATGGAGAATATGTAGTTATGAGACATTTTTACATCAATAAATTAAGGAAAATAAAGTAAGGTTTTCGTGTAGAACACCTTCCCATTTACTTTTCGTCCGTAGACCGAACGGTATGGTTGTAGTGTTATTTAAGTTAAACAAAATTGTTATTAAGTTTCTCCAATTTGGAGTTTATTCCTTCTAGGTGTGTATTAATATTCTTTTTTTTCACCTTTATTACATACACATTAATATATTTTCTTTGTTATGTCGCCAGATATATAAAAAAAACATTTGTGTTTATGTTTAAATTTTGTGAAACATTTTAATTTGAAGCTTTGTCGCTTGTCTGTCTCTCCACGTTTATATCAAAATGATTTAGAAGAGACAAAAAAGTCCAAGTTCCTCGACTAATCATCCTGTTCAAGGGCTAAAATGCGCTTGATATTTGACAAAAAATAAACTGGTGTAATAATGTTCTTCAACTACTTGTTCTCATTGACTTTCTGTTCATAGCTGCAGCACTTCATTTACGCTGAGTACATGTTCATTGTGAGTTGTACAGGTAATCCCATAGGAAATGCCGTAGGGGATGAAGCGTTAGAGACCTCATTATGCTGGGGCATCAGCGTATAAGGTAGTCTGGCCAGTTCCTTTCCTCGCTGCCTTTCCTCCCCAGATTTTCCGTGGTACCCAAAAGCGAGGTAGGTCGACCTCGGGGACGCTTTGGTCGGAAAAAAAATCCCGTTCAGCTAAGGATTGGAACCCTTGACCATTCGGTCGCTAGACGAATGCTCTAACCACTGAGGTAGCCGGTCCCTACATGTTCATACCTAGAACAATTCTGCGTTTACGCTGAGAACCAGGAATAACTTCATATCAGCTGCCAACCACGAATCAGGTGGAAACAGCATCATCACCAATCAGTGGCGCAGGTTTCATAATAAGGTAGCATCGTCCATTAGATGGTCGCGAGAGAAAAGGAAAGGTAACACGCTTTCTTTACTTGATTCTGGGGTCCAGTTATGGATGATGATTTGTCTTGCTGTTTTCCTGAGCTGGTAGAAAGATAGTAAATTTAAAGCGTTCTTCGCCTTCCACTGGTTCAGAACCAGCCTTGGAGTGCAGCTTCTCCCTGAACGGTTCTGAGAAGTTCTCTAAGAACTGTCTCATCAACTTGTAATAATATAAGGCACGTCTTGCAGCTGACAGCACCATTTCAACAAGCTACTTAACGATAGAGAAGCATTGTAAAGATGGACGCTCCTCTATGGCAGGCACGAAATGGAAGAGCTTTTGTCGTCCGGGTTTTGGAGCAGCGAAAGTGTGAAACCTATGGATATTCATCAGCTAATCAAGGTTCATTATGGTAAAGCCTGTCTGTTTTTAGAGCGAGTTTATTAGTGGCGTCGGAATTTTCAAAACGGCTCTAGTTCTGTATCTGAGCCTCCTTGTCCAGGTCACGCACATCAAGTAGTGAACCCCAAGTCGACTGCAAAAGCTGAACTCATGGTCGAGTGATGGTGAATGAAGCAGCTGCAGTTCTGAGTGTCAGTCCTGGTTCAGCGTACAGCTTCATCTACCACGTGATCAAGTTCAAGAAAGTAGAAAATATGATACAGGAGGTGCAGCATATATATTTAGGAATCCAAGCACTTTGTAAGCGTTAGAGTACTTGCATCGAACGTAATGGAGAATATGTAGTTATGAGACATTTTTACATCAATAAATTAAGGAAAATAAAGTAAGGTTTTCATGTAGAACACCTTCCCATTTACTTTTCGTCCGTAGACCGAACGGTATGGTTGTAGTGTTATTTAAGTTAAACAAAATTGTTATTAAGTTTCTCCAATTTGGAGTTTATTCCTTCTAGGTGTGTATTAATATTCTTTTTTTTCACCTTTATTACATACACATTCACTATCACTATTTAACTCACCCATTTACTTAGTAATGCTGAAAACAACTGTCCAGACTTTCATGATAAAGTTGTGAATGGAGTTTATTTATCAGTTGGCTCGACAGACTCCGGGTATTTTATTCAGCGTCCGTGATAGGAGACATAACTTTTAACTTTCATCTCCTTCTTCATCAGACTGACTTGAACTACAACCTGGTATCAGACTGACTTGAACTACAACCTGGTATCAGACTGACTTGAACTACAACCTGGCATCAGACTGACTTGAACTACAACCTGGTATCAGACTGACTTGAACTACAACCTGGTATCAGACTGACTTGAACTACAACCTGGTATCAGACTGACTTGAACTACAACCTGGTATCAGACTGACTTGAACTAAAACCTGGCATCAGACTGACTTGAACTACAACCTGGCATCAGACTGACTTGAACTACAACCTGGCATCAGACTGACTTGAACTACAACCTGGCATCAGACTGACTTGAACTACAACCTGGCATCAGACTGACTTGAACTACAACCTGGTATCAGACTGACTTGAACTACAACCTGGTATCAGACTGACTTGAACTACAAACTGGTACAGACTGACTTGAACTATAACCTAGTATCAGACTGACTTGAACTACAACCTGATACCAGACTGACTTGAACTACAACCTGGTACCAGACTGACTTGAACTACAACCTGGTATCAGACTGACTTGAACTACAACCTGTTATCAGACTGACTTGAACTACAACCTGGTATCAGACTGACTTGAACTACAACCTGGTATCAGACTGACTTGAACTACAACCTGGTATCAGACTGACTTGAACTACAACCTGTTATCAGACTGACTTGAACTACAACCTGGTATCAGACTGACTTGAACTACAACCTGGTATCAGACTGACTTGAACTACAACCTGGTATCAGACTGACTTGAACTACAACCTGGTATCAGACTGACTTGAACTAAAACCTGGCATCAGACTGACTTGAACTACAACCTGGCATCAGACTGACTTGAACTACAACCTGGCATCAGACTGACTTGAACTACAACCTGGCATCAGACTGACTTGAACTACAACCTGGCATCAGACTGACTTGAACTACAACCTGGTATCAGACTGACTTGAACTACAACCTGGTATCAGACTGACTTGAACTACAAACTGGTACAGACTGACTTGAACTATAACCTAGTATCAGACTGACTTGAACTACAACCTGATACCAGACTGACTTGAACTACAACCTGGTACCAGACTGACTTGAACTACAACCTGGTATCAGACTGACTTGAACTACAACCTGTTATCAGACTGACTTGAACTACAACCTGGTATCAGACTGACTTGAACTACAACCTGGTATCAGACTGACTTGAACTACAACCTGTTATCAGACTGACTTGAACTACAACCTGTTATCAGACTGACTTGAACTACAACCTGGTATCAGACTGACTTGAACTACAACCTGGTATCACACTGACTTGAACTACAACCTGGTATTCTTTGCTGCCGATGTGCTGAAGATACTGAGGATTTGAGGGGGGTGAGGGTGTGGGGGAGAGGGTACGGCTGCTATTTTTTTTCAGTCTTTGAGTGGATCTATAAAACACAGGATGTGCAATGCTTCTTGAGCAAAATCCACCACCATGTGGATTATGGCGAGCCCTGATCAGGTTAAGCCTGCTACTGAGGGTACCAGCTGAGAAATGAGACAATGTCTTTGGTCGCCTACAGTTTGACAGCCGTGATGCTAACATATCAGTTGTGGATAGCTAACTATGAGATCGGACAGTAACTTCCTTCGCTGTTACTTTCATAAACTGAATTCAAATAAACGCGACGAACTGAACATTGACAACTATCCTGATAATTTGACTGGGAGGAGGTTCATTCCTTAGTCAAATTTCTGCTATCTTCTTTCAGAAAAGTCACCAGTCTCTCAGTAGCTGACAGAATTTCCAACTGTCTTCAAGCAAAATCTTACTCTCTCTCTCTCTCTCTCTCTCTCTCTCTCTCTCTCTCTGAACCTTAAGTGCCCAGGGCACATGGGACTTCCGCAAGGGTTTTCCACAAATGCCTGTTCTTTGTCTTTTTTCTGTTCTTGACCAGGTGAGCCCTCTATTGCTCAACATCCTTTCTGTTGTTCTTCTCCATGTCTCTTTTGGTCTACCCTTACTTCTGTTCCCCTGTGGTGTCCATCTTAGTGCTATTTCTGGTAGTGAGTTGTCAGTCATTCGTAGCACATGTCCCAACCATCGCCAGCGTCTTTCCTCAATAACTGTTGTCAGTGGTTTTATCTGCATTTCTGCTAATAAGATGTTATTTCTTATGGTGTTTGGCCAAAATATTTGTCTAATTCTTCGTAAACATTTAGTCTGGAAAGAATTTAACTTGTTTTCTATGGTTTTGGTGATTTTCCAGCATTCACTACCATAGAGTAGTACACTTAGAGCATTACTCTTAAGTATCCTGATTTTCATGTTTTCATAGTTATGAATATTTCATATTTATTTACCCTATCTGGTAAAAAAAACTATCAGACTGCTACAGAAACGGAAGCAAGGGAAAAAATAAATGCAGGTGGAAGGAGAAATGCGTATCAGGAAACTGAGCATGGTTGAAAATCTTACTAAGAAATCATTAATGATGGCCAAGTATGATTGGTCAAAGAAACTAACTTGGCCATTCGGATACATTCTTTACATTCATTGCTATTTTCTGTCAGCTAACACAATGGAATCTCAGACAAATAAACCTAACCACAGGTGAGAAGATTTGGTATGAGATGAAACGATCTGAATACCGAAATCAGTTGATCAGAATTCAACTTCACCCTTCCACCCTCTCAGGTTCATCCTAGCGTTCATGTTACAATATGGTGAAGTTTGGGTTGGGGATATTAGATATGAATCAGATAAAGTGTATTCTACTGATAAAATGATCTAGTACCTTGTACATACAGACAGGTGTTAGAAATATCATGCATCATAATGAAGTATCGTGAAATGTTCGATAGCCATCTTTTGATAACTATTCGCGCTCTGAGAACAGTGTGTTCTTGAATTTGTCATTAAAAATAATGTTCTTCGGTGATTTAATGCAGCATGAAGTTCAGAAATTTCCAAAGAACTTTATTCTGAAGTTAAATATATCGTGCTTAAGACAGTAAAATGTTTATTCATTACGCTTGCATGAGCACTCTGAAGTTAGTAATATTATTACATAATTACGAGGGTCATACCGAAATTCGTGAGCAAACGTTTTTTGTTTTTTCAAAATCAGAATTTACAGACAGAGAAAATATAAATGTATCGTCTTTAACTGCGTCATTTTCCTCACTTTTCAACATACTCTCCATTTCTCTGCAGACATTTTTCCCATCGCTCTGCAAGTTTGAAAATACTCTCCCGGTAGAATTTTGTTCCAACTGACCGAAGGCACAGATGCACTGCTTTCTGGACGTTCTCTCCTGTGTCGTAATGATGGCCTCGCATTTGTTCTTTTACACAGCCGATAAGATCGTAATCATTGGGTGCCAGGTCGGGGCTATAGCCAGGGTGTGGAAGAATTTCCCAACATATAGCCAGGGTGTGGAAGAATTTCCCAAAATATAGCCAGGGTGTGGAAGAATTTCCCAACATATAGGCAAGGTGTGGAAGAATTTCCCAACATATAGGCAGGGTGTGGAAGAATTTCTTAACCTATTTTCTGAATTTCCCCAGATGTTCAGTGAGTGGGGTTTTTCTCACAGCTTTGTGATCTTCAGTCAACAAACGTAGGACCCAGCGGGCACAAACGTTTCTGTAGCCTAGGGTTTCAATCATTTCCTGTACGGCACTGTGTCCTATTCCAAAATTTACAGCGATTTCAGATACTGTGACACGTCTGTCTTGTTTAATGATGTCGTTAACCCTTTCCACGTTACGTTCAGTGGAGACAGTTCGAGGGCGACCATTGCGAGGCATATCTTGGATGCTCGTGTTTCCAATTTTGAAATGTTTCACCCGCCTCCTAACACTGCTAGCACCCATACACACATCTCCATAAACATGTTAAAGGTATTGGTGAATTTCATCAGCGGGGATTTCCTCCTTAGCGAGGAACTCATTAACAGCACTTGACGAAAAGAAACATCAGCAGCCGTCATTTTGTTTATGCTCCGCGTGGTCACGTGACACATGATGGTGGCGTCATGTAACCTCTACATGAGATGCAATGGATACAGATTGAGTTGATACATTTATATTTTCTCAATCTATAAATACTGATCTTTTAAAAATGTTTCCTCACCACTTTCGGTATGACCAACATGGTATGTTACAGTAAAGACAAAAAAGGGAACTCGGAACAAAGAATAAAACTATTCTAAATATTTATTGACAAATATTATGGTCAAGAAGTTTCACAACTGCTCTTCTCAGCGGCAGATTAAAAAAAAAAGAGTAAACAGTGAGGACAACCTTTCATGGTTCAGTCAAAGTTATTCAGGTGACTGCAGACTCAAGGACATGTTTTTGTTAGGATTAACAGCTGAAAGGTGAAGGCGACATTATATTCTTTTGACTTCTGGCAAGAGTCCACGTGGACAACTTTGACGGCGATGATCTTGTATTCTTCCCCAGACGTCTGCGGAGTCCCACGAAAAGACCTTGAGAAACATTTCTTATTACCTTGACCGCTGGTCAATAAACGTCTTAGGAGATGGTGGGGTCAAAGATGACAAGCTCTGGAACGCCAGTCTTCATCTTTTTTTGTTCTACGTGTAATTACTACTTACTGACATGGGAGACTGTCTAGTTACAGGACTCAAAGATAACCTTGAATTTGCATGCACTCTTATGTTGTAACTAGACTGTTGAGGTGTGACCAGGTCATTCAATATCATATGTCAGTGAACACACACAAACACTGGTAGTATATAAATTATAAATTTAATGCAAAACACTAATTACTGCATGTGAGCACTGAAACATTTACTTTATATCATCATCACCGTCATCGTCATCATCATCATCAGCGTCGTCGTCGTCGTCACATGTATTATGTGCTAGTTTCGAGTTTATGATGTACGGGGTGTGCAATACTTCTTTAGCAGAATCCACCCCCGTGGGGACTAATACGATCAGGAACCTGTTAGCCAGGCCAGGCATCTTACTGCGGGGCTCAATGGGTCGATGTTAGATACAATGACAGTCTCTTTCCTTGATACCTTTATAGAGGATCTCGGGAATTCTTCGTGACAATTAACCTTAACCATGTTTCCCACTTGTTTTGTGTTGTTGATAGACGCTGTTTATAGCATGATACAAGAGCTCAAGATATAGATAAATTCGTGATTTTATTGTATTATTTGTATAATTTCTATTTTCAACTTTGTTTAAACACTGTTACATCATATTTTTTTCACAAGTCCAGGCAACGGTCTTCATTCTCGTTCAAAATATTTCCATCCTTAGATAAATGGGTTCGTGTTTCACTTCATCAAGTCTGTTTGTGTTGCCTTGACATTGCCTAAATACATTCACAGAAGTGAGTCTTTAACAACAAAAAAATAAAGATTTCCATATTGCTCTGAAGATTTTGTTAAAAGCAGCATAAACTATAAAGTTTCCAATGCTGTTTATAACAAGGATAAAATTAGTAACAAAAGGTAGAACACTTTTCAAGCCACTTTCATTCTGTAGTGAATCAAGGTTTTTTACATATGGAACAAGATATGCAAACCCGCTACAGACAATAAACAGAAGGCAGACGCTGAGTAAAGATTTTGTTGTTTTTGAGGTTGTGATTCTTGATCGGTGATGAGAATATTTTTGCGAAAAGGAGGACGTCATCTTTAATCGTCGTAAGGAGATTATCTTTATTTGAATTCCTATAACAACACAACCAAGACTGACAAGAACAATAGGTACTGTTCCTGTCATGTTGTTCATAATCTGAAGAATGATATCGTACACCCAAACTCCATTTATCCTTTGATAATATAAAGATGAAAACGCTAGGAACCCAAAAGCTACCCTTTTATTCCTCATGCTATGAAACTGTAAGCATACTGCATTCTGGTAAATGGCAAAGAAAATTACAAATAGAAGAGAGCTCGTGATCCATGTTCGTAGAGGTGTCACGATGAAACGCAGATGAAGTGGAAAAAATATAGCCAGAATACGTTCTCCAGCTATTAGTACGGGAATCGCCATAGAACATTGAATTCCAGTTCTACAAGCCTTAAACAGAATTATTAAAAATACATAACACAAATAGTTAACACTCTCTGAGTATCTGAAGCTGTAGGGCACATTTTCAGTCAAGATGTACTCGGGAAAATTGTTTAGACCTATGAGAAAAAGAACGTCAGAAACAGCCAGTACCACCAGCAGAATGTTGGAACTTTTCTTCAATCCTTGTCGAGTCAACACTATAATAGTAGTAAGATTTGAACATATTCCTATTACACTAGTGATAGGATAGATCACATAACGAAGTGTCCACATTATGTAATTTGCAACTTCCTCACTAAGGAGAGGTGGATAGACTGATACAGGCGTGGTTGTTATATTTTCTGACATTCTGCGGATAAAATGAAAATGCGAGAGTTTTAAATAAACGCACTTGGCCCCTTTATACAAAATCTTATGTGAGCAAAACACAATAGGTTCGTACCTGCATCTTATGTCATGTTCAATAATGTGTCTGTTGTCCATTCATTGATAACACTGGAGAATTTATTTTCTTTACTTCCGCTTATTTCTACCAGCGTTAAACTGATTTAGTAACAGTAAACATTGCTAGTGTTACAGAGTAGAGTCATATGAAATGTAGCGATGACGTCATGTGAGTAAAAAAAAAGGATAAATGTAATTCTGTCATGCCTTACAGGCACATATGGATATGGTGTTAGGGCCCATATTTTCCTTGACCTGTCAGTACACTAAAGAGTGATATGGTCAGTATTGCGCCTGGCCGCCTTTCCTTTTATAGCTCCAGAAGAAGTCGGGTACCCATTTCTACAGCTGGGAGACTGGGGTGCCTCCGGCCTGATTCGAACCTCCGACCTTTGCCATGAGGGAACAGTGAACTAACCACTTGGCCACTCAGACACCAAAGTCATGTGAGTAGTAAAACAAAATCTATTAGATGACCTAATGTGAGTAGTAAAACAAAATCTATTAGATGACTTAATGTGAGTAGTAAAACAAACTCTATTAGATGACCTAATGTGAGTAGTAAAACAAAATCTATTAGATGACCTAATGTGAGTAGTAAAACAAAATCTATTAGATGACCTCATGTGAGTAGTAAAACAAAATATATCAGATGACCTAATGTGAGTAGTAAAACAAAATCTATTAGATGACCTCATGTGAATAGTAAAACAAAATCTATCAGATGACCTCATGTGAGTAGTAAAACAAAATCTATTAGATGACCTCATATGAATAGCAATATCAAAATCGAGCTGATGGCATAATAGTAATCTGAAAAATTTAGATGTCATCATGTGAGTAGTAATCCTAAAGCGACATAAACAAATGGTAACGAGAAGAAATGTAGCATTCATTGTGGTGGAATGATCGACTGGAATAGAACCATTTTTGTTTGCCGTTTTTTTTTTAAGAACACAGTTCAAAACTTATTTTCTGAAAAACCCGTTTTCTTCACATGGTTTCCGATGTCATTACAGAATACTAAGTTGTTGTCTTCCTAAAAAGAATGTCAACAATTTAGTTTCTCTCCTTCGATAAAATGTCATTTTCGTTCCAGGCTGAAGTACATTCTTTTGCTTCAGTCCGGAGACAAGCAATTCAGAAGACTCCTTGGAAAGATTTCAGTCCCTGATCAGATCACTCAGTTCATTCTGTTCATAAACGATCACTATGTGAAAGTGTTTGGAAGTCACAGTCACTGCTCATACTTTCTTTACCTTGTGCGGTATCAGACATGCAAAACTCATCCTCTGAGAGCTGTGGTAGTTCAAGGAAAGGTTAAACGGGTACAAGATCCAAGTGCGGAACAGGTATCCTGGCTGAAGGTAGATTAAGGTAAGACCACTTGTCACGATTATTTCGATTGATGCCTGTGATATTAACAATACAAAAAATAACAGTCATCGAAGTGGTTTTTCTGTTCCCTCCACACCATTGGTACTCCAAATCTCAGGCAACTTCTCTTTCCTTTTGTCCACTGGCGCAAATGCTCCGTACACGTTTTGCATACAATATGAGAAGCCCAAGGCATATTGTGATCTCCAAGCTTGACACAAAAATAACCTACATTTGCTCTTTTTACAAACTCAGAAATAGGTTTCCTCTTTGCTTTCAGTGTGTACTCCTAACAAATAAGGCAAAATACGTCGGGATGATTCATTCAACTCCGTCTTGAAGTAGCCATAACCTCTACGGTGTTCGATTAGCAAAAATGAAATGATATTAGTGGGAATATATTCACACACCTCCTGTACGATCATAACTGTTATACAGCGCAACTGTTTTAAATAGATCAGGTTAAGAAATCTTTGAAATATTAATTAATGTAGTCCACGAAAGCCACGATTTACCATCTTAATTTTGCGCACATAATTATGTAATAAAATAGAATAAAATAATAGAACAAAAGCGATTTTGTCATTTGAACTATACATTTTAATGCCAGTGTACATTATAGGAAAGAAAGAAGACGAGCAGTTGTGAAACAATGATCATTGTTTACAAAAAAAAGGAAAGAAAGTGTTAGTAAATTAAATGCACTGGTTTCCCATTGAAATAAGACATCTTATTATGACATCACAGTTCAGCAGAAGAGATTTGTTAAAGTGAGGACTAAAATTTAATAATTCTACCATATCAAGGAACCTAGAACTGATACGGTCTACCCAATGCGGTTTTCTGAATCCGAACCTCCAAAATAACCCCAGGAACAGACCTAAAAAAAAGACATTAAGAAAAATGTGTTTTTGTTGGGCTGTTATCTTGTCACTTTGAGGTTTTTAATTATTTTGAAGAAGCCTTGCGCCTGTCACTGTACAACAATGCTGTTATCTTGTCATCTTGAGGTCTACACTGTACAACAATGCTGTTGTCTTGTCATCTTGAGGTCTACACTGTACAAAAATGCTGTTGTCTTGTCATCTTGATGTCTACACTGTACAACAATGATGTTGTCTTGTCCAGTTGAAGTCTAGAGTGTACAACAATGCTGTTATCTTGTCATCTTGAGGTCTACACTGTACAACAATGCTGTTGTCTTGTCATCTTGATGTCTACACTGTACAACAATGCTGTTGTCTTGTCATCTTGATGTCTACACTGTACAACAATGCTGTTGTCTTGTCATCTTGATGTCTACACTGTACAACAATGCTGTTGTCTTGTCTTCTTGATGTCTACACTGTACAACAATGCTGTTGTTTTGTCATCTTGAGGTCTACACTGTACAACAATGCTGTTGTCTTGTCATCTTGATGTCTACACTGTACAACAATGATGTTGTCTTGTCCAGTTGAAGTCTAGAGTGTACAACAATGCTGTTGTCTTGTCATCTTGAGGTCTACACTGTACAACAATGCTGTTGTCTTGTCATCTTGAGGTCTACACTGTACAACAATGCTGTTGTCTTGTCATCTTGATGTCTACACTGTACAACAATGCTGTTGTTTTGTCATCTTGAGGTCTACACTGTACAACAATGCTGTTGTCTTGTCTTCTTGATGTCTACACTGTACAACAATGCTGTTGTTTTGTCATCTTGAGGTCTACACTGTACAACAATGCTGTTGTCTTGTCATCTTGATGTCTACACTGTACAACAATGATGTTGTCTTGTCCAGTTGAAGTCTAGAGTGTACAACAATGCTGTTGTCTTGTCATCTTGAGGTCTACACTGTACAACAATGCTGTTGTCTTGTCATCTTGAGGTCTACACTGTACAACAATGCTGTTGTCTTGTCATCTTGATGTCTACACTGTACAACAATGATGTTGTCTTGTCCAGTTGAAGTCTAGAGTGTACAACAATGCTGTTGTCTTGTCATCTTGATGTCTACACTGTACAACAGTGCTGTTGTCTTGTCATCTTGAGGTCTACACTGTACAACAATGCTGTTGTCTTGTCATGTTGAAGTCTACACTGTGCAACAATGCTGTTGTCTTGTCATCATGAGGTCTACACTGTACAACAATGCTGCTGTCTTGTCATGTTGAAGTCTACATTGTACAACAATGCTGTTGTCTTGTCCAGTTGAAGTCTACACTGTACAACAATGTTGCTGTCTTGTCATCTTGAGGTCTACAATGTACAACAATGCTGTTGTCTTGTCATCTTGAGGTCTACACTGTACAACAATGCTGTTGTCTTGTCCAGTTGAAGTCTACACTCTACAACAATGCTGCTGTCTTCTCATCTTGAGGTCTACACTGTACAACAATGGTGCTGTCTTGTCATTCTGAGGTCTACACTTTACAACAATCCTGCTGTCTTGTCATCTTGATATCTACACTGTACAACAATGCTGTTGTCTTGTCATCTTGAGGTCTACACTGTACAACAATGCTGCTGTCTTGTCATCTTGAGGTTTACACTGTACAACAATGCTGCTGTCTTGTCATCTTGAGGTCTGCACGTTAGGACTAATAGAGACTTGGATGCGTTTGTCACGGAAGTTTTGTTGTGATACGTATTCGGACAATCAGTGTATGTTCCGATGTGGATGACATTTCTTTGTGGCTGAGACTTGTCTATTGCAACTGCCAGCACAGCATACGATGGATGCTTGAGATGAGAGCTGGTTGTCGCAAGTTCCAAGACCCAACACGAATCACGCTACCACGTGTGGCTGATAAAGAAACTGTAAAGCTGGTTCTACTTTACTCCTATATTTTTTCCTTTAATATCAATATTATATTCTTCTTCTTCAGCTTTCCGAGCCATTAAGGTTCATTGCTGCAGATAAAGTTCGCCTCTTTCCCTCTCTAATCTTAATCTTCTCTCTCTAGTTGGTGACACAAATATCTTTTATATCCTCTTCTATGTTGTCTTTCCGTCTCTGTCTTGGTCTACCCCTTGGTCTTGTTCACCTCATCTCTTGTGCATACATCATTTTCGTTTGTCTGTTCTCTTCCATTCTTTCTACATGGCCCAACCAGTGTAATTTGTTCAGTTTCAAGACATTTATAATTGTTTGGGATTTAAATAAGCTGTTCAGTTCAGTGTTCTTTCTAGCTCTCCATTCTCCATGGTTGGTATCCTTTATGGCCCCAAAGACTCTTCTTAGGATTTTGGTCTCAGAGATCTACAGTTGTTGTTCATATTTCTTTGTTGTACTCCACGTTTTTGATCCATACATGACGGCTGGTCTTATTATATTTGTGTATATTATTTTGGTGTTTTGGGACAGAATTTTGGATTTTAACAGGTGTTTAAGGCAAAGTATATTTTATTCCCTATCTGTACTCTGATTTTACTTTCCTCGCTTACTGTGTTGCTTCTGTTGAAGGTTGTGCCTAGATATTTGTATGTTTCTGCTTTCCTAATAATCATCTCTCCAATATATATATATATATATATATATATATATATATATATATATATAATCTGGATCATTCTGCCTCTGGTCTCTTCATATCTTCATATATTCATAGTTACCTTATGTTATATATATAACATCTTATAGATCTTATCTTATAGATGCAGTTCAGATACCTACATTGAAATGAGAGATCTAGCACTAAAAGTGGGCTTGACCATTAATCAATATTATGTACCTTATAAAATTAGATGTTTGTATTTGTCTGTATTCTTCCCGTGCCGTTAAACGTCATATAGGGCTCGTATGGTAGTTCGCAAAGTTTTCATGTTTTCGACGAGCTTTTCAACCATGCCTACTAAACTAGCCTCTCTTAACAATGTCCTCTTCAGAGTTTTACATGGTCGACCTCTTTTTCTTCGGCCTGTTGTGTTCCACGTGATAGCTTGTTTTGGGATTCTCTAATTGTTTTTTCTCATCACATGACCAGTATATGTCCATCTCTTTTGTGTGATCACCAGTGAGAGTAAGTGTTTTTCGCTAGATGTAAATCATATAAAATGGTATAATTTTATATGTTTTTCTTTTAAAAAAATTGTATGGCACTATTCTCAGAGGAAGTCTTTCATATTTTTTTCCAGATAATAATGAACAGCTGTTCTAATTTCTAAGAAATCTGAAGGTCATGGAGTACAACTCTCTCTCCAATGTGGGCGTTGTCTTTCTTCCATACTAGTGCAAAGTGGAGACTCATCAAGTCTGACTGTCACGAACTCACGGCCAGACAATATTCTAGACTTTATCCCTTAGTAATATTTGTAAGTTAGCAATTTACATTTGTAGTACATTTGGAGTAATAAATCATAATTTAGATTATTCCTAAGCAGCAATTGTTCACGGTTCACTTCAGGACCTGATCATCAGAAAAATTTTGTTTCATTAAAAAAAAAGAATAAAATTGTGGAGAGTGCACTTATTGGTATATTCATTAACAGATTAAAGCGCTCGAATCGTTCCAAATGTAATAAAAGATAATGAGTAGATTTAATGTTTTATTTTATTTTCGGAAGGTTTAGTAAGACACAGTCTTCATGACACATCGAGTGTTTTTTTTTTGCAAGAGTTCTATGAGAGCAATGGTTTCACTGATGTTAAAGAGCTATAGTGTGCAGATGCACTGTTCTGTTTCATGTCGGACAATGTACCGTTCTATCATTGCACGATCGACATTTACATTAGCACCGGGAGTTTTTAATTTATTGATGATCTTCTTTAACTGGCGTTTCAGAAAATAAATTCTGACACTGCTTATTCAATGCACATTGTATAAAGTATTGTCTTGCTATCTCTTTATATTAAATGTCACGGTTCAGATGTTGTTTTAACTTCAGGAAGTGTATGGAAGAACAGAGGTCGAAGATATTCAACAAAAGACTTTTCTATAGGCTCCGCTACAGCAGGATTACAGACTTCTACTACGTGCTCTTGAAGATCACAGTTAAGACATAGAAATACAGGTGAAGTTAGATATTTGACAGTCATGGACACAAAACCCAGATTCTCTTATCTCTGTATTTTGAACGACTAAGTTGGACATAGAAACAATGAAGTTAGTGTAATTCGCTTCTAACAGTTTTAATAAAAACTACGCTTCTAATATGTTTATAAAACCAATGCTTCTACTATATTTATTAAAACTACGCTTCTAATATATATATATATATATATATATATATATATATATATATATGTTTGTGTGTGTATTAGAGCATCACGCTGGAACGCCTGGAGAAATTTCAATCAAACTTGGCACACATATGGCTTACAACCTGGACAGTGCACCAACGGGGTAGATCACCCCTAGGATACCCCTATGTCCATAGGGTTCGGGGTGACATGTAAAAATAATCGAAAATGAACGAGAGTACCGTCGAATCCATAGTTTTCGGGGTCGCTGAGATAAACAGTGACACTCCCAACGCCGTTTAAGTCCAAGTTCAGCCCCCAACGGCATTGGGGGCCCTAGGGGGTGGGGATGGCATGAAGGGACATATGCAAATAATTGAAAACGACCGATATTAGTGTCGAATCTATAGTTTTAAGGTCGCTGAGATGAATAGTGACCGTTCCGATGCCATTTAAGTCCAAGGTCAGCCTCCAACGGCATGGGAGCCCTAGGGGTGGGGTGGGATGGTGTGACTAAAAATGAACGTGTGTGTGTGTGTATGTTAGAGCATCACGCTGGAACGCCTGGAGAAATTTCAACCAAATTTGGCACACATATGACTTACAAACTGAACACTGCCCCGTGGGGGTTAGATCATCCCTAGGATACCCCTATGACCCCTATAGGTCGGAGTGACATGTTCAAATAATCTAAAACGAACGATATTACTGTCGAATCCATAGTTTTCGGGGTCGCTGAGCTGTATAGTGACACTCTCGAAACCGTTTAAGTCCATGTTCAGTCCCCACAATATATGTATGACCCTAGGGGTGGGGTGGGATGGGGTAACATGTAAAAATAATCGAACACGACCAATATTATTGTCGAGTGCATAGTTTTTGGAGTCGCTGAGATGTATAGTGACATTCCCGACGCCGTTTAAGTCCAAGCTCAGCCCTAATCTGCATAAGGCCCTAGGGGTGGGTGTGGGGTGGGGTGACATGTGCAAAAAATAGAAAAAGAAAATTTTACTGTCGAATCCATAGTTTTCTGGGTCACGGAGATGAATAGTGGCACTTCCAAATTCAGCCGCCATTGGCGTTGGGGGGGGGGGGGCCGGGGGGGGGGGGGGGTAAGACGTGGTGAAAAATAAAATGTCCATAGTGACCGAGACTAGTGTTCGGGGTCGCTAGGCTGATTGGTGACAGTTCTGATGACAATTAAGCCCACGTTTAATCGAATAGAAGGAACAGATCTCTGTACAACCGTCTAGACTCTGTACAACCTTCAAGAAATCTGTGGAAATGACTAAAACATTGTAGAACTTTCTAGAAGATTGTGAAACTAAATAGACCTCTGTAGACCCTTCTAGAAGGTTGTAGAAATGAACAGAACTTTGTGGATTGGGATAATTAAATACCCGGGCAACGCCTGGTAATCAGCTAGTATGTTTATAAAAATACGCTTCTAAACTGTTCATAAAAAATACACTTCTAATATGTTTATAAAAAATACCCTTCTAATATGTTTATAAAAATACGCTTCTAATATGTTTATAAAAATATGCTTCTAATATGTTTGTGAAAACTACTACTACGGAAGTTATTACACAAACTAATCGCCATACTATTGTTAGTTTAAACTGCTCACAAATGTACAGTAAAACATAATAACATATGACTGTAGTGTTTAATTTACTGTAACCGAAGTTTTAATGTTGTCCATTTTTAATCTTCAGAATTACCGCACGACCACATAGCAGTAACTGGACAAACCTGCCACACCACAAGGTGGTAAGAGCCAGATCCTAGAAGATGAAAAAAATAAACGAAATGCCAGGAAGTAATGTTGATTTCGTTGGGCAATTGATAGAGTCCTTAGATCATCATCTCGCAGAATCTCTTTGTCAAATTTAGTACTTCTGTTCTATGTGACATTGAAGCTTGTTTTGCTGTGTCTGTCCATACATTCTTTATTGATATTCCTATGATTTTTGGACTAAAGGAGGGACATTTTAGAAATACTCTTTTAACACTAGTTTAATATTTTAACATTTTCTGCGACACACAGCTATCAAACTCTTTCTTTCTTAGTACATAAAATGTTGAATATGTCTTTCTTCATAATTGTATATTTCCATTGACAACATATGTGAAGTATTTGTTGTTTAACATTTTGTGAGCAGTATAGAATTATTCATTTCAATGTTTTTGACGGAGAATATGAGATAACTGTGGAAGTCTAGAGTCTCGTCAAAAGAGGAGATTCTAAATTAATGTAATATTATGTGTAGAATGTAATCTTTGACAAGTATTCTGAAGCATGGATCACACAAAAACAGTTTTTTTTGTTTTGTTTTTTGTTACTCTGCCTTAAAACTTTATTTCACAATCAAACCTGTTTTGTGGCTGCTTTACTATAATCTTCCTACGAACATCTCGGAGTTCTGTGAAGAGACTCAAAGACTAGCACCAGGTGCCCAGTTCATTGTCAGTGAAAACCTCTTGTCTAAAAGTGTATAGACCTACCGTGATAACATGGACTTGCTATACATAGGAATATCAGCTGTATTGCGCTACGCAGCGATACTCATTCATTCATTCATTTGCATGTCCCTTGCGGAACTTTGCATCCCAAACAGCACTCCTGTAGGCCTCTCGGTTGTGAGCAAGATGGCCTGCCGCTGCTGCATCCATTCGCAGATCGTCAACGATGTCTTGCAGCCATCTTCGTTTTGGTCTTCCTCTGACTTTCCATGATTGCTGTTTCGGTTTCTTGGTATATTTCCAGAAGATAGTTTACTGTTGTTTTCCTTCCGGGCAGTGACTGTACCAGTCATTGATCACAGCCTTTGTCCCTACATTGAGATCATCTGCCTACCATCATAGAATGGTGACCATAACCAACATTATCTGTCGGCTGCTCTCCCATTACTACTTCTCAAGATATTTATATAGCAAAGGTATGTGACAAGAATTAATAATGTTGTTTTTGATGTTTTCATTTATTCATGTGACGTGTCATTTCCAGAATGCTGTCTCTCTCACAGACTCCCTGAATTCAATATAGTCTTCTGCAAGTTGACCAGCGTCTCGTAATGACACATTCTGACCTTCCGTGATGTCCTGAGTCAATCTGCTGCAAGGTCGTCCATTTTCTCTTTTGCAGGGCACTATGCCTTCTACTGTGAGCCTTTCCAAGTTATTGTGTCTCTTGATATGGTCGAAGTATGTCAGATTTCTAATGTTTATGGTGTTAACTAGCCCGTTTAATGCGACAACTAATCCCATCAATATCTCTTTGTTTGATTTTCCTTCCATCCACGATATTCTGAGTGCCCTTTTATAACATTTCGTTTCAAATGCTGTTATTCTCTTTTCCTAGTGATCTGTTTAGTGTCTGTGTTTCACATCCGTGTCTTGCTACTTGGAGTATGTAAGCTCTTAGTAAACGTATATGTATTTATTTTTCTTGTTGGTACCTTGTCAACCACTCTTCATTTGAGGTAGTTTCTGTGATGCAACTACAATTGTAGCATGGCCTTGTAAGCAATGATTATAGTTGTTAGTATTATTATTTTTAATGAATATGATTATGAAAATACACTGTAAACAAAATAGTAACATCGAATAGCGACAGAGAAAAGTGGGTAGGAAAGAAAGAGAAAGGTATACAACTTCCATGATACTAGAACAAGACGCGGATAAAAGTAAACAGTGGAAACAGTGAATAGAAAAAGACGAGACTCAGTGACACTGAGATATAGGTAATACAAAGGAAAGACGCCAGAAAGTAGGATGGTCCAGTGATAACAAATCCGTGACTGGACGATGACACGTGTAAACAATAGAAAAGACGAATAGAAAAGGCAGACACAATGAAAAGCGAGGACACAATAAAACCTACGACATGAAATAGTAAGATAATGACTTAAGTTAATAACAATTGTATAGACGAAAGTGATACAGATTGACCCGCGTTAGGACGCTGTTGAGCACGGGTTTTAAATAAAGGAGTGACCAACTCGGCCAGCTGACCAATTAAATATTTAGAGGCGTGGCCTGTTGGACAACTGACTTACGAGAAATAAGTTACGGGGCAGTTTGACAATCAGAACGCTCATGGGACCAGTGGACATCTGAAGGGTGCAGTCAAAATACGTATTGGTTAATCCGTCAAAAAAGGCGAGGGGAAAAACAGGAAAAAAAAGAAGAAGTACGGAAGTAGAGGAGAGGAGGAAGCCCGAAGACGGAAGAACAGAAAACCAAGAAAAAAAAACCAAGAAGTACGGAAGTAGAAGAAAGAGGAGACAGAGAAGAGAGATCGTCAGTACACCGTCGGTCCGGCAAGTAGAGACTGACCAGAACTGCAAGAAGGATGGTCAGTGCACGTGGACAGTCAAGAATGAAGAAAGAAAGTCCAACCAGAACAGCCGAGAAGCCATCAGATGAGAGATAAGAACAGAAGTCCAGAGAAGAGGCAAGTAGACTTTGTTCGTTAGTACACGGCGATTGAGAGACGGCAGAGGAAGACCGTCAGAAGAAATCAGAAGACAGACAAGATAAGAAAGAGGATGAGACGATATAAAATCAGAAGTAGTGTTAGACGAAAGATGATTTTTCAAGTGATTCAAGTGATTAAGAAGAACTGGCGCTTTTGAAACTTTGAGTACAGTGATTTTAGACGAGAAACTAGTTGACCACGTGTTTCAGATGTGATAATAATACTGATATAGGAAATGTTCTCGTATCAAGTGTAGAATATTGTGAATTTGAGAAATTGTGAAGTGCTGCCTGTAGAATATGATAGAGTTTGATATTGTGAACAAATGATTAAGTGATTCAATCCAAGTGATGTTGTCGACAATACATCTTGAATTTATTTGTCAAGATTAAATAATACAGAGAACTTTTCCTCGGACATGCTCTGCTCTGATCAAGTGAAAAAGTAACGTTTTGTGAAACTTGTAATGTGTTAATCAAAGAGCACCTGTACGATTCAGTACTATAGAACTATTCTATAATATAGAACTATTCAGCAATCTACGATTGACACAATCTGTTAATATTATACAATTCTTCTTTTGATTTTTCCCGCGTAATCGCCACTGGTGGTGATAATCTAACCTAGGTATTCAAATTTATTTACAGTTTCAAGCTCTTGATGGTCCAGTCTAATTGTGAGTTTGCTTCTGATTTTGTCAGTTAAGCTGTTTTACCTGTTCGTAGTATAGGAAAAGCAGTTTCAATTCTTCTTCTTCTGTTTCTTCTTCAATCTTCCTGGAAGTGCGAGCTAGTATTCTTTGCAGCCGATGCTATAAAAGTGTTGAAACACAGGTTCGTGTCGGCTAGGGAGCGAGTGATGGCCGCTGTTTTTTTTTTCAGTCAATGAATGCAGATAAACAGCAGGGAGTGTCCATGATGACTATGGTGAAACCTTCCCCGTTAGCCATGATAGGTCTGTTACTGGGAATACCAAAGAAGAGACTGGACAAAAGGTCCCGGCGAGCCATGGTTCGCCAACCCTGACGTCAGCACTTCTACTATGGGTCGCTGATTGCTATAACGGACAGCGTCTTCTGTCGAATGTCTGTGTGTAACATTATAGTCTTGTATAAGAGAACGCTGAAGGTGATAACAGTCTAAGGGAGCTGTAGGAAATCAAAGCCATCTGATGTCATTGATTTCAGACCACAAATACATGGTCTGCACGCTTCCTGCCTGCTCTTTTGTCGTTCTGCCCTGCTCTCCTGACTCTGTTGTTCTGCTTTTCTGTCACTATTGTCCCGATCTCCTGTCTCTGTTGTTCTGCTCTCCTATCTCTGTTGTCCTGCTCTCCTATCACTGTTGTCCTGTTCTCCTGTCTCTTTTGTCCTGCTCTCCTATCTCTGTTGTCCTGCTCTCCTATCTCTGTTGTCCTGTTCTCCTGTCTCTGTTGTCCTGCTCTCCTATCTCTGTTGGCCTGCTATCTCTGTTGTCCTGCTCTCCTATCTCTGTTGTCCTGCTCTCCTATCTCTGTTGTCCTGTTCTCCTATCTCTGTTGTCCTGTTCTCCTGTCTATGTTGTCCTGCTCTCCTATCTCTGTTGTCCTGCTCTCCTATCTCTGTTGTCCTGCTCTCTAGTCGCTTATTACTTTCACGTGGTCAATCTTTGTTGCCTACTTTATTATTAGTTCATATTGTTGTTATTTATGGGTCTATTTTCTATACAGATGTTGTCATCATCTTCTCTTTTTCTGTTTTGCACCTTACATAGTTGATTGCTGAATTGCTTATAAGTTTTTAGTATGTAAACTCCAGGACGGCAATAGTAACGAACACAGAATTTGAAGTATTATCAAATGTTCGTATCTGTCAGAGAAAGCAGACAACAATTATACATCTAGAATAAATTGATGTAATGATGATACATGACAATAGTTTATCAGCACACGAAGTAATAAATGTTCTGTGATGTTCTTAGGCTGTTATACGCTAACATAATCTCGAAATAAAGCAGACATAGTTACATTGTCTTACATAATGTTTAATAGTCTGTCAAGAAACAAGTTAGTGCCGCTAATTAATCCTTGGCTCTAAAAGGAGATCTCACGGGCTACCGAAGTTACCAAGAAGTACATTACTTAGGTTAACTTTGGGATGTAAGAAAAGTTACTATTGTCAACTGCCAGGTAAGCTCGCCTGTCAACCCAAGACGTTAGTTCACCTTGGCTTCTTCTACCAAGTATTCATGTCCTTAACTGTAGCTACAAAGAAATAACATCTGGTACAAACAAAATAAAAAACATGATGATGCTTGATGAAGCATAGATATTACCATATATGTGAAAATAAAAGTAACAATAAAATAACAGATACAGTTTTCTTAACTCCTTCACCCCAAAATAACACTAACAGTTTGAGTGGATCTTGCATGCCTATGCCAACCAATGCTCGGAGCGAAATTTAGTCAAAACTAGATAAAATTAAAAGTAGCACATTTTTAACTCATACGCATGAAAAAGAAAAAAAAATCAGAGTAACTTCCTTTCAGGTTTTTTTTACAAAAAAATGTTTAAGCAAATTGTATTTCATCACAGCACGGAAAATAATTCAGGAATGAAAGAAATAAACTTCAAATTACTGGAGGTGTTTCAAAACCTGTTTCTCTAGTGTCAAGAGATCGTTTTGTAAGACTTCTTTAATTTAACAATATAAATCTGCAATGACGTTCTGCATCTGGATTTTGTCATCGACTTTCCTTGTTAACATATTTTGTTTGTATGGCTCCAGATATGAAAGAAAAAAAATGTTTTTATGTTTAAACCTGTGTAGCATTTGAATTGAAGTCACAGTTAAGCTTGTTTACTTGCCTCTCTGTCTATATAAAATGTTTTAGAAAAAAAAAGAGTCTAAGTTCCTCAACTAAGTAACTAAGTATCCTGTTCTAGCACTAAGCAGAATTTATGCTAGAAGAAAACATTGCCAGTTTGGTCTTAAATCTGTGCAAAAGGTCGGAAGTTTGTCTCTCAGATAAACCTATGTTCCGTGACGGATTATCTGTTAGGGGAAGTAATCAATCTTAAGTCGAAGGGCTGGAATATCTGAAACTGGGAAAATAGACTACAAATTAACATGAAAAATGATTTTAAAAATAATAAATGTGCTTAAAACTAAAAGGCTGACTGGATCGTGTCAGCTATGATTTGTCTGTATCACAGTGGATGCAGGTGTCTGGTTCAGTTTTATAAAACGAGAGAAACAATGAGGAAATCGGACAGAAACAAGGATTATATACTTAATAAGTATATATATATATATATAAAGAACATACAAAAATTCATTCAGTATGTCAGCAAAAGCCTTTTTCACAGCATCACATACAAAAGTTCAAAGTTCAGATTCCGGCTTCACTGCATTCGGGATAATCCCATATATGCTCAGCTGCATATCCCAGCATCCATCCAATAGTATGTTTCCTAATAGTTCCTGTCAAATTTTGACTTTTTACTATGCTTTGCATTTCACATTCACGACCCTTCTATATAAAAAATTTGTTAGCTGAGGTCGGTCCTGTACCCATAACCAGTCATCTAGATTGCAAAAGTGACTTTATTGTATTCTCCACCTCAGAAATCCAACATTTGCCCCGGTTGATGCGCCTTCCCTTTATCAACCCCAACTCCGTATAGAGAGGATGGTCCTTCATGCCAGCCACTCTGATGTGTGCTTTTACCTGAGCATTTTTGTGTTTAGACTTCACATTCAACATATCAAGCAGAAAGCGCATGGCCCCACTGGTGTATCCCTGGTGCAGCCCTAAACCACTCTCATTGCCTTATTCTGTACACGCTCTAATCTATTTAACTTTGGACTGGACAGAGTGAGCAGGTCAAGACCATATTCCACTGATGACAGTACCAGCGGATGCATCAGCAAGAAGAGAGCGCGCTGTGGAAAGCCCACTGTGGCCATTACCCTAACTACTCCCAGTGCTTTCCTGTCACCCACAGAAACCACACAACAGATAAAAAGCTTCAAACAGACGAAAAACTCAACACTCTGCTTCTTTCATCTCATCCTTGTAAGAAAGATGGGCACAAAATGGATCAAGATAGACGTAGGAAAGCAAAAGTGGAACCAAACGATTGGCTGAGAAATTAAGTAAAATGAATATGACAAAGAATCAGTATGGTAAACAACACTGTGCTATGCTATAGACTGTTCACATCTCATACCTATGGCCTAAACAAAAGCCGTCCAGATCGTGCAGATAATAAAAGTGAAAAAAACATAATGGAGTGGCTAAAGTAAGGTTCGGAAAGAACTTAGAACACGGAGAGAGCAAAACTTTACAGCGGAAAATATAGAAGTTTTCAAAGAAAATTGTTCATAATTTAAATACATCATGCTTAAGAGTTGGTAAAGGAAGAACTTCAAACATCGTTGATGACAATGGACTGAGGGAGAGGAATGACAGAGGTTATAAATCAATTGAATGGACAAGAATACACAGCATGGTTGTAGGAAACACCTGGTTTAAACAAAATCTCCGAAGACTGGCAACGTGGTTCAGCCCAGACAACCAGATAGACTACATATTAATCAACAAATGATTCCGCAATGCATTACTGACAATAAAAATAATGCCAGGAACTGGCTGCAAAAGTGACCATGACCTACTCTGTGGAAAAATTAGAATAAAGCTAAAATTAGCATGCAGAAAAGTGAAAAATCATCAAAATGAATACAGAACTCCTTAAAAATGACCAAAATCTGCGAGAACAATACAAAGTTATTATAACAAATAGATACAATGCAATAGCAAAGATAAATAGTATAGATGAACAATGGGAAATGTTAAGAGATTCTATCCACCAAACTGTTACGGAGATTATACCACCGAAAAGAGAAGCCTCTAAAAATAAATGGATGACAGACTACATCTTAGGACTGATGGACAAGAGGAGGAGGAGTAAAAATAACAAAGAAAAATACAGCAAGATAAATAAAGAAATAAGATGCAAATGCAGAGAAGCAAAATTGCAGTTAAATGAACAGCGCAGACAGATAGAGGACTCTCATAATAAAGACAGCAAATACATGCACAAACGAATTAGTGAACTCACAGGCAGGAAAACAAAATATACCACAGGATGCCTGAAATCGAAAGAAAGTAAAATGTTAATGGGAAAAGAAGACATAGTGGACATGTGGACAGAGTATATCGGTGAGCTATATGGAGGAGAAAGACCAGAATTAACACCAGATACTGAAAACTGTGATGGACCGCCAATACTTGAAGATGAAATCATAGATGCCATCAAACACATGAAGAAAGGAAAAGCGACTGGGCCTGATAATATAACAATAGAAGAAATAGAGGCACTAGAGGAGACAGGAATAAAAATAATATCCAAGTTACTGAATGACATTTACAACAGTGGTTATATTTCCAGTGACCTGATTAAATCCACGTTTATTTCACTACCAAAGAAACCAGGTGCAAAGGAATGTGATGATCACCGGACTATCATTCTCTCATGTCACATAACAAAGCTACTTCTGAGAGTCATTATGAGAAGAACGAGGAAAAAGATAAAAATCGAAATAGCAGATGAACATTTTGGATTTGTTGAAGGAAAGGGAACACACAATGCCATTTATGCTTTACGAACACTAACAGAAAGAGCTTTAGAAGTACAGAAAGATCTCTACTTATGCTTCATTGATTACACCAAGGCATTCGACAAGGTGAGACATAATTAAATTATTAAAATGCTTGAAGACATCATTATAGACGGAAAAGACCTAAGGATTGTAAAACATCTATGCTGGCAGCAAGAAGCAGCAATTCCAGTTGAAAATAGAACTGGAAAATATTAACCTATAAAACAAGGGGTGCGACAAGGATGTGTACTATCTCCAGACCTTTTTTCTCTGTACAGAGAGAATATTCTAAGAACGACCATCACAGAACCCCAGGCATAAAAATTGGAGGATAACAATATTAACAACCTTCGATATGCCAACGACACATTACTGATAGCTGAGAACCAACAAGACCTGCAAAATCTCTTGGATAAAATCGCCAAAGAAAGTGAACAGAAAGGGCTTACCTTGAACATCAAAAAGACAGAGACCATGGTTATATCTAAGAAACAGAATCCACCAGCATGCAGTATTAAATTAAACGGAACTATTCTAAAGCAGATGCAGAAATCAAATACCTTGGACCAGTAATAACTTCAGATGGGAAATGCAGAACATAAATTAGAAACAGAATAGGCCAAGCAAATACTGCATTTCAGAGAAAGAGAAACATATTATACAACACATCCTTATCAATGAATGTTAGAAAACGAGTCCTAAATGCTATATTGAATCTATCTTGTTATGTGGAAGTGAATCATGGACAATAGGCAGGTCTGCACAAAAATCGTTGGAAGCAGCAGAAATGTGGTTTATTAGAAGAATGTTGCGAATCCCCTGGACAGCAAAAATAACTAATGAAGAATGTACGAGGAGACTTGGAGAGACAAACAATCTTGTCAAAAAGCTAAGAGAGAGACAATGTACTATCATAGGACATGCATTTAAAAGAGGGGGCATTGAAAATATTATAACAACAGGAAAAACAGAAGGAAGAAGATCAAGAGGAAGACCAAGAGAAATGATACTGGACAGTCTGACGAGATGGTGTGAGAGGAGATTACCAACTGAACTGATGGCCTGCATGAAGGATTGGGTACTCTGGAGAAGCATAATAGTCAATGCCAATCTTCACGGCACCTGATGATGATGATGATGATGATACTTAAGAGATTAAAATGCTTGTTTATTACGGCCAAACGTAAACTCTGAAGTAAGAAATGTTATTACTGTATGTCAGAGTAAGAACAAAAGCAGGGAACTCTAAAGACAGAATCAAATTATTGTCATATTTCAAGTCCAGAGCTAAGGTCCACCAAGTTCCACAACTGCAGATCTGAGCGGAAAAAACCCCACCAAGGATGACGTGTTCACTGAATATATCAAAGATATATTATTACAAATATGTACTATTACAAATATATATTAACATGTAAGATATATTCAGGTGGCTGAAAACTCAGTGGCATATTTTTGTTAGGATTCTACTCTTGTTTTCCTGACCAGAGTTCATGTGGACAACTTTGACGTCTACTAATCAGATTCCTATGTAATGACCTTGAGAAACATTTCTTGTTATCCTGTCAGCTGGTCAGTAAACGCCTTTGGAGATGGTGAGGTCAAAGATTACAAGTTCCGAAACGCCTGTCTTCATCTTTTTTTTCTACGTGTAATTACTTCTTACTGACAATGGAGCCAGATAACCTTGAATTTGTAAACACACGTGTTTTAGCTAGATTACTGAAATGTGACCAGGTCTTATTTATGTAGGTCAGCACACACATACACACACACATAATGGTGATATAGACTTTATAAATTGACTACAAAACACTATTCTCTACATGTCTACACAGAACCATCTACTCTACTGTATCATCATAATCTTATAACTACCAGTTGTTTCGTCGTCATCATCATCATCACCACCACCACTTCTGTTGTGTGCTAGTTTTGATGAAAAATGTTAACTACAATGATAATATGTCTGCTCATTTAATTTGTTTGATAGTGGATCTCACCACTCCCACGTGACAATTTCTCAGCTTGTAAAAAGAGCACATGTAACTTATTCTAGAATAGCTAAACGACTGTTGTTTCTAGCATAACAAGCTGGCTCTAATTATGTATACATTAGTTTCGTTTTCAATATTTGCACAGCGTCTATTTTCAACTTTGTTTAAACATTTCTACATCACAGTTTTATCACAAGTTCATCAAACAGTCCTCATTCCCACTTAAAATATTTCCATCTTGAAATATATGATTTCATGTTTCACTTCAACAAGTCTGTTTGTGCTGTCTTGACATTGTCTAAAAGATATTCACAGTAGTATATCTCTTACAACAAAAAAATACAGTTTTCCATACTGTTCTGAAGTTTTTGTTAAAAGCAGCATAAACTATACAGTTTCCAATGCTGTTTATGACAAGGATAAAATTTGTGATAAAAGTCAGAACATTTTTCAGGCCAGTTTCGTTTTGTAGCGCCTCAAGGTCTCTTATCTGTGGAATAAGATATGCAAACCCGCTACAGACGATAAACAGGAGGCAGACACTGAGTAAAGATTTTGTTGTTTTTGAGGTTGCGATTCTTGATCGTTGATGAGAATGTTTTTGCGAAAAGGAGGACGTCATCTTTAATCGTCGTACGGAGATTATCTTTATTTGAATTCCTAGAACAACACAACCAAGACTGACAAGAACACAAGGTACTATTCCTGTCATGTTGTTTATAATGTGACCAATGATATCGTACACCAAAACTCCGTTTATTCGTAGATAACAGAAGGGTGAAAAATCTAGGAACCCAAAAGCTCCCCTTTTGCTCACTATGCTATAAAACTGTAAGCATACTGCATTCTGGTAAATGGCAAATCCTAGGAAAATTACAAACAGAACAGAGGCCGCGATCCATGTTCGTAAAGGTGTCACAATGAAACGTAGATGAAGTGGGAAAAATATAGCCAGAATACGTTCTCCAGCTATTAGTACGGGAATCGCCATAGAACATGCATTTCCAGTCATACAAACAATAATTAAACTTATTAAAATGATATAGCACATATAGTTAACACTCTCTGAGTATCTGAAGCTATGGGGTACCTTTTCAGTCATAATGTACTGAGGAAAATTGTTTAGACCTATGAGAAAAAGAACATCAGAAACAGCCAGTACCACGATCAGAATGTTGGAACTTTTCTTCAATCCTTGTCGAGTCAACACTATAATAGTAGTCAAATTTGAGCATATTCCTATTACACTAGTGCTAGGATAGATCACATAACGAAGTGTCCATAATATGTAATTTGAAACCTCCTCGCTAAGGAGAGATGGATAGATTGATACAGGCGTGGTTGTTATATTTTTTGACATTCTGCAGATAAAATGAAAGTGCAAGAGTTAAAAAACGCAGTTAACGTCCTTATACAAAACCTTTTATACGCAAAACACTATATGACCGTGCCTGCATCATGTGTTCTGTTCATTGATTTATGTGTTGTCCATTCATTGATAACACTGGAGACTTTATTTTTCTTTATTTCCGCTTATTTCTACCAGCTTTAAACTGGTTTAGTAACATTAAACTTTGCTAGTGTTACGGAGTAGAGTCAATTGAAATCTATCGATGACGTCACGTGAGAAGTAAAAAATAAATCTATTAGATGACCTCATGTGAGTAGTAATCTCTTGATAGAGCTGATGGCATCAAAGTACTCTGAAACATTTAGAAGATGACATGATGTGAGTTAATCGTTAAGCGTGGTAGCTAGAAGAAATGTGCCGTGAGCGTCGGATACAAGAAAACAAAATGTTGAGATAAAATGTTATGGAAGATCATGGGTTCAATCCCGGGACCGGAAGAAAAAAAAAAGCAACAACTCACAAGACCTCTGGGAGTCATGACCCAGAGGGACCCACCCCCCTTAGAGTGTCAGGAGTTTAAAGGGCCGAAACACTTGTCTGAGGGGGGTACTTCCTCTGATGATCTGAAGGAGTTGTGTTGTTGTTCCGCTCTCTACGGTAGAGAGTTTCCTGCATACGGCCTTCAAATCGTGGTGGATTTCTGGAAGTCGATCAGATTAGATTTTGATCGAAGTGGATGATAGAGATTTTGATCGACCTGAATGGTAATGTTTTTGATTGAATTTGATGATGTTTATCGGCACAAACGAATCCGGACATCCACCACACTTTTTAAACTTATTTCTGACTTGATGTGTTGTGACGATGAGTCAGATTACACTGGCCACCATACATATTGGTGCTGCAAATGTAAGACCTGTTTCTGGGTATATTTGGCCTTCTGATTCCAAAAATGGCACAAGTTTTCCCTATAAGCTCTAGTTTGTGAGATACGGAACATATCCCATTCATCACTCTTCACTCTGCTCGCCCATTAAAAATCAGGATATTTTAATGTACTGTTTCATTTATATCTTTTAAACATGAAGGAACCATATTAAGGAAAAGTGTACTACATGAAAATCTACTTATTTCATACCAAAAGCACACTATTATGATACAAACAAATTTCCACTCATTCGACACACAAGAAGCTCCTTTTGTAAGACTTCAAGGAGTGAGATCTACCTGGACAATACCGCATACGATTCCAACAATAGTCTGCCATCATGTGTGCATCCTATCTTTCGTGGTATCTGGCTTCCATTGTTTTTACGTCTTGGTGAAATCTTTCACCTTCCTCTTCGCTTAAATCACCAAGGTTCTCTGGAAAGCGATCTAAGTGACTGTGCAGATAACGGATTTTAACACTCATGTTACAGCCAAGCCTGTTGAAATAAAAGAGCATATCCTCTACTAACTGCCTTTTTGTTGCCAAGAAAGCTTTTCACAACAAGAACAAATGAAAACCAGACACATCATTCGATTTCATTCATCGATGCTATGAAATGTAGATCAATTATAAGTTGTTTGATCTGTGAACCATAGAAATTCCTGCCTTCAGTTTTTTCCATGGTATTACACGTAACTTGTGCACTATGTATTCAATGTAGCACGAACCGTCTTTATTCAAAGCCTTCACAAACTGCTTCATCAGACCTAGCTTTATATGTAGTGGTGGCGGTATTTATCTCGTGCTACCAAAGTTAACATGATTACATTTTGTCCTCCAATCACTATATAATCCTTCGGAGGCAAGTCTTTTCTTGCCTAAACCAGCTTCAAGTCTACACAAATTATCCACTCATGTTCTTGGTAATGTATCGTTTCCAAGACTAAAGACCTCGTACTCTTCTTTCATCTTGGTAGAATGGCCGATTTGAATAGAATCATATTTGTTCCCGTTTTTAAAAGAACGCATTTCAAATTACGTTTCGAACTGTCGATGATAAGACGGTTATATTCTGAAAGACCAGCATACTTCACAAGGTATCCGATGTCATTAGAGAATACTAAGTTTTTGTCTTCGATGAAGAATGTCAGTAAATCCTTTTCTCTCCTTCGATAAAATGTAACTTTCATCCCAGGATGAAGTACATTCTTTTGCTTTAGTCCGGAGACAAGCAATTCAGAAGACTCCTTGGAAAGATTTAAGTCCCTGATCAGATCACTCAATTTATTCTGATCAAAATGATCACAATGTGAAGTTGTTTATAGCTCATAGTAACTACCCCCACTTTCTTTACCTTGTGCGAGATCAAACATGCAAGACTCATCTTCTGAGAGCTGTGGTATTTTCAGGGAAAGGTAGAACAGGTAGGAATAGGTGTCGTGGCTGAAGGTAGATCAGGGAATGACCGCTTGTCACGATTATTTCGTTTGGTTGTGTTAATGATACTTCTTCTTCTTCGTTCACTTCTACCACCAAAAACCGCACTGTGAACCTACTGAATTCACGCCTGTGGTCCTCGCTAGGTCCCGTGGTCCCCTGTGTGGTCCAAAATAGACCACACGAGTTCCACGAAAGGACCACAAGGGGTTCAGAGTATCACAGTGCTTTAGCCTGTATTCTTGGTGGTGTTAATGATACAAAAATAACAGTCATCGAAGTGATTTTTCGGTTCCCTCCACACCTTTGATACTCTACATTTCGGTTCCCTCCACACCTTTGATACTCCACATTTCGGTTCCCTCCACACCTTTGATACTCCACATTTCGGTTCCCTCCACACCATTGATACTCCACATTTCAGTTCCCTCCACACCATTGATACTCCACATTTCGGTTCCCTCCACTCCATTGATACTCCACATTTCGGTTCCCTCCACACCTTTGATACTCCACATTTCGGTTCTCTCCACACCTTTGATACTCCACATTTCGGTTCCCTCCGCACCAATGATACTCCACATTTCGGTTCCCTCCACACCTTTGATACTCCACATTTCGGTTCCCTCCACACCTTTGATACTCCACATTTCGGGCAGATTCTCTTTCTATTTGTCCACAAACACGGCGCAAATGCTCCGTACAAGTTTTACGTACAATAAGAGGACCCCATGGCTTATCTTGATCTCCAAGCTTGACATCAAAATAACCTACATATGCTCTTTTTTACAAACTTAGAAATAGGTTTCCTCTTTGCTTTTAGTGTGTTCTCATAACAAATATAGCAAAATACATCGGGATGATTCAAGCAGCTCCGCCTTGAAGTAGACATAATCTCTACGATGTTCGGTTTGTAAAAATGAAATGATGTGAGTGGGAATATATACACACCTCCTGTACAATAATAACTATTATACAGCGCAACTCTTTTAAACAGATCAGGTTGAGAAACCTTTGAAATACAAATGTATATAGTATATGATTTACCATATTAATTTTTTGCACATAAGTATGTAATAAAACAGAACAAAAGCGATTTTGTCAATTGACCTATACATTTGTATGCGGGAGTACATTATAGGAAAGAAAATAGACGAATAGTTGTGAAATAAGGGTCATTTTACACATAAAAATTGTGGGGAAATTAAATACACAAGTTTCCCATTGAAATAAGACACCTTGATATGATATCCCAGTTTTACAGAAAAGAATTGTTAAAGAGCGGACTAAAGTTTTTATAAACTTAACCTTATCTAAGAAACTAGAGCTGATGCGGTCTGTCCTATGCAGTTTTCTGAATCAGCCCCTCAAATAACCCCAGAAATAGGCATTAAAAACAAAGGCACCAAGAAAGTTTCTTGGACTGTGCTATCCTGTCAATTTGAGGTTTGTACTTATTTTGAAGAAGATTGTGCTTGTCGCTGTACAACAATGGTGTTGTCTTGTCATATTGAGGTCTATGCTGTACAATAATGCTGCCGTCTTGTCATCTTGAGGTTTACAATGTACAACAATGCTGCTGTCTTGTCATCTTGAGGTCTGCACGAAGTGACTAATAAAGACTTTGATACGTTTGCCACTGAATTTTTATTTTGATATGTATTCGGACGATCAGTGCCTGTTCCGTTGTGGTTGAACTTTCTTTGTGACTGAGACCTGTCTGTTGCAACTGCCAGCTTCGCATACGATGGATGCTTGAGATGAGAGCTGGCTGTCGCAAGTTCCAAGTCCCAACATGAAGCACACTACCACATATGGCCGATATAGGAACTGTAACGCTGATTTTCTTATGTTTTTTTCCTTTAATATCAATATTGTGTACTGTGAACAATTAAATGACTCCATCTGTCTGTATTCTTCTCGTGCCGTTAAACGTCACATAAGGCTCGCATGACAGTTCGCCAGTTTTTCCTGTTTTCGGCGAGCTTTCCAGCCTCATCAAGGAATTTTATACCTACTAATTTGGGCTCTCTTAAGAATATCCCATGCTGAGTTTCACGTGGTCGACCTCTTTTTCTTCAGCTGTAGTGTTCTTTTTGACAGCTTTTTTTGGAGGATTCTCTGAATGTTTCTTCTCATCATGTAACCAATATATGTCCGTCTGCTTTTTCTGATCACTAATGAGACAGGTTGTTGTTAACTCATGATAGGAGGTAAATCATTGAAAATGGAGTAATTATATATATTTTTTTCTTTTTGAAAAAGTATTATGTCACTGTTCTCAGAGCACGTTTTTCGCAGTTTTCCAGATAATAATGAACAGATTGTCTCACTAAGCTACGAAACGAATGTTCTTATGTTGGTGCTGACAAAAATGTTTAAGAAATCTAAAGGCCATGGAGTACAAGTTTCTCCAATGTGTACGTTGTCTTTCTTCCAAACCAGTGCAAAGTGGAGACTCATTAAGTCTGACTGTATCACGCTCTCACGACCTGACAATATTCTAGACTTTATCGCCTAGTAATTTTGTAGGTTAGCAAATTTACATTTGTAGTACATTTTGAGCAATAAATCATAATTTGGATTATTCCCAAGTAGCAATTGTTCACAGTTCACAAGTTCAGAAAACGTTGACTTCAGAAATAAGAATAAAAATTTGTAGAGTGCACTTATTGGTATATTCATTAACAATACAGATAAAAATGCTCGACTTGTTTCGAACGTGATAAACGACAAAGAGTAGTTTTAATGTTTTCTTTTATTTTCAGAAGAGTCAGCAAGACACAGTTTTCATCACACCTCGAGTATTTTTTTTTACAAGAGTTTTATGAGATCAATATTTTCAATGAAGTTAAAAAGCTATAGTGTGCGGATGCACTGTTTTGTTTCATGTCGGACAATGTTCTGTTCTATCATTGCACGATCGACATTTACAGTAATTATAACATTAACACCGAGAATAGTTAATATACTGTTGATCTTCTTTATATGGTGTTTCAGATGTTACATTCTGACACTGCTTATTCAATGCACTTTGTATAAAGTATTGGGTTGCTATCTTTTCAGTTCAGATAAGTATATGGAAGAATAAAGATCGAAGTTATTCAACGAAAGACTTTTCTATATGCTCCGCTACTGCAGGAGTACAGCTGTCTGCTACACATGCTCGTGTCTGAAAGATCACAGGGAAGACGCAGAAGTACACGTTAAGTGTTCTATTTGACAGTCAGAAAAGCGAAACCCAGATTCTCTCATCTCTAAATTTGAAAAACCAACTAAGTTGGACATAGAAGCAATGAAGTTAGTGTAATTCGCATTGTCTGTAGAACCGGCTCTAAATTATAATTCGCTTCTAATATGTTTATAAAAACTACTAATACAGAAGTGTTTACATAAACTAATTGCTATACTATGGTTGTATTAAACTGCTCACAAATGTACAGTAAAGTATAGTAACATACCACTGTAGTATTTAATTTACTGTAACTGAAGTGTTAATGTTGTCCATTCTTAATCTTCAGAATTACAGCATGAATACATACCAGCAACTGGACGAACTTGACACACCACAAGGTGGTAATACCCAAAAACCTAAAAAAAAAAAACACACACACACACACAAACGAAATGCTAGGAAGTAATGTTGATTTATTTGGGCAATTGATGGAGCCCGTAGATCATCATCCTACAGAATCTCTTGGTCAGACTTAGTGCTTCTGTTCTACATGACATTGAAGCTTGTGTTGCTGTTGTCTGTGCACACATTCTTTACTAATATTCGTGAGATTTTTAACTAAAGCACACGAAGCATAAACTATTTTAACACTAGTTTTAACATTTTCTGCGACACATAGCATCTTATCTGGCTATGAAATCCTTTCTTTTCTGGTACATAAAATGCTGAATATGTCCTTTTTTCAGAATGTTGTATTTCCATTGATAACATGTCACTATTAGTGAAATATTTGTTGTTGAACATTTTGTGAGCAGTACACAATCATTCATTTCAATGTTTATGATATAGAATATTAGATAAATATATGACCCTAGAGTCTAGATCAAAAGAGGAGATTCTAAATTACTGAAACATTAGGTGTAATATTTAAACTTTGACAGGTCTTCTGATAATGATTCAGACAAAAATTTTTTTGTTTTTGTTTTTCATTCTGCCTTAAAACTTTATTTCACAAACTTATTGTCTGGCTATTTTTATTATAATCTTCCCACGAACATCTCGGAGCGCTGTGAGGCGACTCAAAGACTAGCACCGTGTGCACATTACCTCTCTGGTCTCTGTCTAAATGTGTCTAGAATTACGTTAAGAAAATGAAGTAAGTATAAAGAGGCATATTATCTGTATGCCCTTTACAGGGATAATAGTTCTCGAACACGTTTATAGAGCGATGGTTTGTGACAAGAATTTAAAAAACAGGTACATTTTTGAGCTGTTTTACTTGGCCAGAATACGGAAAAAAGCAGTCTCCATTCTTCTTCCTCTTCATTCTCCCTGTAAGTGCCAACTAGTGTTTTTTTGCCGGAGTTGTGGTGAAAATTTGAGTCATACCATCTTGGCAACTTAGGAAGGGGTTATGGGGTTTTTTTTCAGTTCCTGAATGGAGTTACAAAGCAGGGGGTGTCCAATGCTTCTTTAACAGACTCCACCGCCACGGGAACATTTGTGATTTCTGCCGCGCTAGAAAGGCTAGGCCTGTTACTGGGTACACCCAAGGGAGAGGTGGGACAGACTCTCGGTCAGCTGTGGTTCACCAGCCCTGGCATGTCAAGCTTGGGTCGCTGATCATGTTGCATTCACTTTATTAGTTTTGAGATGAATGACAGGTTTCTAGCGCTCACGTTCAGCGCCAGCTGTTACTGCAACTTGCAAACAGGAAACATTTTCTCAGTCGAAGCGACGGAATTTCTGTGTCGTGACCTCGTTTTCTTTCCGGGTGTCACGATTTTCGTTTCGTTCAGACAGGCATTGATGACTTAGCTTTCAAATGTTTTTTTGGGGGGGGGGGGGGGGGGGGGGAGGTGAGAGGTTGCTAGATGACTAAGTTGATTAATGCGCTGTTCTCTCGTGCCTAGACTGTTGCTCGTCCTACCGGAGTACGTGGCTCAAGTCCCAGATAATTATCTTGTCATTTTTCTTTCTCTTAAGTCTAAAAGTGCTTTGTTTACGATTTTTCCCCCAAGGTCTCTCTCTCTCTCTGTCTCTGTCTGTCTCTCTCTCTCTCTGAACCTTAAGTGCCCAGGGCACATGGGGCTTCCGCAAGGGTTTTCCACAAATGCCTGTCCTTCGCCTTTTTTTCTGCTCTTGCCCAGGTGAGCCCTCTATTGCTCAACATCCTTTCTGTTGTTCTTCTCCATGTCTCTTTTGGTCTACCCTTACTTCTGTTCCCCTGTGGTGTCCATCTTAGTGCTATTTTTGGTAGTGAGTTGTCAGTCATTCTCCCCCAAGGTCTAACCGTACAATATTATGTCTTGTTACTTCAGTTTTGGTAAGTTTAGTGTCCTTTAGCCTACAATACTGGTTTGCATAACATGATTTCCTGATGTTTTTGTCAAGCAGTTTCGTAACTATGCAGTATACTCTCAGTTGTGCTTTCTGTATACATGTGTGGTTATTGAAATCATGTGCAGTAGATGTTCTTAAAGATGTATATTTTGTACCTAAGCTAAGATACAGTTGTGAGTATTCATACAGATAAATACTAAGCATTGTGAATACAAAATGGTTATTTTTAGTCAAATACATCGTCGAGTTCTCTTCATCTATCTAATGAAGTAAGAAAATGTTGACAGCGGTAACTTCCAAGTAAGACAAACAGTGTTCTATTTAAGCTTTGAAACCAGTGGCCAGAAACTGCACTATGAGCATCTTTGTATTGATAATATGCTTAATTTTTCATGGAAATTTGACAAGAGACTGAACAAACATAGTATCCGTTGTACCTAAAATTTCTCTTAGAAAGTAGAAGGTTATTATTATTATTATGCAGTCTGTGATGCACAGTCGGTTCTCCTCTCCAAAAAAATGGGCTTTATCTCGCATTAAATTTCTCTTATCTGTATTACCAGTGTTTTGTGAGTGTGTATATATGTGTGCGAGCATGTATGTGTGCGCTTACTATCGAAATAAACAAACATTTTACTGTCTTATGATATTTGTATTTTACTTCTGAATAAACTTCTTTATGAACTTATGAACTCCACGTTGTATTAAATCAGTTGTCAGTTGAAAACACGAGACCAATCCGTTATTGCAGAACATCATCAGAAACAACTTAGACTTCATCGTTAGATCGTTAGTGACATCGCTGTCACACAGATTTTCTCGTCGTCTTAAGCTAGCAATTTGTCAGCAATATATTCAGGTAGAGACAAGATCATTTTTGTTGTCATGTTTTTTATGTTTATTTGTCTAGTACTCTACAACTCACTTCAACTATAAGACGGCTACCCAGTCTTTTCAGACAACAACGTTCATTCTTTATCGTTTAAGTTGATATCTTATTCTTGCTGCCGTTATAACACAATCAATCAATCAATCAAGTGCCGTGCTGCTTGGCTTAGACGATCGTTTGTCTCCACAATTCCCTGTCTATAGGCTTGATTATGAGATCCGCCAGTGACTTTCTTCCTAGCCACACTGACAGCCCATCCAGTAACTTCTCTCTCTGTCTTCCTCTTCTTCCCTCAATTTTTCCAGTTGTCACATTGTATTCCAATTTTCCTATTCTCAGAAAATGTCCTATAAATCTCGCTTGTCTGCCTCTGAGCTTTGTTGTAATTTGCATTTTAACTCCAGCCTCTCTTAAGACTTCTTCGTTGGTGTTCTTATTGTCCATGGTACTTTAAAAAACAACGTGTGGCAAAACACCTTTTGGGTTCTAACATTCTTTGTGATCACTGTTTTATGAAAAACATTTTACAAACCGAAAACTCCACAGTTAAAATATTCATGATTTCGCTTCAAGCATCTGATCTCTGTTTTACGAACATTTTTTTTTTTTATAAACAGAAAACTCCGCAGTGAAATTATTCATGAATTGAATTCCCCCACCTCCCTATCGCCCTGACATTGTGAGGGTGCAGATTGGTATATAATTTTCACTAGCCTGCTTAAAAAAACTAGGAGTGGAGACACAAGATACTTCATTACAAGAAACACACGAGTAAATTTCGTCATCAAAGTGTCAGACTCTCGAGGCGATGATATCATTTACCTGACCTTTGAGTAATTCATGTTCTTTAAAATGACTGCAGGAATACAGTAAATGAAGCAACTGCTGAACATTTATTCATGGCATCACATCTGGCATTTTTGTATATGAAGACTAAGGAAACTAGTGTCTGATTTCTGACAAACTCTGGTCAGCCGTACTAGAAGCCTAGAAAGATGAGGCATGTCAATGAAGCAATAAATATAAAACTGAGTGAGCACACGTGCTTGTCAAATCTACAGATAGTCGGAGATCATGCTGCGCTAATCTTTAAAAAAATCACTTAATCTACTAAAGCAATTAACAGCCACAAATTATAAATTAGTAAAAATCTTTAGATGACGGTACAACTTGAAAACTCCAGATATATTTTCAGTATTAAGAACGCTTTATGCCCTTCACAACAAAACACCGCCATAAAACTGCTGATACGGATGTTAACAATTTTGTTAAAAATGAAAAAGTTTGTTGGATATTACTCTGAGCTCTGCTCCGTGTCATTAGCTCAGTACACTTTTCAACTTCAGAAGAATTCAAAGTTTTTAAGAATCCAGTGATAAGAAAATGAACAATTTACCTTATGCTAGTGATGGAATTTCTCAGGCGATGTAGAAACACTTTGGTGCAGTCTTTACATAACTCACGGAAAAAAAGTAAATGTGCAGTGGTGTCAAGCTTATCAATCACGTTGTCATGAGTGAAATGAAATCAGATTTGGCACGAAGTTTTGTCTGAGTGTTGTCCACTTCTCCGTGCTGCACGAAGTTGATCGCACTATTCATGGGGAGATAACCACAGCTCCAGTGAAATCACGTGCGTGATCCATGATTGGTTACTGACCACGGATAAAATGAGGGTAAGTGTGTACTTCTGTTCTCAGAGATCTCTTCACGTAATCGTTGAAGAAAGAAGTAGTGGAATTCCAACATAAACATCTTTTTTCATCATGAATGAACATCAGCGAGAAATAGGTGTTGGGATGTTAATTGCTGGATCAACAGTAACAGCAGTATCTCATCTCTATCACGCCTTCAAAGTCGTTTTAACCAAAATGGTTCCTTTGCTGGCCGCCATAGAAGCGGCAGACCACGAGTTACCACCCTTGCACAAGACTGCTACATCCACCTCATGCACCTTCGTAACAGGTTTCTCCAGGCAACATGGACTGCCTGCAACATTGTAAGACTATGTCGAGCAGGACAGTGAGGAACAGACTTAGAGAGGTAAATCTCTTACCTCATAGGCCTGCAGTTAGACCAGTACTGACAGTTCGCCACAGATAAACCCGCTTAAACTGGGCCGGGCACCATGTGGCAAGGCCTTATCATCAATGGAGACGGATCCTATGCACTGATGAGTCCAGATTCTGTCTGCAAGGCCATGATGGGCGTGCTTTAGTGTACAGGCGAAGAGGAGAACGCTTTGCGAATAACTGTGTGCAGAGGTGGATAGGAGAAGAGGAGGCAGTGTAATAGTTTGGGGAGGAATTTCCTATGCTGGCCGAACACACCAAGTCTTTCTCAATGGCAACCTTACAGGTTTACGATTTAGGTACGAAATCATTACACGCCACGTAATGCCTTTTCTGGATGCTAATGGACAAGACCTGATACTACAGCAGGATAACGCTCGTCCACAAGTCGCACGTGTCGTCAGGGACTACTTTCAACAACATCAGATTACTGTCTTGCCATGGCCAGCAGTTTCACCGTACCTGTCACTTATCGAGCACATTTGGGATGATCTGGACCGCAGGTTGCGAAGACGACACAATCGTCCTGGAATCCACCAAGAATTAGCCCAAGCGTTGCAAGAAGAATGGAATAACATGTCTCAACAACTGATACAACGTGTCACTGGTTCGATGAGAAAGCGGTGTCAAGCAGTGATAACTGCCAGAGGAGGACACACACGATATTGAAACCTTGATTTTCTGTTCCTGGGGTGGTAAGCCACAGTAGGTGAGCTTTCTTTTACTTGTTTGTGACATGTGACTGGCCTGAAAGTTATCATTTTATCTGTTATTGGATAATCAAACATAATGTGTGCCAAATTTTATTTCAGTCATCACCTGATCACGTTCATGGTGCTTTTTAAAGCATTGCACACTTACTTTTTTCCGTGAGTATATTTCAATGCGACCGTTCTGGAAGAGGAGAACAGTTGGCAACATCATGAGGGATGTACAAACTACAACTTTATGAAACTGGAAAGAAAAAAGAAACTGAAACAGTTTAAAGTAACATTTCGTACTGAATAATATCTTAAGGATGTAAGCTAGCTTCAGTTTATGCCGTCTACAGAAACTGACGGAATATTAACTACGAAATGGATTAGTTTGGAGACTTGTTCTATTTATAGTTTATATTTTGTTGTCTCTCTGATACCTTCCTAAGATATGTTCTTCTCTCGCATTATCACGTGTCTAAATAAAACAAAACACAACAACAACAAAAAAAACAACCCAAACTAGATTTGGAAGACAATTAGAGCTACCAGCTTTGTTTATCTGATGTCATTTTGTAAAAACTAGTGCGTGTTGATGTCCGTTTGTTTAGGGGTGGGGGGGGGGGGGGTCAAGTTCTTGTGACCTGCTGGCATCGATATCTCGTGACCAATGTTTACCTCTCTCTTGTGTTCTATAGCTTTACCATCGACTGTTATAGTTATGTAAATTATTCTGTAGATTTACTATCAGCTATTACATTTGTGTAAATTATTCTGTAAATTTACCACCGACTATTACATTTGTGTAAATTATTATGTAGATTTACCATCAACTATTACATTTGTGTAAATTATTCTGTAAATTTACCACCGACTATTACATTTGTGTAAATTATTCTGTAGATTTACCATCAACTATTACATTTGTGTAAATTATTCTGTAAATTTACCACCGACTATTACATTTGTGTAAATTATTCTGTAGATTTACCATCAACTATTACATTTGTGTAAATTATTCTGTAAATTTACCACCGACTATTACATTTGTGTAAATTATTCTGTAGATTTACCATCAACTATTATATTTGTGTAAATTATTCTGTAAATTTACCACCGACTATTACATTTGTGTAAATTATTCTGTAGATTTACCATCAACTATTAAGGCTTTGTAAATTATTCCGAAGATTTAATATCGACTATTATAGTTGTGTAAATTATTCTGTAGCTTTACCATCGACTATTATAATTGTTTAATTATTCTGTAGATTTACCATCGACTGTTACAGTTTTGTAAATTATTCTGTAGATTTACCATCGACTGTTACAGTTTTGTAAATTATTCAGTAAATTTACCACCGACTATTACGGCTTTGTAAATTGTTTCGTAGATTTAATATCGACTATTATAGTTGTGTAAATTATTCTGTAGATTTATCATCGACTATTATAATTGTGTTAATTATTCTGTAGATTTACCATCGACTATTACAACTCTGTAAATTATTCCATAGATTCACAATCGACTATTATAGATGTGTAAATTATTCTGTAGCTTAACCATCGACTATTACAATTGTGTTAATTATTCTATAGATTTACCATCGACTATTACAGTTTTGTAAATTATTATGTAGCTTTACCATCGACTATTATCTTAATCTTATATCCTTCCAGTGCCGTTAAATGTCACACAGGGATCGCAAATAATTCGCCCATTTTTCCTGTCTTCAGCGAGTCTTTCAACCCCATCAAGGGATTTTATGCCTGTTAATTTGGCCTCTCTGAACAATTATAGCTTTGTAAATTATTCCATCGACTATTACAGTTTTTTAAATGTTTTAACTAGTGAAACCTTGTGTGAAATTCCTGAAATCTCTACGATTATAGTGTGTGGGTGTGTTTGCTTGTTTGTTGTTTTGTTTGCTTATTTTGCCATAAAGAGAGTTGTGCGCTAACAAAGCCACATGTGGAGTGACATGCCTATTTATATTTTTACTGCAACATAATGTAATAATATTCCTCTCTTCACAGTGGACGTGTAAACGTAAAAATAAAGATGTTACTATCTGAAGCACTTCATCATTTACTTTCTGAACTTTGAACATCCTGTTTCATGACCAGGCAAAATTATTATTTTAAAGGAGAAGACCAATAGCCTACAATTCTCATCGCGTGAATTACATAAAAAATGAAGATGTAAATAGGTGCTAAATATGACATCAGACTCCTGTCCTGATATGTCTCCCGATGTTACATTACATTGGATGGGATATCTGACAGTTTTCTGTAGGCAAGATCAAGGTATCAGTAACATAACCTTCTTTCACTTCACATCATACAACGAATATTAAAGTATTCAAGATTCTCCACTCATAACGTCACCGTTACATTGTTAATGGTATGGCTATGACAAAGATTTCCTTATTTCGTTCAACTTTAAGTTTTTCCGCCTTATATTCAGGTAAAGGATAACTCTCATTCATAGGCTTTTAGTTTTTTCTGCGTTATATCCAGGTAGAGGATAACTTCCAAAAATTGTCTTGTTGGTTATGTTTCTCTAGTACATCAGCCTAGAATCCTAAAACTCATGTGAACAGAGAGGACCTATTTCGTTTTTTTTTTCTAACACCATCAACATTTTATACTAATATCGGTCGGTATCTTCTCAATCTTCCAATCGTTATATGTTATATCCAGTTACTTTTTAAATTTCACATTCATCGTTGTCTTACTGTTACCAAGACTGTTTTGAAACAAAGCCCCACAATGAAGACATTCCTGAATCTGACTCTTACCTCAAATTCATAACCCTATTCCAATCATTTGACAAAGAGCACGCAGATCGATACAGACTTTCTCTAACGTGCTGCAAAAAACGTAGAGTCAAAGAGAAGTTTCAGCATAGTAAACATACCTGTAAACCTGGCCATAAATGTTTCAGCATACTAAACATACCTGTAAACCTGGCTATAACAGTTTCAGCATACTAAACATACTTGTAAACCTGGCTATAAATGTTTCAGCATACTAAACATACTTGTAAATATGGCTATAATAGTTTCAGCATACTAAACATACCTGTAAACCTGACTATAACAGTTTCAGCATAGTAAACATACCTGTAAATCAGGCCATAAATGTTTCAGCATACTAAACATACCTGTAAACCGGCCATATACGTTTCAGCACACTAAACATACTGGTAAGCCAGGTTATAGAAGTTTCAGGCCGTTGATGCTGTGACAGAATTTGCTGAGATCTTCGAAGAGGTTTTTATTTTCCTTAGAATGACTGCAGTTAAAAAAATCCCATACGTGATCATCTATGCAACAACGTTCAAAGCTTCCTGTCTGATATTTCTGACACGAATATGAAGAAATCAAATACCTAATTTAAATCTCAATTAGAATGAAAACAACTGAAGAGGTGAGTAAGACATTACTTAAGACTCTACAGTAACCTCTGCCATCAGTGGAAATAAATATCTGACATTAGAAAAGAAAAAAAAACCAAAGACAAACTCATACTTTAATTCAGTCACAAACAAAATAAGTGAACAGTTTAAAGTTAGCCAGTATTGCTGCAACTTCTGTACATTGCTAGAAAGAAGGAACAAGTCATGGACTTGCACAATATCATTACTTTATACGAAAAGAAAAGAAGTAAAGGCGATTGTAAGAAATGCAACAAAAATAATGTCCTAACTGAACATTATTTTCACAATGTAGATTAGTTTCAGCTGAGGTCCACTACAGAAACTGACAGACCTGATATAATCCGAATTACAATATACGAGGTAGATTTCAGATACTAAACTATGATATATTAACTACGGATATCATATTGTCTCTCCAACATCTTCAGGCGATACTTCTTTCTAAAATGCTTGATAAAAATGCAGGTAAGATGAGATTCCGAAGAGGATAAAAGCTTTGACGAAACCCCTGCACGTCATTGTACACTTCCATAAAGCGTTTGTACAGATGTGTTACAATTCTTCTAAATATCTCCCACACTCAGAGACTCCTGTGTGAGGTAACTAACATGATTCCTCCATCGGATAATTATTACAAAATTACCTCGTTATAATTCTCACACGCACTATCAGCGCACCGCGCACATAAATGTGACGCAGTATATTCGTTTTACTATTATATTTAGACCGTCTGTTATTTTTTTTTCTGGGTGGAACCTCACAAAAGTATGATCCCATCAACAGACTGATTCTCTAGTGAAGTACCGAGAACCTTGATGATCACGCTCACAGAATGCTGGGTTTCTTTTGCCAGCGTAGCTACCCTGAACATGCTCTCACTTCTTCCAGGTTCTCCCAAAACCAAGGCTTGACATATTTTTAAAAAAGCTTCTCATACTCAACTGCCCACCTTTGGAATGCCCAACCAACTTGTATTGTTACAAGCAATATTCGTTCTTATAACTTCAAACTTTGTCAATATAGCCTATATGCCATAAAGTAGTTTAAAGTATGGCTTGATTGTTCTATTTTTTAACAGCTTTTCTATAAATGTCAGTTTTGAATGAATGTAAGAATGTAAGTTTATTTCATGCTGTTGCATAAATCAGAGTGTGGAGTGTATGGACAAGAGTTAAGTTTATTATTTATTTATGTAATCATTTAATTGTATCTTCATGATTATTAATGCTTATTAATAAATGCTGAATGACTGTGACTGAGTGAATGTATGATCAAGGGACGAATGTTAGACGGGCCTGCATGCCCAATTCTTAACCCTTTGAAAATAAAGTATGTTCTTTCGTTCATTCGTTGTGTGGGTTACGTAGGAATCCGTCACAGTTGTATAGGTTACATAGGAACTCGTCACAGCTGTGTGGGCTACATAGGAACCCGTCACAGCTGTGTGGGTTACATAGGAACCTATTATAGTTGTGTGAGTTACATATATGCCTTCACACTTGTGTAGATTTTACATACAAGGTCCGACAATTAAGTAATGAGACTAATTTTATTATGGCAAAGATAAAAACGTCATCTATGAAGCAAAGCATGGAATCCAAAGAGGCAACCTTCATCTATTATCTGGCAACTTTTCATCGCCGCGCTTGATACGCAGACGACAAACAAGCCGCCATTTTATTGACCTAGTTAGAAATGCACTGTCACGTAATCATCATGGAGCAAAATGCTACCATTAAATTCTGTTTAAAACTTAGAAAAAGGCCCGTTGAGACAGTTGAATTGATGCGACAAGTTTATGGGGATAATTGTTTATCTCGTGCACAGATAATCAGATCGCATTCAAGATTCAAAAGTGGTGTGGAAACGATTACAAATGCAACTTGACATGGACGCCAAGTTTCTGTTTGTAATGAGGAACTCATTGCAAAAGTCAGAGAACGGATACAAGAAAATCGTTGTTTGACTGTGAGGATGATCGCAAATGAATTTGGTGTTAACCGAGAGACAATTCGTAAAGTTTTAGTGGAAGATTTGGTAAAGAAAAAAGTTGCTTGCCTGTTTGTATCACATTCGTTGTCTGATGACCAAAAACATCAGCGTGTTGAGTACACAAAAGACAACATCAAAACGTGTCGCAGAAATAAACATTTGATTGTTGCAAAGGATGAAACATGGATTTTCCTCTATGATCGCACAACTAAACGCCAAAGTGCTCAGTAGAAGTCATCATCACCAAAAGGCAATTAAATTTCGTCTTCAAAAGTCGAAAGTGAAGACAATGTTAGTGTGGTTCTACGACAGCAGAGGAGTTATTCTCAAAGAATGTATCCCAGAGGGACAGACTGTCATTGCCAAAGTTTACTGAGTATTTTGAAACGCCTATTGTGAAGGATTCTCCGAGTCCGACCCAAGAATTCAACACCTGGCAGTTTTTTCCTTCTTCATGATAATGCACCGGCTCACCGGGCGGTAGTACAGGAATTTCTGGCCCAGAAAACAAGTGTGTGTTCTGACCCATCCACCCTATTCCCCAGATTTGTCTCCCTGCGATTATTTTCTATTCCCAGAATTAAAGTTACCATTGAAAGGACGCTTCTTTGGTGATACTGATGGCATCCAAAGGGCCGTAACATCGAGTTTAAGGGCCATACCAACAGAAGAACTGCAGAGGTCGTTCCAGTGTTTGTAGATCGTGCCACTCGCTGTATCAATGCACAAGGGGATTACTTTGAATAAAAAACAGATTATATCTTCAACTGTTTTTTTATTTTTTTTAAAATGGAATTAGTCTCATTACTTAATTGTCAGATCTTCTATATACCTTCACATTTGTGCTGTTTACGTAGCATGCCTTCACATTTGTGTGGGTTACACAGTAAGCCTTCACTGCTGTGTGGGTATTATACATAAATTATCACTGTTTTGTGTATAGCATAGTTAACCTGCCTCTGTTATGTTGTCAAGTTAACACGCCTCTGTTATGTTGTCAAGTTAACCTGCCTCTGTTAAGTTGTCAAGTTAACCTGCCTCTGTTATGTTGTCAAGTTAACCCGCTTCTCTTATGTTGTCAAGTTAACCTGCTTCTGTTATGTTGTCAAGTTAACCTGCTTCTGTTATGTTGTCAAGTTAACACGCTTCTGTTATGTTTTCAAGTTAACCTGCCTCTGTTATGTTGTCAAGTTAACCTGCCTCTGTTATGCTGTCAAGTTAACCTGTCTTTCTAACGTTGTCAAGTTAACCTGCCTCTGTTATGTTGTCAAGTTAACCTGCGTCTGTTATACTGTCAAGTTAACCTGTCTTTGTTACGTTGTCAAGTTAACCTGCCTCTGTTATGTTGTCACATTGTTACACAGTCACGGCAAAACAGATTCTTATTCGACATAACATACAACGCAGCTAATATTTATTTTCAAAAATTGGTCATGATAATGATGATGATGATGATGTGTGAGTGAAGTCATACATAAAATTACTAAAATCTGTACTACCAGCATGCGTGTATGTGTTGTCTTGTGTGGCATTTCCGTCTACGGTTAAATAAACTTGACTCAAGAGCTTATCATGTAAGTCTAAACATTCTTTATTCAGATCAGATCAGCGTCATGTTGATAAGCGTAGGCAGTCATCTCTCTCCATCTCGCTCGATCTTCCGTGTCTCGAATCAATTCAGTTGTTGTTTACACAGCAAACCATGCAGTCAGGCCATCCAGGTGTGTCTGTCTTCTCCGCCCTCTCTGTCTTTTACCACTTACCTTTCCAGTCATCATCAATTTTTTTCCAGACCTTCATGTCTGCTGATGTGTCTAAGAAAAGTTCATTGTCTTTTTCTTACGTACGGCACTAGTCTGGGATATTCTTCTGACTGCTGTAATACTTCTTCGTTCGTCTTTCTGGCTGTTTATGGTATGCAAAGCATCCTTCTTAGGAACCACATTTCATTAGCCTTTACACCTTGTTTTAATTGTTTATTCGTGGTCCCATGTTTCACTTGCATAAAGTAGAATAGGTTCTATATAGCGTCTTAGAACTTTCTTTCTTGTTTCCAGTGATAGTTTTTGATTTGTTAATATCTTCTTCATTTTTTTTCCAAAGGCTGTCTTTGCATTTGCTGTCCTGGTTCTGGTTTGTTCAGTGCACCTGCCATCAGATGTTATAACTGTACCTAAATATTTGTATCTATCGATCTGTCTTAATATCTTCCCCTGCGCTATAATTCTGCTTGTTGTGAGATTTCAATCCTTGATAATCTAGGGATTATACACCTGTGGTTTCCCTTTTTTATTAGTACCACTAAATGACTGAGCTAGTGTAATACAGACAGTGGATGTATATCTAACAACAAATAAATAAAAACAATAATTATTATCATAATAATTTTTGTGAACAATAACACCAGACTACGTACTGTTAGAAGGATGTCTCAGCAAGATACAAGAAAGAAGAATGACTAATAGTTTTTTTTAATACTTTAACTCTAAATTTAGCCGTAGCTTAGAACAAACATAAAGATAACTAATTTCTGATACCATACCCACTTCTCAGAAAGGTCCATGAAGACATTTTTGTCCAAGACTCAAAATGAATGAGAAGGAACCACAGAACGAAGTAATTCTATTATTTTTTTAACCATGTCACTTTTTCTTCTCCATGTTTATCTAAACAATAGTTCGAGGTCTTGGGCTGTATGTATAACTGACCCCAGGATCATACAATAATAACGTGTTACTTTCTACTTCTCGTGTGTCCATGGAATGGTCAACGTTTCTATATTTGAACGCCGTGCCTTTGACTGATAATCTGTTATTTTCACAAGTCCATTGCTTGTGTCTGGTATAAATCTTTTCTCTAAGCTTCGAGTAAAGCTAGTATCCTTGTAGCGGTGTCCAGCTGCTGTGGCCAGTCTTGTCATGTCTGAAGCGAGGTTCCCCACCTTTCCACTGATCGAGGACCGCTAAACTACATGCACAACTAACTTTAACTAAAGTATATCTTTTTCTTCTTTCTGGTCTAGCCATCACCCTAATGTAGGCAACAGAGAGCAAGCCATTCAATATTAATTACCCTCTCTCTCTCTCTCTCTCTCTCTCTCTCTCTGAGCTGATATCTCCTTTCAGACAAGTACTCAAACAGGCTCAGTATTTCACACTTTGCCACGACATTACCTGTTGCTTCAATAATAACCCAGTCCAGTGCTAAGGATATGAGCACACGGCTTAAGAAACGGAAACAGATGATGATGGAAGCTTGACGAGTGAAAGGTACAAAAAGTGATATATCAAAACACATATCTCTAGCTCAGCCATCTGAAAAACCAGACCACTGAACTGATATTTGAGCTATAATCCATACATCTTAGAAACAAGTCTTCAGGCAAGATAGGATGACGTTGTAACCTTCAAATATGACAGGAAAACTTCATAGTTGACGGCGACATTCATAGACATCTGCACCGGTCTAACATCTTACTTCAGTTTTCCCACATTTAAAACAACTCTTACCATTTCAGGTCCAACCCCTGGCAATCCTGTTCTGTCCGTTTCATAGACTCATCGCAGTCACTCAGGCAAGCCACTTACTTAAACGACACAAAATGTGAACACTAAATCATAGACGTCGGTAGCAAAGAGTGTTATGGTGTAATTTTATTTTAGTTTTCTCAGCTTTTAAATGCTAATTATGTGATTTAACACCCGTAATAGAAACTGTCAATACAAACTTCAGTGTCACACTATGCAGAAGGAATAAATCTGTCCACCAGGTTCTATGAGATGGGCTGTACTGTAAGGAAGAGAGTAAGGGACTTATGAGAGTGGTAATTAAGCATTTAATTTTTTTCTCGTATACAAACTTACTGTGCTCCCAAAACTTAATTTTGTAGGAAATCTGACCAGGACAATCCCGGGCCCAGGATTCTGTTTCACCAACAGTTCAACCCACAGATATTATGTCCACTCTGCTTTCTCGTCATCTCTCATATCAAATACAAAACATAATATCTCAGTGTGTAAAACACCTAACAGAATAAGTTTATTACGACTAAACATCAAGACACTCATCATGAACATACACAATAACAATAAAGGTTCAAAACCACATTACACACAAAAGGACTGCAGAATATATATATATATATATATATATATATATATATATATATATATATATATATATATATAACATAGACAGCAATGGCACATCAACACATCACTAAACCAAAATATGCAAGTCAGTAATTCTCAGTCGTATCAATTTTGGTTGTCATAAGAAATTTCAGTAATCAATACATCAATAAAATACATATATATATATATATATATATATATATATATATTCAGCACTGCATTGACTATTAACACCACACACAAGTAATTCACACACACACGCACTTGTATATGTGTATGTGTGTGGGTGCATGACAACACATAGTTCCTTTTTTTCCTAAGTAAATAAATCTTACCAAGTTAAAAGCAGCTTCTTACATCTTATATTCTTCTCGTGCCGTGAAACGTCACAAAGAGCTCGCAAGGTAGTTTGCTCATTTTTCATGTTTTCGGCCAGCTTTTCAACCTCATCAATAGGTTTTATGCCTACTCATTTGGCCTCTCTTAACAATGTCCTCTTTAGAGTTTCACGTGGTCTACCTCTTTCTCCTCGGCCTGTTGTGTTCCACTTGATAGCTTGTTTTGGGATTCTCTGATCGTTTCTACTTATCACGTGACCAACGTATGTCCTTCTCTTTTTCCTGATCACCCGTGAGTCTGGTTGGTGTTCAGTCATCTGTGTTATCTCTGCTTTGTTCTTGAATTAGTTCCACTTGATGTCGAGTATTTTCTTTAGGCATTTGTTTTCAAAAAGAGTCTAATTTCTTGTCTATTTCTTTAGTTGTTTTCCAGCTTTCGCATGCATAAATGAGGGTGGATATTACATTGGAATTGAATAGTTTTAATTTTGTTTTTGTTCTTATAACTTTTGAATTCCATGTTCTCAAGATTCTTGAAGATCGATGCTGCTTTTGCAGTTCTAATTCTAACTTCCCTTCTGGTGTCACCGTCCTGGTCTATGTAGCTGCCAAGGGATACAAATTGATTGACTTCTTCAACATCTGTCCTTTCTGCGTGTATTTTATTATGATTAATGGGAATTTTCATTATTTTTGTTTTGTCCTTGCTAATTTCAAGTCCTATTTTGATAGCCATTGAAGACAGGATATCTGTTTTCTTTCTTGCATGGAATTCACATTGTTACTGATAACAGTTTCGTCATCAACAAAATCAAGATCTTCTAGTTGGGTCCCATGTTTCCCATTCAATACCTATGTTACCTGTGCAGCAATTTTTCATTATGAAGTCTATTGCAATTCCAAAAAGCACAGGAGACAGTATATAGCATAGAATACAATATTATTGTATGTCACCCCGTGTCAGTTATATATATATATAAATATATATTAAAACCATCACAGTTCGTACTACAACCTTGTTATACATAACTATGGCTGCACCCAGCACGTACACTATCATCCCTGCGGATCATCTCTGAGACCCAAACTTATACACCACCAATCTAAATGAGTCTGGAATGCTCGATTGGGTCATAGATAGTAAGTATCACATATACTTACAACATGATCAATGCTGGCACAGTAACACTGTATATAACGATGGCTCGCCCACCGATAGATATCCCGAACTCACTGGAAGATATATTTCCAAAATTGTGTAGTAAATAGTGTATACAACCTAATGTCCAGGCCGCAGACAACAGACTGTTTACATTAGGGTCACGGCCAGTTATCAAGTGAAGTCAGTACTTATGCTTATCTTTCATTTTATATGATATTAAGACATTCCTGTTTATGATCTGACAAGGCAGTCCAGTGCAGTGGGGTCATCAGAGTTGGTGTCGCCTAGTTCGGTATCTGATGATGTCACATTCCCCCACCCCACCCCCTCCAATAGCTTCATAAACCACCTCCTGTACCAGACTATACAGAATCATTAGTTATGTGCTAATAAATTGTAAAATGTAAAAATCCCCATTTCCATGCCATTAAGGCATATTGGGGATACGGTGTTAGGCCCGTATTTCTACGACCTCCACAAAGTGGATGCAAGGATTTGGCAAAGAAATGAGGCAAAGGAAGGATGACAAAGAGTACCACATGTTAAACAACATGGCGGTATGTCTTAGACAGCCTCAGCTTGCTCACATCGGAGCAAAAGCCACCCAGATGGTGCAGATGGTGTAAGTGAGAAGACAATATGGGGAGTTGTGAATGAAAGAAGGAATATTTCGTTCCAGTTTGCGCTTACGACATAAATTTAGGGGCATTTTAGGCCCATTTCTCCTACAGGAAGAATACCAAAGAGATAAGTGCTTAATATTTCATCTGTTTTACGTGTTCTTCTCTCATATTTTTTTGTAGTGATCCTTGAAAAAGGATTTTGCCGAATTATTGGATTATTGTATGTTTTTCATTTACGTGTACTCATCTTAATTTATATTATTCTTGTTTCTGCTCACTTTCCTCACTCTTTCTATTTGTAAAACTGAACCATAAACCTCAGTCTTATAATAAATGAAAAAGATGTAAACATGAGAAATACGTAAACATTTTTAAAAACAGCTACAGTTTTTAAAAATTCAAAGTTCCGTGATAGGAGAAGGGGGCTTGTACAAATATATAAATTAAAACTATATATATAAATTTGCATACCTTGGCAGCTACATAGACCAGGATGGTGACTCTAGAAAGGAAGTTAGGATCAGAATTGCAAAAGCAGCATCAATCTTCAAGAATCTTGAGAACATATGGAATTCAAAAGTTATAAGCACAAAAACCAAGTTAAGACTATTCAATTCAAATGTAATATCCACCCTAATTTATGGATGTGAAAGCTGGAAAACAACTAAAGATATAGACAAGAAATTAGACTCTTTTTGAAAACAAATGCTTAAGGAAAATACTCGTCATCAAATGGAACGAATTTAAAAATAATGCAGAGATAAGACAGATGAATGAACAACAACCAGTCTCATGGGTGATCAGGAAAAGGAGATGGACATATGTTGGTCAAGTGATGAGAAAAAATTATCAGAGAATCCCAAAACAAGCTATCAAGTGGAACACAACAGGCCAAAGAAAAAGAGGCAGACCGCGTGAAACTCTGAAGAGGTCATTGTAAAGAGAGGCCAAATTAACAGGCATAAAATCCCTTGATGAGGTTGAAAGACTCGCCGAAAACAGTAAAAATCGGCGAACTACTTTGCGAGCCCTATGTGACGTTTAACCTCACGGGAAGGATATATATATATATATATATATATATATATATATATATATATATATGGTTGTGTGTTTGTGTGTACGTATGTTCCAACATAACTCTGGAACAAATGGAGAAAATTCAACCAAACCTGGTACACATATGACTTACTGTCTTGAGAAAAGTACTGTGCGGGTACCAAATCACTACCACCCCTAGGTGGGCCTACGGGTTTTAGTGGGATAGAGGTGGCATGTAAAAATAATCGAAAACGACCGATATTAGTGTCCAGTCCATTGTTTTCGGGTCGCTGAGATGAATATTGACACTTCCGATGCCGTTGAAGAGCAAATTCAGCCTCCATCGGCATGGGAGTGAGACGGGGTGAAAATTATGTTGGGATATCTAATTGTTTTACTACGGAACCTCGACCCGCCAAAACTTTGCAAGGGCACAAGGCTGTGTGTAAAGAAGATGCTGGGCAATGTAGTTGAAGTGACTATCTTAACAGGACAGGGAGAGAGTGAGGCAGTTTTTATCTCACGGATACCATTCATTCCGACGGATCTCCCTTTTAACTTTAAAAGATTGCAACTTCCAGTGAGACTTGCGTTCTCGATCACGATTAACAAGCCACAGGGGTAGTCTACACATTATAGAGTAAAGTCTTTTATAAATTCACTATAATATTAACTTAATTCAAAATTTGATTATATACACCTTTTTTTTTTAGTTTCACCTGGAGGAGCAAAAATGATTACTTGGGTGAACCTCCTCTCCTTGAGCGAGAAAAATAAGGTTGCCCGTTGGAGAAACATGGCGATCTCAAATCCCTCCGCAGTATGAATAATTAATAAATTCCCGAGCAACGCCGGGTAATCCGATAGTTGGGAAATAAAATTACAATACCACCAGATAATAAAGAACAGAAACCACAAAAGCAGCCTGAAAAGACATAAAGAAAGGATGATAAATAATAAGGGAACGTACATAACAGTGAGAAATAATTATTCTGACACTATGTAAAACTAATATTATTCTGTGCTTGTTACCAACTGGCTATCTTACAAATGAAATGGAAAAAAAAATACAAGCAGAAGGCATACAGTTTTCGTTACAAATCAAACATATAGGTCGGAAAACTAGAAAAAGAAATTGAATTCTCAAAGAAAGTTATAGACATGGAAGAAAACACTCGGTGATGAAGGAAATGTAGATTTTAAAAAAAAAAATTAAAATAAAACGTCTCCAGAGGAACTTGTAAATAATTCTGTGGTACTTAGCAATGTTACTCTGAAAATTGCGTGGTTACATTTTCTCTGTTCTATGTACAGGTTTGTTTCTTGGTACATCAATTTGCAAAAATAACATATCATGATTTTCTCTTCCGGCGCTGCACATTTCACGTCAACTAGAACATAATTTAATAATTGCATCCCGCTTTTAGCGACAGCTGTTCACATACCTTCATTAATTATTTCCATGTTATTTAGTAGTCAACTTTCTGGTATTCTTTGTTTGTTGTGTCACTTCTGTCGAAATAAACAGCATAACTAGTTTAATTTTTTAAAATGTAGCAGAAGAATATATTTGGCAGAATGTAAGAATATACGAAATACATTTTTGATATAGTTCTGTTTTCTGGAGTTACCGGCTATTCAAGTTGATTTGTTGGCTTGTGATCTCTGTGTAATCACAACTTTCTTTGCAGCTATCGTGGTGAAGATCTTAAAATATGTCTTTAGGTTCGAGTGGTCAATGAGCTACAGTGACTTATTTATTTTATTCACAAATTGTATCAATAGAAACAAACTTCGTCTCTACATGAAACACCAGCGTTCTGGTGATAAGTGCGAAGTGTGACAGTAGCCCCTTTCTAAAGTTCTTACTAGAGTGCTTAGGGCGTTGAAAAGTTCTACGTAACATCACCGAACCTACATACAACCCATCTTTGTTCCACAAGAGTGTTCAGTGTGTACGCATGGGGTTAATTCAGTTCAAGTATAGATATTTTACAATATATTCTATTGTTCGTCTCTTAAAATGTTGGAAATACCACAAGAGAAGGCAACTGTTATTAGCATTAATTTTTATACATTATAACGAATACAGAAGTAAATGAAATCTCCATATTTTCATTATGTACAGAGTCGGATTTTTCTCACAAAGGTGTAAAAATTATCTACAAACTACTGCTAATGATTGATAATTTAAATGACAAAGTATGCTCAGAATGTAATAGCACTCAAATTACATAAGACAAATACTAGGTCGTAGAGAGTTTAAGTGCGTGATACAATCAGTTTGATTAGAGTTTACATTAGTTTGAGAGAAAGACATCACAGTACACTAGATAGACTTGCACCCGATCGCATCTTAAATTGTGTAGATGAAACATTATTTGAACACTAACATGAAAAGCTTCATTTATTAACCTTAACACAAAAGAAGAGAGTCATTCTTTTACTAGAATATCAGGAAAACATTGTTCGTAAAATCGCAGCCGCATCTCTAAAAAATGTGAAAATTCCAAACTACTTGTACATAGCGATTTACCTCTTCTAATACAAAATTATTCACTATACACAATACGTACATTTAAATACACAATACTGACATTTACGTATGACAAAAATCTAACAATCCTTAATATTAAGATTTCCATTCAAAATTTTCAAACTATATTTAACTTTTTAACTCCTGAACTAATTCCCAAACTCTGGCAGAATGAATTTGAATGAGAAATTTTGGTAGAAAGAAACTAGAAGAAAGTTTTTCTATATTTAAAAAACAATAAGTTGGGTTAGGATTGTGGAAAATTTTTCTTAGTTCAGACATTACCTATGAGCTTTGATTTACACAGATCTGCAAGATCTACCACCAAATCCAGCACTGTTGTGGTGTAAAAGAGTTAATGAAAAATTGGGAACAATTTCTACAACGCATCGTGAGTAAACAGGCTATAAATATAATTTACAAACTCTGTTCTGTAGCTCACGGCGTATAAAAGCTCGTAAAAATAGGCGACGTATACTTATTTTAAGTTTCATACACTGGCAATTTATTCAGAGAATGTCAGAAAATATCACTTTAAAAGTAACAACCGAGGCAAAATATTCACTTCTCCTTAGCCAAGAAACTGCAGATTATATAATATGGACATTTCGTTTTGTGATCTATCCTAGTACTAGTGTAATAGGAATATGTTCAAACTTGACCAGTATTATAGTGCTGACTCGACAAGGATTGAAGAAAAGTTCCAACATATTGCTCCTAGTTCTGGCTGTTTCAGATGTCCTTCTTCTCATAGGTCTAAACAATTTTCTTGAGTACATCATGACTGAAAATATTCCCCCCAGCTTCAGATACTCTGAAAGTGTTAATTATATGTGTTATGTGATTCTAACAACTTTGTACATTGCTAGTATGACTGGCAGTGAATGTTCTATGGCGATTCCCGTACTGATTGCTGGAGAACGCATTCTTGCAATATTTTTCCCACTCCACTTACGCTCTATTGTAACACCATTACGAACATGGACCGCAGTCTCTGCAGTGTTTCTACTTTTCCTTGGATTTGCCATTTACCTCAACGTTATTTGTGTAGAGTTTTATGAAGTAGTTAATGAAAGGAAAGCTTTCGGATATATTATATATTCACCCTTCTATTTTCAAAGGATAAACGGAGTTTGGGTGTATCAGATCATTCGTTCCATTTCGAACAACATGACAGGAATAGTACCGATTGTTCTCGTCAGTCTTGGTTGTGTTGTTATAGGAATTCAGGTCAAGATAATCTCCATAAAACGATTAAAGATTATTTCCTCCTGTTCACAAAAACATTCTCAACAACGGTCAGGAAAAATAATCTCAAAAACAACTAAATCTTTACTCAGTGTCTGTCTTCTGTTTTTTGTCTGTAGCGGGTTCGCATATCTAGTGCCTTTTATAAAAGATGTTAAGGTATTACAAAATGAGAACGAACTGAACATTGTTCTGCCTTTTATTTCTAATTCTATCCTTGTTATAAACAGCATTGGAAACTTTATAGTTTATGCTGCCTTTAACAAAAAATTCAGAACGATTTTTAAAACTTTATTTTCCTGTTAAAGACACACTTGTGTAAGTACAGATCTGAACAATGTCAAGACAACAAGACAGACTTCAAGAAGTGAAATTTGAACCATTTTGTTTGAACATACATACTTGTAGAAACCGTGAAAGGAATACATCGAGTTTTGCTAAGACTGATTCACGAAGAAAGTATCATAGTCAAGTTTAAGATGGATATTGGTTGACATATAATCAGAAAACTAATATGTCTGACAACATGGTGTCCAGGAAACTGCGTTAGTTGGAGAACTTGAATACCCTGGACAAATTAAGCGAGAAAAGTTGTATCTGTTACATAGTAAGTAGACACAGTTGTGTTGTGTTACATACTAAGTAGTCACAGTTGTGTTACTTTCATAGTAAGTAGTCACAGTTGTTTGGGTTACATAGCGAATAATCACAGCTGAGTTGGGAACCATAGTTTACTCGTTACACTATTCTGACATGATTGATTGTCAAAGACATTTCTTCTTCTTCTTCTTCAGCTTTCCGAGCCACTAAGGCTCATTGCTGCAGATAAAGTTCGCCTCCATTCCTTTCTATTCCTAATCGTCTCTCTCCAGTTGGTGGAACCAATGTCTTTTATATCCTCTTCTATGTTGTCTTTCCATCTCTGTCCTGGTCTACCCCTTGGTCTTGTTTCCCTCATCTCTTGTACATACATCATTTTTGTTCGTCTGTTTTCTTCCATTTTTCTAAATGCCCCAGCCAGCGAAGTCTGTTCAGGTTCAAGACATTTATAATTCGTTGGGATTTAAATAAGCTGTTCAGTTCAGTGTTCTTTCTAGCTCTCCATTCTCCAGTGTTGGTGTCCTTTATCGGCCCAAAGATTTTTCTTAGGAACTTGTTCTCACAGATCTGCAATTGTTGTTCATTTTTCTTTTGTCGTACTCCATGTTTCTGATCTGTACAAGAAGGTTGGTCTTATAGTTTTGTAGATTGTTATTTTTGTGTTTTGGGACAGGATTTTTGAATTTTAATAGGTGATGCAAGGCACAGTACATTTATGGGACATAATATTCATTCAGCTAAGGAATCTCTTTAAAATTGGCTATGATGATGATGATATGGTCTGTGAAGTAAAGTCTACAGTTCTATGCCGACATCTTACATGAAATGATTAAAATATGTACCACCATCATGTATGTTGTCCGTAACAGCTGTCGAGATGTCCATCTTCCCCCTGTGACTCGCTGAGTCATAGCGAAATAAATTTTCTTCAACAGCTTATCACGGAGGTCTGAGTAGTTGTTTTTACTATAGTTAAATGACTGAGTAAGTGTATCACAAACATTGGATGGATATCTAGCAACAATGAAATAACAAAGAACAATAATTATTAACATACTGTAATACGAACATGAGAAGACACTTACATTGTTACAAGGATATGTGTGCAAGATACAACAAGAAAGTGTATAATAGTTTTTTTACTAACATTTTATCTCATACTTTCAGTGTAGCCTTAGAAGAAGTATACACATTCTAATAATAAACTTATCATACCACACGCATTTCTCAGAAAGGTCCTTGTAGACATGTCTGTATAAAACTCAAAACTAATGAAAAGGAAGCGAAGAACTCAGTAGTTCCACTAATTCTCGCCATGAGATTCCTAATTCAGTATCTATTAACTGACCCCAGGATCATACAATAATAACGTGTTACTTTCTACTTCTCGTGTGTCCATGGAATGGTCAATGTTTCTATATTTGAACGCCGTGCCGTTGACTGATAATCTGTCCATTGCTTGTGTCTGGTATAAATCTTTTCTCTAAGCTTCGAGTAAAGCTAGTATCTTTGTAGCAGTGTCCAGCACTTATTACAGCTGTTGTGGTCAGTATTGTCATGTCTAAAGCGAAATTCTCCAGCTTTCCACTGATCGAGGACCGCTAGACTACATACACAACTAACTTTAACTAAAGTATATCTTCCCGTTGTTTTGTACTTTAAATTCTCAAAGTGTTCTGCTGATGTTCATAGTGTAGGAATTACACACACACACACACACCTACACGCACACACACACACACATACATATATTTTCTATTGTATTCTATTTTCTTATATTATTATATTATTTGTTATTTTGATGGTACTGGATTTTGCTGATTTCACAGATTATATATTATTTATTATATATATTATATTACTACAGAGAAGCGAACACGAATAATATTCTGGCCTGGGATCTCTCTTCTTTCCATCCTATCTCTCATTCACTCCTACACAACAAAACAATACACATTATGAAGGAAAAACACGAATACGATACCTCCTCAGTTAATCATCGATTATTTTGTTATCAACAAAATCAAATCAATTTCTTTTTATACTTCGTTCCTTCAAAGCGTACCAACAATGGAATAACTGAAATCAATGTAACATCTTACGTATCGTGGGTTAGTCTGATTTTTTTTTAACATAAAATCTTCCTTGCAAAATTCTCTAATCTTTATCGGTAAGGATTAAGTTTCTGAATAATAATCAGAGGTACTATATGCAGGAAACTCTCCACTATAGAGAGCGGAACAGCAACATAACTCCTTCAGATCATCAGAGGAAGTACCCCCCCCCCCAGATAAATGTTTCGGCCCTATTAAACTCCTGACACTGTAAGGGGGGTTGGCCCCTCTGGGTCATGACTCCCAGAGGTCTTGTGAGTTGTTTTTTTGTCCCTGGATTGAGTTGGCACTGCACTTTTGAAGTATGTCTTCAAATGTGAGAAGTACAATGATCTGGTCAAGCAACTGAGGCAGGGGGCAGGAATCAAGGCAAAAGTGATAGCTGTAGAAGTGGGAGCGAGAGGATTCGTAGCAACATCAGCATATGACCTATGTAAGCAACTGGGCATAAAGGACAAGCAAGAGCAAGGGCATTGAAAAGCCTTTCAGAAAAAGCAGAAAAGGCTTCATGCTGGCTATGGAGTATGCGAAACAAGCATTGAGAACATAAATAATTTCGCTTGTCGCGGCCAATATCAGTCATTCGTGGCTAAATCGCTAAAGACGCACTCAAAAGTGCAGTGCCAACTCAATCCCGGGACAAAAAAGCAACAACTCACGAGACCTCTGGGAATCATGACCCAGAGGGGCCCACCCCCCTTAGAGTGTTAGGAGTTTAATAGGGCCGAAACACTTGTCTGGGGGGGGGGGGGTATTTCCTCTGATCATCTGAAGGAGTTGTGTTGTTGTTCCGCTCTCTATAGTACAGAGTTTGCTGCATACTCTCTATTCCTAATCTTCTCTCTCCAGTTGGTGACACCAAATTCTTTTATACATGCAAAATTCTCTAATCTTCATCGTTATGGATTACGTTTTTGAATAATAATCACAGGTACTATTTGATAATAACTGTGTACAACATGCATATACATAACATTCAGAAACACATATTTATGTGCACATATAAACCCTCATTTCGCACGTTACTAAAACACTAACATCTTACATAGATTAATTATGTTATAACAGAGCTTTGATTATATATGTGATACATCTATTATTTAAATCATTGTCTAAGTGGATCTGGACTGGACCGGAGAAGTCGACTGCACAGCTCGCAAGCATCCACGTCGCATAGTATAAACTAGTACTAACCTACACATACGTTGGTTCTCCTTTGACGAATAAACATTCTCATCCGCACTTGAGCAATAATATGAATCCCCCGATCCACTGTCCTCCTCCGTGCTCAGCTTACAAATCCTGACCGATTAAAATTCTCTAAAAATTTCTTTATATACTGGGTCCGGCGAACTGGCCTCACTCAAAATTGCACACTCCTGAGCTGACCAGCTTCTAACCCATTATTTCTTACGCTAGGGTTACCAATCAACCTAGGTTTGCTATGTTCTTATCTCTTCACTTAAATAGTGTACATGAATAGTTTTTTAATATAAGATTATATATATATATAATATATATATTTACTAAATATGTAAACATACATAAAGCTACTGCAATAGAGATGTGACAAAAATTTAATTGTTATTTAAAACAACAGGGTATTGAAACCACTCAAAACTCAGCTATATACGTGTCTTTCTCCACAATCAAAGAAAAAAGAGGCGGTAATTGTTGCATTGGACCTGGAGGATGCCTATAACAGACTTGACTACATAACACTCATAAGCCTTATGATGTAAATGGGCATTGACGCTGGATCGTGGGTTGAGTAGCCTCAGTGTTTCTAAAGAGAAGTGTGGCACTGCGATATGAATCATGGACCTCGTAGTCTAGGATCATTGCGCCAGGACTACTTCAAGGATCTCCACTGTCACCAGTGCTTTTCAACATATACACTGCTAGGACTACTTCAAGGATCTCCACTGTCACCAGTGCTTTTCAACATATACACTGCCAGGACTACTTCAAGGATCTCCACTGTCACCAGTGCTTTTCAACATATACACTGTCAGGACTACTTCAAGGATCTCCACTGTCACCAGTGCTTTTCAACATATACACTGCCAGGACTATTTCAAGGATCTCCACTGTCACCAGTGCTTTTCAACATATACACTGCCAGGACTACTTCAAGGATCTCCACTGTCACTAGTGCTTTTCAACATATACACTGCCAGGATTTCACAAATGCACCCTGTCCGAGTACTCACGTATGCAGAAGACAACCTGGCACATGCACACAGGAGCTAGGATTGTTGCCCACATTCGGGAAAATATTGACAACATCATGGGCTGGTGTGAGAACAACAGCGTAGTGGTAAGCCCAGCCAAGGCCAAAATCATGTGGAGTAAGTTACGGAGGCATTTCTTGCGCAGGAAATGGATCAAGCTTCTAGAGGACTCTCGGTTATCTAGTTGGACGTGGATCTGCTGCCCAGGTCATGAGGGAGTCTCAAAGGGAATGAGAAAGCGGCAGACAAGCACGGCCTAAGTTAAGGGCATTTTAAGAATGGACAAGGAGGGGATTAAAAGAGCGATCTAAGACAGGCTGTGAATAGAGGACGACATCGGACTGAATAATACCAATCACATCAGGAAGATGATTGAGATGGGGTAGAAGAGGTGAAAAGAACGTTTTTTCCGAAAGAAGTATTTTAGCTCGCGTTACTCACAGCCAGTGCGTGATTGGCTCCATCGGCAGACTCACATTTCAGAGAGTGTTGGAACGGAAGGCGGAGCACACATGGGAATGCCCAGAGTGCGGGGATGCCGGTCTCTGATTATAGATCTCACCACAATCATATTCCCTTACATCTAGACTCTCATCTACTCTTTCTTCACCTGCACCTGATATTTCGTCACTTTCCCTGCACTAGCTTTACAAACCTTCTACCCAAACTACATTCATCTGTTTCACCCACTCTTTTCTCGATCTGACAACCATTGTATCCCCCCCCTCTCTCTCTCTCTCTTGTCCTTCTACACCACCCAACCCACCTTATACACATCCCAGTCAGACTGGTATCACAACACGCAAGTCTTCTGTTAAACATTCACAATACTTCAGCATATGTGAATATCACAACTAAGCGCTTTTTTGTCTGTGATTTGTTTTCATTCTCATTTACTGAATGTCGCTGATGTGAATGTGTATTTTCTCTTCTTTTCCTGTCTCTTCTCAGGTTTGTCTATGATTAAGGTGCAGACCAAAACGTTACAGCTGTGTTCTTGTTAAGTAATAAAACTGTTTATACTTTTGTTTGAAATAGTCTTTACATCTTACCAATAGTGCACGAGTGAAGTTGAAATTTTTTACTAAACTTTCACATCACACGTTCCAGCTCTAGTTATTCTACTGACTATTATTTGTGCGTGTGAATATTTAAATTTCTTGCAATAATACTTTGTTTCCATATCTGATGTTGCTGCTCTATGTTCTAAATGTCACTGAAAACTTGGATATTTGTCACGTGATGCTATGATGAGGGTCTTTGATTGAATGCATTGAGTGAGTCTAATGGACGACAGTTTTTCTCAATGCACACTGTGGATCTAAAGCACGTGCTTCTTGGGAAGTGTCTGGAAGACTAGAACATGTCCATTGCACTCCCAAAACCAGGGATTAATTAGCAGGACCAACCTGATTCTTGACAGACTATTAAATAATATTAGACAATCTAAATATATCTGATGTATTTTGAGATTATGACTCAATATAACAATCTTAAAACACAACATAAAAGATAAAAGTTTTATTTAATTCATCTATTCATTAGTTATTGTCATCTGACACTATTACATACTCTAGAACTTCTCGCATTTCCGATGTAAAGACATAACTGACATGTTTATTTATATAAATTCCATCTTACCCATGTCAGAACTGGATAGTTTTGTTACCAGTGACCAAGTGGCATGTACTTGGTGCCTGACTGACTCTGACTCTCCTCACAGCGCTAAGCAGAGTTCTTGAGAAGGTTACAGTAAAGCAAGGAAAATAAGTCTCTGACAGAACGTTTTAAATTCAGGTGAAATGGTACTCTGTGTTTGGACCAGTTTTGAAAAAAAAAAACTTTAAAAGATCACATATAATTGTATCTGCCGCTTTCGATCTAGATTCACAAAACGTATCTGAAATTATTTTTCAACAAATATGGACTGTATACTCTTCTCATTAGGTCACGCAAGGAACATTTCATTTTTGATGAAACATCATCAAGTGAAACATAAAGTTATGGAAACAACTATTTTTCAGCATTTTATCAATCAAGAATTTGATAACAAGATCTCGTTATATATGTCGAGAAAAGCACTTAAAAGTGAAATGGTTTTAGAAAATGACTTTAAAAATATCCTTGTTTTAGTAAAAAAAATGTAACAGAATTAATGATCTTTGAATATGAGCACAGGTCTAGCCTTTTCGATAATTTAGACAGAGTGGGCGAGTCACACAGTATTAATTACCTCTCACTTTTTCTATTTCTCTCTCTCTCTCTCTCTCTCTCTGAACTGATAATCGCTTTTCAGACAAGTACCCAGGTATCTAAGACACATTTCCAAGACATTAATTGTTACTTCAATAATAATCGGGTCGGTGCTAACAATATATGCAAACAACCTAATAAGCCAGAAACAGATGATGATGGAAGCTTGACGTGTGAAAGGTACATAGAGTGATATTTCAAAACACATCCTCACCCGAGCCATCTGATAATTCAGACCACTGAACTGGTAGTTAAGCTATAATGCTTATATCTTAGACACAAGTCTTGAACTTGTGATTTGTAAGTTTAGTAAAATAAAATTCAGTTTCACACGTCCACTATTAGTAAGAAAATGAATGGATAAACTAGTTATGTCATTCGGTAAGAAGAGAAAAACCTCTATCTTAATGCGAAGAAAACTAAACTGATAGCAAGTGGCAAAACAAATAAGGCTGCTGAAATGTGTATCAATGAGGAAAAATTGAAAGAGGTGGAGAGTTTTGAATATCTTGGATCACTACTAATTAATAATGGAGATACAATGAGGGAAATTAAAAGGAGGACATGTATCGCTCTTCAAAAAGTAAAACAATTAAAGAAGATGTGGGGAGGAAAAGACAGAGCTACCAAAATAAGATTTTTAACAGCATACATCTTTTTCATTGCAACATACGCATGAGAGACCTGGACACTTAACAAAACAACTGAGAAGCATGTAAATGCTTTTTATTGTAAATGCTACATAGGAGTTCTTCAAATATTATAGGTACAAAGAGGAACATATATATCCATACTACAAGAACTTAAGAAGGCTGGCTCGTAAAGGGGATTAAACAGAGAAAAATATTTTAGACACATCAAACGTCATGAGAATTTAGCCAAGACAGTCTTGGAAGGATACATAATGGGAAAAAGAAAGAGAGGAAGACCAAGTCGACGACCGCTGTTGATAATTAGTTGATTGTTGTTGAAAACAAATGATAATCAACATTGTTGATAATCTGCAAATGGATGCATCAGCAGAAAGGAATCTTGCTTACAACCGAGAGGCCTACATTAGAGCTGTTACGGAGTAAAGTTCCAGAAGTGATATGCAAGTGACTGATTATTTGAAAGATACAAAGACTATTTCAAACAGAAGTACAGACAGTTTTATTACTTAACAAGAACACAGTTGTAACGTTTTGGTCTCCACCTTAATCAAAGACAAACCTGAGAAGAGACAGGAAAAGAAGAGAAAATACAAATTCACGTCAGCGACATTCAACGAATGAGAATGAAAACAAATCACACACAAAAAAGCACTTAGATGTGACATTCACATGTGCCGAAGTATTGTGAATGTTTAACAGAAGATTTGCGTGGTATGATACCAGTCTGACTGGGATGTGTACAAGGAGGGTGGGGGTGGTGTAGAAGGAGAAAAGAGAGGGGGGAGGGAAACGATGGTTGTCAGGCCGAGAAAAGAGTGGATGAGGTGAATATAGCTTGGATAGAAATTTTGTAAAGCTAGTGCAGGGAAAGTCCCGAAATATCAGTTGCAGGTGAAGAAAGAGTAGATGAGAGTTTAGTAGGAAGGGAATATAATCAGAGACTGGCATCCCCGCACTCTGGGCATTCCCATGTGTGCTCTGCCTTCCGTTCCAACACCCACTGAAGTGTGCACCTGCTGATGGAGCTAGCCACACACTGGTTGTGGGTAGCGCGCTCACCCCGGTCGCCAGTCTTCGCCTGTTATTGAGGGTACCAACGGAAAGGTTGGACAAGGTCCTGGCCAGTTATGGTTCACTAACCCTGAAGTCAACTGTAGGTCGTTCGCCCTGATAATGTCTCATATGCAAACATGCAAAAGGATTATTCCCCTTACGGTTGATGAAGACAGCCCAAACCAAGGAAACTTGTCACATTGTCAGTTTTATCTAAAAATTTCCGACTCTGTATGAGTGCATCTGCTGTCAGCAGCAGATTATAAGTGACAAAAAATCGAAATAAGGACATTAAGAATTTATCATACAAATTCCAACTCTGTGTACGGTATTGAAAGACTGAGTGTTATAAATACGACTGTGCTAGAGTAGAGCGAATACATTCTTTTAGTCTATGAACTGCCAGAATAAATTTTGGTGACAAATTCTATAGAAAGAAAATGGAATTTTAAAAATGTGTTACCTTCCCTTTTATTTAGGTCTTCATAGAGATATCTCTGAGCATTGATTAGTATCGGTGTGCATCATCTTCCCACCGCTATCTTTCCTACTTTACAGCTCAAGAGTTAAGATGTACAAGCTGATTATGTTCTGATATCTCCTTTCCTTTCCTGCGGCTTCGATTTCCACTCTTTCACATTATCCTATCGCAACTGTTTCATCCCAACCCACTATCTTGTCAGTAAAGGAGTCATATAGCCCTGTGTGATGTTCTGGAAAATATGCACTTTCGAGTAACTTCCAGGAACCCTTACAGTCCAGGGAGATATTCAGGAGTCTATGGTGATGTTCAGGAAAATATACAGCCCAGAGTTATGTTCAGGAAGTTATACAGTCTAGAGTGATGTTCAGGAAGTTATACAGTCCAGAGTGATGTTCATGAGGTTATACAGTCCAGGGTGATGTTCAGTAAGTTATACAGCCCAGGGTGATGTTTAGGAATTTATACAGTCCATGGTAATGTTTAGGAAGTCATACAGTCCATGGTAATGTTTAGGAAGTCATACAGTCCATGGTAATGTTTAGGAAGTCATACAGTCTAGGGTTATGTTCTGGTTTTGACCCATCTTAACGTGGAATCTTAACGTGGAATCTTAACGAGGAATCTTAACGTGGAATCTTAACGAGGAATCTTAACGTGGAATCTTAACGTGGAATCTTAACGTGGAATCTTAACGTGGAATCTTAACATAGATCTTCACTGTTTCTGGGGTAGTTAAGAGATTGCAACTTTATCAACACAGAAGTAATCTTACATTAAGAAACTGGAAAAGTATTTTGTTTTTAGTTTTAATTTCGATCTTTTTTTCTCTGTGGACAGCGGACATATGACGAGAGAGCCTTGTCACAGACATCACAAAGTACCACTACCAGACAGGCGATCAGTTCTCGTCTCTTCAACATCTTCTGTGAGCTCTCACATGGAACATACACAACATCATCAAAATCATTTAAACTATCTCAACAACGTAGATTTTATCATAGATTCAGTTCTCTCGCCACACTTGTATAACAGATCTGGTGACTGTAAGAAGAAAGGACAAGCAGAATGATATTACAACTAATATTGATAGAGATTGGGCGATGTTTTTTAAATATTCTTTAGTGAACACTAGGTGTAGACTACCTGGTTCATAAATAAACAAAAGAACAGAGGCGGTGTTTACGAGTTTACCTTCTACCTGAAACCTCAAAGCTTAAGACTCAGAAAAAAATCTGTGTACAAGGGAAATCCTTGACGATGAAACGATAAACAGAGAACACTTAATGACGTGGTGTATGGAGACAAGCCAATGAAGAGAATTCTGCTGACACACTGGTCTAGTATTTTACTGTCAGATACGCAGCCCAGTATAAAATGACGTATGTCCAAACATCGGTTGAGTCAGGATGCAACATTTGATAACTATTCATATTTTCTCTTGTCGTATAAGGCACGCGTTGACAACTGTGGGTTGTTGACCTTCTCACTTACAATAAATTTCTCCAAAAGATTTAACGCAACATAAAGTAGTTCGGAAACGAATTTTATTCAAAGGCTAAACATGTAACGCCTGAAACTGTAAAATGTTTGTTTATTTCAGTTACACGTGAACTCTTTTAGCAATAAGTATTATTATATGAGAATAGAATGAGAAGATTAGTTAATTCAACACAAATATTCATTTCCACCCTTTGATCTTTGGAAGAATCCCGGCACATACACATATACACGCACATATACATACAGAGACATACGCGTAGGCAGATTCCAAGACTTTATTGCACGTCATCACTCACTACATGTTTGTAAAGAAGCAGTGACTTTATTTCACAGACTGCATCATCATCATCATCATCATCATCATCATAAATAATCATCATCATCATCATCCCGTACTGTTTTCAAAGGGAAATATTCGATACAGTTGGCATTTACTTTTTCTCGCTATCTTTCTGTGATACACACACATACACAAGTGTACAATTACTGTTCAACTTGTCTTTTGTCCCAGAATAACATATTACTCGTATGTCATCATCACTTTAGATATGGATACATTATTTTTCCTCTTGTAGTGCTGTCTGTCTTAGTTATCCTGTTGCAATAATTACATATTACATCCTTCCCATGCAGCTAAACGTCACATAGGGCCCTCATGGTAGTTCGTCAAGATGTCATGTCTTCGGCGAGTTTTTCAGTCTCATAAAGGGATGTTATGCCAACTGAACTGGCCTCTCTTAACAATGTCCTCTTTAGAGTTTCACGGATTTGATCTTTTTTTCTTCGACCTGTTGTGTTCCACTTGATAGCTTGTTTGGGGATTCTCTGATTATTTCTTCTCATCACATGACCGACATATGCCCATCTTCTTTTTCTGATCACCCATGAGACAGGTTGTTGTTTGCTCATCTGTCTTATTTCTGCGTTCTTTTTTAATTCGTTCCACTTTATAACGAGTATTTTCTTTAGGCATGTGTTTTCGAAAGAGTCTAATTTCTTGTCTATTTCTTTAGTTCTTTTTCAGCTTTCACATAAATCTCTTGAAGGTCAATGCTGCTTTTGCAATTCGAATTCTAACTTCCTTTCTGGTGTTACCATCCTGATTTATGTAGCTACCGAGATATGCAAATTGGTGTACTTCTTCAACAGCTGTTTCTTCTATGTATATATGTCCTTCGTGGATAATGAGAAGTTTCAGTATTTTTTTTATCCTTGTTAATTTCAGGTCCTAGTGTTTTAACCTTTGAAAACAGTGTATCTGTTTTTTCTTGCATTGATTTCACATTGTCACTGATAAGAGCTATGTCATCTGCAAAATCAAGATCTTCCAGTTGAGTCTCATGTAGCCAGTCAATGCCCGTTTTACCTGTGCAGAATTTATTCATTATGAAGTCAATGTGAATTACAAAAAGCAAGGGAGATAATATACATCCTTGGTTCACGCCTGTTTCAATCTGAAACCATTCACCCAATTCTTCTTCTATGTTGACTGCACAAACATATCAATAGATGTAATGCTATCTGTAGTATTAACATTTTAAACTAACTGTGAAAATCTTTATTTCACATCTTTTTCCACCGGTCCTTGTAACCTTCCTATTTCGAATTTCACATTCTCATGGGCATATAAAAATGGTTAAAATTTTCCAGTCAAGTCTGTTTTCTTTTCATCTTGCTGACCAAAACATATTTACCAAAGTGGGTCTTTAACATAACAAAATAACGCTTTACAGGTTACTCTGAAGTTTGTGTTAAAAGCAGCATAAACTATGAAGTTTCCGATGCTGTTTATTATAAGGATAAGATTGGTAATAAAATTCAGAACTTCTTGTATACCAGTTTCATTCTGTAGGGCCTCGGTTTCATTTATATATGGAACAAGATATGCAAACCCGCTACAGACAATAAACAGAAGGCAGACGCCGAGTAAAGATTTTGTTGTTTTTGAAATCAAGATTCGTGATCGTTGTTGAGGATGTTTTTGTAAAGAAGAAGAAATAATCTTTAATCGTTTTATGGAGATTATCTTGACCTGAATTCCTATAACAGCACAACCAACACCGACAAGAACAATAGGTACTATTCCTGTCATGTTGTTCGAAATGGAACTGATGATCTCGTACACCCAAACTCCGTTTACTCTTTGAAAATAGAAGGGTGAATACATGGGAAATCCTAAAACTATCCTTTCGTTAACTACTTCATAATACTGTAGACACATGACTTTATGATAAATGGCAAATCCAAGGAAAAGTAGAAACACTGCAGAGACTGCGATCCATGTTCGTAATGGTGTTACAATAGAGCGTAAGTGGAGTGGGAAAAATATTGCAAGAATACGTTCTCCAGCAATCAGTACGGGAATCGCCATAGAACATTCACTGCCAGTCATACTAGCAATGTACAAAGTTGTTAGAATCACATAACACATATAATTAACACTTTCAGAGTATCTGAAGCTGGGAGGAATATTTTCAGTCATGATGTACTCAGGAAAATTGTTTAGACCTATGAGAAGAAGGACATCTGAAACAGCCAGAACTAGGAGCAATATGTTGGAACTTTTCTTCAATCCTTGTCGAGTCAACACTATAATACTGGTCAAGTTTACACATATTCCTATTACACTGGTAGTAGGATAGATCACATAACGAAGTGTCCATATTATATAATCTGCAGTTTCTTGGCTAAGGAGAAGTGAATATTTTGCCTCGGTTGTTACTTTTAAAGTGATATTTTCTGACATTATGCGAATAAATTGCCAATGAATGAACTTGAAATAAGCACAAGTCACCTACTTTTACGCAACTTTTATATGCAATGTACAGAACAACATATGTAACTTATATTCATCGCTGTGTTGTGTGCTTATTCACGATAATTGTGTAGAAATTGTTTATATTTTTTATTACATATATTTTGAAAACTTAGAACTGAATTCATAATATTAAGCATTGTTAAATCTTGGTCATACTAACTGTTTTTCATCATTGTTCTCATTGTGTGTAATGAATAATTAAATAGTTAAGTGTAATCTGCAAATAGAATATTTTTGGTTAAGAGTTTTCGCTTTTTTAAAAGCTGTTTTTACGGCTTTAGGAACAAGGTTTTCCTGATATTCTAGTAAAAGAATGACTCTATTCTGTCTTAAGGTTATTAAGTCAAACTTTTTGATGTTAGTGTTCAAATAATGTTTCATCTACACAATTTAGATGCGGTCGGGTGCAAGTCTATCTAGTGTACTGTGATGTCTTTCTCTCAAACTATCTAGTGTACAGTGATGTCTTTCTCTCAAACTAATGTAAAGTCTCATCAAAGTGATTGTATCACACAATTAAGCCAATACGAACTAGTATGTTTCTTACGTAATTTGAGTGTTACTACATTCTGAGTATACTTTTTCATTTCAATTATCAATCATCAGCAGTAGTTTATAGATAATTTTTACATCACTGTGAGAAAAACCCGACTCTGTATATAATGCAAATATGGAGATTTCATTTTAAGAGACGAACAATAGAGTATACTATAAAATATTTATACTTGAACTGAATTAACCCCATGCGTACACACTTAACAATCTTGTGGAACAAAGATGGGTTGTGTGTAGGTACGGTGAAGTTACGTAGAACATTTCAGCACCCTAAGCTATTAGTCTAGTATGAACTTTAGAAAGGGACTACTGTCACAGTTCGCACTTATCACAAGAACGCTGGTGTTTCATGTAGAGACGAAGTTTGTTTCTATTGATTAAGTGAGTGAATTAAATAAATAAGTCACTGTAGCTCATTCGAACCTAAGGACATATTTCAAGATCTTCACCACGATAGCTGCAAAGAAAGTTGTAATTACACAGAGGTACAACAAATCAACTTGAATAGCCGGTATCTCCAGAAAACAGAACTATATCGAGAACGTATTTCGCATATTCTTACATTCTGCCAAATATATTCTTCTGCTACATTTAAAAAAATTAAACTAGTTATGTTGTTCATTTTGGCAGAATTAACACAACAAATAAAGAATACCAGAAAGTTGACTACTAAATAACACGGAAATAATTAATGAAGATATGTGAACATCTGTCGCTAAAAGCGGGATGCAATTATTAAGTTATGTTCTAGTTGACGAGAAATGTGCAGCGCCGGAAGAGAAAATCATGATATGTTGTTTTTACAAATTGATGTACCAAGAAACAAACATGTACACAGAACAGAGAAAATGTAACCACGCAATTTTCAGAGTAACATTGCTAAGTACCACATAATTATTTACAAGTTCTTCTGGAGACGTGTTATTGTTTTTTCAAAACTGACATTTGCTTCAGCGATATTTTTGTGGTCTCTTCAATTCTCTGTAAATGTATGTGAAAATTCAATCTGTTTTTTTTTCTTGTTCTCCGTCTTATATGTGTCGCTTTTCTCCAAATTTTTATTTTCTGCTTGTAATTTTTTTTCGTTTCATTTCTTAGTTAGCCAAGTATAACAAGCATAGACTAATATTAGTTCTACTTAGTGTCACAATACTTCATTCGCACTGTTATGTATGCTCCCTTATTATTTATCATCCTCTCTTTATGTCTTTTCAGGCTGCTTTTGTCTTTCTTGCTCTTTATTGTCTGGTGTTACTGTAGTTTTTAATTCCCATGTTAATTTTGTGTTAAGGAGTCAAAGTTCCGCAAGGGACGTGCAAATGACTGACTGACTGAGTGACTGACTGAGTGACTGAGTGACTGACTGTCTGACTGACTGAGTTTAATTTTTATGATCGCGTGAGCCTCCCTCCCCTTGAGCTGAACTTTGAATTTTTTAACATTGTATTTGTTTTTTAAATCGTTTATGTACCTCTCATATTTGCATCTTTTTTTCTTTTATTGTAAGACTGAGGTTTATGGTTCAGTTTTACAAATGGAAAGAATGAGGAAAGTGAGCAGAAACAAGAGTGACCTAAATTAAGATGAGTACTCGTAAATGAAAAACATACAACAATCCAATAATTCGTCAAAAGCCTTCTTCAAGGATCACTACAAAAACAAAATATCAGAGAATAATACGAAAAACAGATGAAAAATTAAACACTTAGCTCTTTGATATTCTCCTTGTAAGAGACATGAACACAAATGAGCCAAACAGACATCATAACCACAGAGTGGTACCATATATTTCTTTATATATCCATTCCTCCTAATATTGTCTTCTCACATTCAACATCTGCGCCACTTGGGCAAGATGGCATAAAGCCATGTTGTTTACCATATAAAATAAAAGAAACGACTGCCGTAAAACTGGTTTTATTAATGACAGTTATGGCTGACTTTCTTACTAGGAGGCCGAAAAGCTAAATTTATATTTGTCATCCATTTTTCGTGTATTCATTTGTTGTGTTGTTTTTGTATGTGATCCTTGAAAAGGCCTTTTGCTGAAATATTGGATTATTCTATGTTCTTCATTTGCATGTAATCATCTTGCTTTCATGCATTCTTGTTTCTGCTCACTTTCCTCGGTCTTTTTGTTTTCTTTGTTCGTAAAATTGAACAATATGATAATTGAGTCTGGTTTTTCTAGCTTTTTCTCCATCTGTGTTGATTGCCATATGGCATCTTTTTCATTCTTCCTTTGCCTCACTTTGTGGAGGTCATGGAAATACGGGCCTAATATCGCATCCCCAGAATGCCTTAATGCAGCGGTTCCCAATTAACACAAATCCGCGGACTCTCCACTCCCCTCCGATGTTTCAAAATCCAGACCACGGACCCCATACTTGGCTTGCATTATGTATCTTATCTATTACTTTATGTAGATTCTGTGGATTCTCTGTTAGAAGGACTTTATCGTCTGCATATCTTAAATTGTTGACATTTCTTATCCCTATGGTCAGTCTGAGTATTTGAAGATGTTCTCTATGTACAGGATGAATAAGACACATCCTTGTCTCACTCACCTCTTTATGGGCACGTTTGTTGATGTCACTGCGCCGTATCTTACTGATACTTCCTGTTCCCAGTAGAGATTTGTTATAATTTGGACGCATTTCCCATCAAGGTTGATTTCCTCAAGACATTTTATTAGTTTGTCATGCTTCACTATGCCAAATACTTTAGTATAAAGTATAAAACAGGCGTGTATATCTTTCCGGACTTCCATGTATTTCTCTATCAATTTTCTTGCGAAAAAAACATGCCCCTCTTGTTCCGTCATTCTGTCGGAAACCAAACTGTTCTTCACTAACTTCTTTATCAATTTTTTTTTTGGTTCTTTCGAGGATGACTTTGAGGAGAATTTTAGTCACATGACTCATCGGACTTACAGTTCTAAAATCTGAGCAGTCTGTGACTTCTGGTCTCTGGGGTAATGCTATAACAGTATATTGAAAAATGTACCGTTACGGTGTTTAGATTGACATAAAATATATTCCAGGGTATTTTAATATTTTGACCGTTTGAATTAAAGCCCTTGGTATTTTTCCTTTGTTGTATAAGAGTGCAATTAAAAGGTCAGGGTTGGGACGTTAAACTCCACGAGATTTTTTATGAACTTAGCCTTGACATGTTAGTAACAGAAAAGTTATTTTCGAGATGAAGGTCGTAAACGGTAGAATCACGGGCTGAGTGATTCTCGGGATAGAAACTTCGGGAAGATTTAGGAATAGGAACTGTGGTTGATATTTAAGGACAAAACTCTTACGTAGGGGAGGGATTAGATTGATTGGTAGCTTGAGATGCATTAGGATTGTAGATTCATTATGTAGAGGTTGACTGAGAAGGAGGTTTCAGACAGGATGCTAGGATGTGAACTGTTAGTTTTTTGTTTGTTTGTTAGCCTGAGTGGTCTACCTGAGTGGCTTGCCTCAGTGGTCTACCTGAGTAGCTTGCCTGAGTGGCTTGCCTGGGTGGTCTACCTGAGTGGCTTACCTGAGTAGTTTACCTGAGTGGCTTGCCTGAGTGGCTTACCTGAGTTGCTTGCCTGAGTGGTCTACCTGAGTGGCTTGCCTGAGTGTTCTCCATGAGTGGCTTGCAGGAGTGGCTTACACGAGTGGCTTGCCTGAATGGTCTATCTGAGTGGCTTGCCTGAGTGGTCTACCTGAGTGGTCTACCTGAGTGGCTTGCCTGAGTGGCTTACCTGAGTGGCTTACCTGAGTGGCTTACCTGAGTGGTCTACCTGAATGGCGTGCCTGAGTGGTCTACCTGAGTGGCTTGCCTGAGTGGCTTACCTGACTGGTTTGGCTGAGTGGCTTACCTGATTGGCTTACCTGAGTGGCTTACCTGACTGGTTTGGCTGAGTGGCCTACCTGAGTGACTTACCTGAGTGGCTTACCTGAGTGGCTTGCCTGAGTGGCTTACCTGACTGGTTTGGCTGAATGGCTTACCTGAGTGGCTTACCTGAGTGGCTTGCCTGAGTGGCTTATCTGAGTGGCTTACCTGAGTGGCTTACCTGAGTGGCTTACCTGAGTAGCTTGCCTGAGTGGCTTACCTGACTGATTTGGCTGAGTGGCTTACCTGAGTGACTTATCTGAGTGACTTACCTGAGTGGCTTACCTGAGCGGCTTGCCTGAGTGGCTTACCTGACTGGTTTGGCTGAGTGGCTTACCTGAGTGACTTACCTGAGTGGCTTACCTGAGTGGCGTGCCTGAGTAACTGGGCTAAGTCCATGAAACGGACAGAACGGGATGGGCCTGGGATGATGAGAGTTGATTTAAATGGGGGAAAACTGAATGGATGTTAGACCGGTGTGGATGTCTATGTCTGTCCCCGTTAACTATGACGTTTTGCTGTCATATTTGACAAGTACAACGTCATCGTGTCTTGCCTTCAGACTTGTTTCTAAGATGTATGGATTATAGCTCAACTACTAGTTCAATGGTCTGATTTATCAGATGGCTGAGCTGAAGATATGAGTTTCGATATGTCACTCTATGTACCTTTCACTCGTCAAGCTTCCATCATCATCTGTTTCCGCCTATTAAGCCTTTTGCATATATCGTTAGCACTGGACTCCGTTATTATTGTAGCAACACTTAATGTCGTGGCAAAGTATGAAAGATACCTGGGTACTTTTCTTAAGGGAGATTATCATTTCCCCCCCACACACACAAACACACACACAGAGGGAGAGAGAGAGAGAGAGAGAGAAAAGGGGTGGGAGGAAATCAATACTGCATGACTTGCCCTCGATGCCTACATTAGAGAAAAGGCTAGACCGATGACCATATTCATTATTTCTTCTTCAGCTTTCCGAGCCATTGCTGCAGATAAAGTTCGCCTTCATCCCTCTCTATTCCTAATCTTCCCTCTCCAGTTTGCAGCACCAGTTTCTTTTATATCTTCTTCTATGTTGTCTTTCCATCTCTGTCTTGGTCTACCCACTTGGTCTTGTTTCCCTCATCTCTTGTGCATACATAATTTTCGTTTACTGTTCTCTTCCATCCTTTCTACATGCCCCAGCCAGGGTGATCTGTTCAGTTTCAAGACATATTCATTATAGTTATCAGTGATTCATTATCTTTCTTTTTTTTTACTAAAAAAATATTTTTAAAGTCATTTTTTTCAAATCCATTTCACTTTTAACACCTTTTCTCGACACACATAAAAAGATCTTGTTATGAACTTCTAAATTGATAAAATGCTAAATAATAGTTGTTTTGATAATATAATGTTTCAGTTGATGTTTCCTCAAAAGTGAAATATTCTTTGATAATATAATGTTTCAGTTGATGTTTCCTCAAAAGTGAAATATTCATTGCGTGACCTAATCAGAGGAGTATACAGTCAACCACATCAAATTTTTTTAAAAAGAATTTGAGATACATTTTGTTAGTCTACATCGAAAACGAAGGATTCTAAAGTATTTTAATAATACACGAAATATTTAATCTTTTACAGGTTTTCTTTTGAAATCTGCTCGAAACACCAAAAACTATTTCACCTGATTTTAAAACGTTCTGTCAGAGACTTATTTTTCTTGCTTTACTGTAACCTTCTCAAGAACTCTGCTTAGCGCTATGAGAAGAGTCAAGGTCAGTCAGGCACCAAGTACATGCCACTTGGTCATTGGTAACAACATTACCCCGTTCTGACATGGGTAAAATGGAATTTATATTTAAAAAAACGTCAGTTATGTCTTTACAACGATAATGCGAGAAGTTCTGGAGTATGTAATAGTGTCAGATGACAGTAACTAATGAATACATGAAATAAATAAAACTTTTATCTTGTGTGATGTGTTTTCAGATTGTTATATTGACTCATAATCTCAAAATACATCAGGCGTATTTAGATTGTCTAATATTATTTAATAGTCTGTCAAGAATTAGGTTGGTCCTGCTAATTAATCTCTGGTTTTGGGAGTGCAATGGACATGTTCTAGTCGTCCTGACACTTCCCAAGAAGCAAGTGCTTTAGATCCACAGTGTGCATTGAGAAAAACTGTCGTCCATTAGACTCACTCAATGCATTCAATCCAAGACGCTCATCATAGCATCACGTGACAAATATCCAAGTTTTCAGTGACATTTAGAACATAGAGCAGCAACATCGGACATGGAAACAAAGTATTATTGCACGAAATTTAAATATTCACACGCACAAATAATAGTCAGTAGAATAACTAGCACTGGAACGTGTGATGTGAAAGTTTAGTAAAAAATTTCAACTTCACTCGTGCACTATTGGTAAGATGTAAAGACTATTTCAAACAAAAGTACAAACAGTTTTATTACTTAACAAGAACACAGCTGTAACGTTTTGGTCTGCACCTTAATCATAGACAAACCTGAGAAAAGACAAGAAAAGAAGAGAAAATATAAATTCACATCAGCGACATTCAGCAAATGAGAATGAAAACAAATCACAGACAAAAAAGCGCTTAGTTGTGATATTCACATTTGCTGAAGTATTGTGAATGTTTAACAGAAGACTTGTGTGTTGTGATACCAGTCTGACTGTGAGGTATATAAGCAGGGTGGGGTGGTGTAGAAGGACAAGAGAGAGAGAGAGAAAGAGAGAGAGAGAGAGAGAGAGAGGGATACAATGGTTGTCAGATCGAGAAAAGAGTGAGTGAAACAGATGAATGTAGCTTGGGTAGAAGGTTTGTAAAGCTAGTGCAGGGGAAAGTCCCGAAATATCAGTTGCAGGTGAAGAAAGAGTAGATGAAAATTTAGTTGTAAGGGAATATGATTGTGGTGATATCTATAATCAGAGACCGGCATCCCCGCACTCTGGGCATTCCCATGTTTGCTCCGCCTTCCGTTCCAACACCCACTGAAGTGTGCAGCTGCTGATGGAGCCAGCCACACACCGGCTGTGGGTAAGGCTCGCTAAATTACTTCTTTCGGAAAAACGTCATCTTCACCTGTACTCCCCCATCTTGATTATCATCCTGATGTGATTGGTATTATTCAATCTGATGTCGTCCTCTATTCACAGCCTGACTAAGGTGGCTCTTGCAGTCTCTTCGTCCTCTATTCACAGCCTGACTAAGGTGGCTCTTGCAGTCTCCTCGTCCTCTATTCACAGCCTGCCTAAGGTGGCTCTTGCAGTCTCCTCCTGGGACCCTTAAGGTACCCTTAATTGATGCCGTGCTTGCTAGCCTGCCCTCTTGTCTCATTATCTTTGAGAATCACGCATGACCTGGGCAGTCGATCAACCAAGAGCCCTCTAGAAGGTGGATCCACTCCCTGCGGAAGAAGTGCCTCTTAATCCTCCGTAACTTGCTTTGGGACCATGTTACAATGACCCTATGGGAGTTGCTCTGCTCCACTAACAAGTAAATTGCCTCTGTGTGCTGCATGCACTTCCACTCTCATGTTTGAAGTAGTAGTTGCTCCTGATTTACATGCAGTCAGTTTGCCACCACGACATAGCCACATCCTCTTTTTAGTCCTCGTGTCATGGATCCATGTAGAAGATCACAGGGTCAAGTGGCTTGGGGGTGATGCTGGATCTGTTACTGCACCTGGGCTTCTATTTTACCCTGATCCCAGTCTCAACATCCACGATCAAGCTGGATCACAACTTTTATTAAATTTGCATATTTGACACTTTAGTCCACTCCAGTTCCCGGAGATCTGCTCAGGGTAACAGTGTCTCTTCTGCTTCCGTCAACCACGATCTTTCTCGTTTCTATGTACATATGTCAGGATGTCTTCTTCATATGTGAGTATTCTGCCACGGCCTGTTTGGTGCAGATGTAAAATCCTGGCAGTGCGTATGTTGAAAAGCACTGGTGACAGTGGAGATCCTTGAAGTAGTCCTGGCAGTGTATATGTTGAAAAGCACTGGTGACAGTGGAGATCCTTGAAGTACACCTGGCAGTATATATGTTGAAAAGCACTGGTGACAGTGGAGATCCTTGAAGTAGTCCTGACAGTGTATATGTTGAAAAGCACTGGTGACAGTGGAGATCCTTGAAGTAGTCCTGACGCAATGATCCTAGACTACGGGGTCCATGATTCATATCGCAGTGCCACACTTCTCTTTAGAAACACTGAGGCTACCCAACCCACGATCCAGGCGTCAATGCCCATTTCCGTGATAAGGCTTATGAGTGTCATGTTGTCAAGTCTGTTGTAGGCATCCTCCAGGTCCAGTGCAACAATTGCCGTCTCTTTTTTTCTTCGATTGTAGAGAAAGGAAAGATTAAATATAGCTGAATTTTGAGTTGTTGGAACCGTGTAGTTTCAATGTCCCATTGTTTTAAAGCCTTTAAATCTTACTATCATATATCTGTTGCATTATATTTTGTGTATATATATAGATATATATATATATATTCTTATATTCAAGAATTATTCGTGTACACTATGAACATCAGCAGAACACTTTGAGAATTTAAAGTACAAAACAGCGGGAAGATATACTTTAGTTAAAGTTAGTTGTGCATGTAGTCTAACGGTCATCGATCAGTGGAAAGCTGGAGAAGCTCGCTTCAGACATGACAAGACTGACCACAGCAGCTGTAATAAGTGCTGGACACTGCTACAAGGATACTAGGTTTACTCGAAGCTTAGAGAAAAGATTTATACCAGACACAAGCAATGAACAGATTATCAGTCAAAGGCATGGCGTTCAAAAGAAACATTGACCATTCCATGGACACACGAGAAGTAGAAAGTAACACGTTATTATTGTATGATCCTAGGGTCAGTTAATAGATACTGAATTAGGAATCTCATGGCAAGAATTAGTGAAACTATTGAGTTCTTCGCTTCCTTTTCATAAGTTTTGAGTCTTATACAGACGTGTCTATAAAGACCTTTCTGAGAAATGCGTATGGTATGATAAGTGTATTATTAGAACTTGTATACTTATTCTAAGCCTACACTGAAAGTATGAGATAAAATGTTAGTAAAAAAAACTGTTATTCACTTTTGTATGCTGTATTTTGCTCAAATATCCTTGTAACAATGTGTCTAATGTTCCTTGTTTTTTCATTGATAGATATCCATCCAATGTTTGTATTACACTCACTCACTCATTTAACTATAGTAAAAACAACTACTCAGACGTCCGTGATAAGCTGTTGAAGTAAATTTATTTAGCCATGACTCAGCGAGTCACAGGGGGAAGATGGACATCTCGACAGCTTTTACGGTCAACATACATGATGGTGGTACAGATTTTAATCATTTCATGTAAGATATCGGCATAGAACTGTCGACTTTACTTCACAGACCATATCATCATCATCATCATCATTATCATCATCATCATCATCATCATCATGGTCAGTTTTGAGGAGAAGAATTAGCTAAATGAATATTATGTCCTATAAATGTTTTTCTTTCATAATCAGTCTTGCCAATATAACGAAACGATTTTACAAAATGTGACTATTTTCTATATCATCTACACAACTGTGACTGCTTACTTTGTAACCCACACAACTGTGACTGCTTACTATGTAATCCACACAACGGTGACAACTTACTATGTAACCCATATATGTGACTACTTACTATGTAAACCACACAGCCTAGACTACACATTGTAACCCACACAACTGTAACTACTTACTATGTAACCCATACAACGGTGACAACTTACTATGTAACCCACACAACGGTGACAACTTACTATGTAATCCACACAACGGTGACAACTTACTATGTAACCCACACAACGGTGACAACTTACTATGTAATCCACACAACGGTGACAACTTACTATGTAATCCACACAACGGTGACAACTTACTATGTAATCCACACAACGGTGACAACTTACTATGTAACCCATATATGTGACTACTTACTATGTAAACCATACAGCCTAGACTACACATTGTAACCCACACAACTGTAACTACTTACTATGTAACCCACACAACGGTGACAACTTACTATGTAACCCACACAACGGTGACAACTTACTATGTAACCCACACAACGGTGACAACTTACTATGTAATCCACACAACGGTGACAACTTACTATGTAATCCACACAACGGTGACAACTTACTATGTAATCCACACAACGGTGACAACTTACTATGTAACCCATATATGTGACTACTTACTATGTAAACCACACAGCCTAGACTACACATTGTAACCCACACAACTGTAACTACTTACTATGTAACCCACACAACTGTAACTACTTACTATGTAACCTACACAACTGTGACCACTTACAATGTAACCTACACAACTGTAACCACTTACAATGTAACCTACACAACTGTGTCTACACAACATTTCGCCCTTAATTTGTCCAGCGTAATCAAATTCTCCAACTATTACAGTTTCCTGGACACCATGTTGTCAGACATACTAGTTTTCTGATTATATTTTAACCAGTATCCAACTTCTTTATGTTACTTTCTTCCTGAACAAGTCTATGCCAAAGTCAGCTTCTTCCTTTCACTTTTTCCATGTTCAAACAAATGGCTCAAATTTCACCTCTTCAAGTCTGTCTTGTTGTCTTGACATTGTTCAGATCTATTTTTACACAAGTGATACTTTGACAGGAAAATAAAGTTTTAAATATCTTTCTGAAGTTTTTATTAAAAACACCATAAACTATAAAGTTTCCAATGCTGTTTACAACAATGATAGAATTAGAAATAAAAGGCAGCACAATTTTCAAACCTTTTTCATTCTGTAACGCTTCAACATCATTTATATAAGGCACTAGATATGCGAACCCACTACAGACAAAAAACAGAAGGCAGACACCGAGTAAAGATTTAGTTGTTTTTGAGATTGTTTTTCCTGATTGTTTTTGAGAATGTTTTTGTGAACAGGAGGAAATAATCTTTAATCGTTTTATGGAGATTATCTTGACCTGAATTCCTATAACACAACAACCAACACTGACCAGAACAATCGGTACTATTCCTGTCATGTTGTTCGAAATGGAACTGATGATTTCGTACACCCAAATTCCGTTTATCCTTTGGTAATATAATCTTGAAAACTCAAGGAAACCGAAAGCTTCCCTTTTATTCACTATTTCATTAAACTGTAGACAAATCACTTGTTTATAAATGGCAAATCCAAGGAAAAGTAGAAACACTGCAGAGACTGAGATCCATGTTCGTAATGGTGTTACAATAGAGCGCAAGTGGAGTGGGAAAAATATTGCAAGAATACGTTCTCCAGCAATCAGTACGGGAATCGCCATAGAACATTCACTGCCAGTCATATTAGTAATAGACAAAATTGTTAGAATCACATAACACAAATAATTAACAGTTTCAGAGTATCTGAAGCTGGGGGGAATATTTTCAGTGAAGATGTACTGGGGAAAATTGTTTAGACCTATGAGAAGAAGGACATCTGAAACAGCCAGAACTAGGAGCAATATGTTGGAACTTTTCTTCAATCCTTGTCGAGTCAGCACTATAATACTGGTCAAGTTTGAACATATTCCTATTACACTAGTACTAGGATAGATCACAAAACGAAATGTCCATATTATATAATCTGCAGTTTCTTGATTAAGGAGAAGTGAATATTTTGCCTCGGTTGTTACTTTTAAAGTGATATTTTCTGACATTCTCTGAATAAATTGCCAGTGTATGAAACTTAAAACAAGTATACGTCGCCTATTTTTACGAGCTTTTATACGCAGTGAGCTACAAAACAATGTTTGTAAATTATATTTATAGCCTGCTTGTTCACCATGACTTTGTAGAAATTGTTCGCAATTTTTCATTTACTCTTGTACACCAAAACAGTACTGGAATTGTTGGTAGATCTTGCAGATCTATGTATATCAAAGCTCAGTGATATTGATAGGTAAAGTCTAACTTTAGAAAAATATTCCACAATGCAAACACAACTGATTATTTTTAAAGTGTAGAACAACTTTCTTCTAGTTTCTTTCCACAAAATTTCTCATCCAAATTCATTCTGGCAGAGTCTGAGAATTAGTTCAGGAGTTAAAGAGCTATATATATTTTGAAAACTTTGAATGGAAATCATAATATTAAAGATTGTTAGATTATTGTTGGGTTATTGTCATACTTAAATGTCAGCATTGTGTAAATGAATAACTGTATTAGAAGAGGCTGTGTATAAGTAGAATACTATTACTGTGGGATTTTCACCTTTTTTTAGAAACGCAAGTGCGGTTTTACGAACAATGTTTTCCTGATATTCTAGTAAAAGAATGGCTCTCTTCTTCTGTGTTAAGGTTAATAAATGAAGCTTTTCATGTTCAAATAATGTTTCATCTACGAAATTTAGATGCGGTCGGGTGCAGGCCTATCTAGTGTACTGTGATGTCTTTCTCTCAAACTAATGTAAAGTCTCATCAAAGTGATTTTATCACACACTTAAAGTCCGTACAAGCTAGTATATTTTTCTTATGTAATTTGAGTGTTATTACATTCAGAGCATACTTTTTTTATTTAAATTATCAATCATTAGTAGGAGTTTATAGATAATTTGTACACCTTTTACACCCGACTCTGTACATAATGAAAATATGGAGACTGCACTTAATTCTGTATTCGTTATAATGTATAAAAATTAATCCTAATAACAGCTGCCTTCTCTTGTGGTATCCCCAACATTTTAAGAGGCGAACAATAGAGTTTACTGTAAAATATCAATACTTCAACTGAATTAACTCCATGCGTACACACTTAGCAATCTTGTGGAACATAGATTAGTTCTATGTAGGTTCGCTGAAGTTACGTAGAACTTTTCAACACCCTAAGCTATTACTTTAATATGAAATTTAGAAAGGACTACATTCACTCTTCGCACTTATCACAAGCACGCTGGTGGTTCATGTAGAGACGAAGTTTGTTTCTACTGATTCATTTTGTGAATTAAATAAATAAGCCACTGTAGCCCACTGATCGTTCGACTCCAGGGACATATTTCCAGATCTAGACCACGACAGCTGCAAAGAAATCAAAGAAAGCTGTGATTACACAGAGATCACAAACTAAAATTCCAACCTGAATAGCCGGTAACTCTAGAAAACAGAACTATATTGAGAATGTATTTCGCATATTCTTACATCTTGGTATATATTTTGTTTTGATATATTTTTTAAAATATTAAACTAGTTATACTGTTCATTTTGACAGAATTGACACAACAAACAAAGAATACCAAAAAGTTGACTACTAAATAACATGGATATATTTAATGAAGGTATGTGAACAGCTGTCGCTAAATCCGGGATGCAATTATTTAATTATGTTCACGTTGACGTGAAATATGCAGCGTCGGAAGAGAAAATCATGTTATGTCATATTTGCAACTTGAAGCGGGGAGGAAGACCATCTTGGAAGGGTACATAATGGGAAATAAAAGAGAGGAAGACCAATAAGAAGATGGCTGCAAGACATCGTTGATGATCCTCAAATGGATGCATCAGCAGCAGGCCATCTTACTTACAACCGAAGGGCCTACAGAAGAGCTGTTAGGGAGGCAAAGTGCCGTAAGGGACATGCATTTTTGCAAATTGAAGTACCAAGAAACAAACTTATACATAGAACAGAGAAATTATAAAGACGCAGTTTTCTGAGTAACATTTCTAAGCACCACTGAATTATTTACAGGTTCTTCTGGAGACATGTTATTTTTTTTAATCGACATTTCTTTCATCTGTTTTGTGCTTTCTTCGATTTTCTGTAACTTTATGTGAGAGCTCAGTCTGGATTTTTTCCCTGATTTTTCCCGTTTATATGTCTCTCTTTTGACCAAAACTTTATGTTTTGTATGTGATTTTTTGGTTTGGTTTCATTTGTTAAATAGTTATACTTGGCTATTTAACCAAGTATAACACGCACAGACAAGTATTTGTTGTACATAGTGTCACAATATTACTTTCTCACTGTTATGTAAGATAAAGGTAACAGTGCCGTTTCCATGCCAATAAGGCATATTGGAGAATACGGTGTTAGGCCCGTATTTTCCGTGACCTTCAGCACATGAATGTGTGATGTGGTCAGTATCACGCCTGGTCGCTTTACCTTCCCAGATTCCTCCTGTGCCCATTTTTAGAGGCTGAGTCAACGCTGTGGCGTTTTTTGATGTGTACGAGAAAAGATGCCAGTGCTGGGACTGAAACCGGTACCAACGGATTAGCAAACCGGAGCGCCTAACCACTCAGCTAACCAGGCCGCCCACTGTTATGTATGTTCCCTTATTATTTATCATCCTTTCTTTAAGTTTCTTAAGGCTGCTTGTGTCTTTTTTTTTCTATTGTCCTGTGCTACTGTAATTTTATTTCCCAATTTAATTTATATATTTGTACAAGCCCTCTCCCCCCGCATGGAACTTTTTTAAAAATTGTAGTTGTTTTTAACAATATTTATGTATTTCTCATATTTACATTTTTTCTTTTATTATAAGACTGGGGTTTATGGTTCAGTTTTACAAAAAGATAGAAAGTGTGAGGAAAATGGGCCGAAACAAGAATGACCTAAAGTAAGAGGAACACATATAAATGTAAAACATACAACAGTCCAATATTTCAACAAAAGCCTTTTTTTTCAGGATGACGTAGAAAAACACAAAAACAACAGATTAAAAACACGAAAGGTTTTGGAGGGGGGTGAGGGGGGGAATGTGACATCATCAGATACTGAACTAGGCGACACCAACCCTGATAAACCCTCGGCACTGGACTGCCTTGGCAGATCATAAACGGGAATGTCCTAATACCACATAAGATGAAAGATGAGCATAAGTACTGACTTCACTTGATAACTGACCGTGACCCCAATGTAAACAGCCTGCTGTCGGCGACCGGGACATTAGGTTGTGAACACTACTTAGTACACAATTTTTGCACATATATCTTCCAATGTCTATGGGACACCCTTGGGCAAGATGGAGTACCCGTATAGCCCCCCTCCCCGATCAGGGTGACGTGAAGCCATGGGAGCAGGTTGTGGATGGAACGGGAGAACAGACGACAGATAATGTTGGTTACAGTCACTATTCTTTGATCTCAATGTAGGGGACAATGGCTACGATCACTGACAAGTACAGTCACTGCCCAGAAGGAAAGCAATGGTAAACTATCTTCTGAAAATATACCAAGAAACCCAAACAGCACCATGGAAAGTCAGATAGGAAAAAGATCTGGTAATGAGGCCGCTATGCCAGATAGATCTAATTTTAACACCGAGGAAGAGTGTGAGACAGAGATCAGTATTAGTAATTGTGATGAGGGACAAAATCCTGACAGTGTTACTAAGGAAAACACCTGCATCAAACTAAAAAGAAAAATAAGAGTAGGAACATGGAATGTAAGAAGTATGTATGAGGGACAATATCAAATAAGTGACGAGATGAAAAGAACGGGGATACACATTCTGAGAATCTGCGATTATCGACGGAAACGATCAGGAAACTTCAAGAATGATAATATCTTTATATACTCTGGTGGAGAATTAGGAGGAAAGAATGGAGTGGCTTTTTACTTGGACAATTCAACATAAAAAGCATTACTAGGCTACAATCCAGTAAGTGATAGAATCCTCACAGTCAGACTTAGGGCGCTCCTACAAATGTAACAATCATCCAGATATGTGCCGCTACATCAGCAGCAGAAGAAGAGGAAGTTATATACTTTTATAACACACTGCAAATGACAATAGACCAGGTACGGAAAAAAATGATATTGTATTAATAATGTGGGATTTCAATGCAAAGATTGGTACAGAAAGAGCAGACGACGAAGGATATGGTGTATGGTAATTTAACATAGGACATAGAAATGAGGCAGGTGACAGTCTAATGGCGTTTTGCACGGAAAATGAGCTAATCATTGCTAACACACTTTTTAAACAACATCCAAGAAGACTTTACACATGGACGTCACATGATGGGAAAACTAAGAATCAAATAGATTACATTTTGGTGCAAAGAAGGTAGAGATCAAGTATAACATCAGCAAAAACTTTACCAGGTGCTGATTGTGACACGGATCATGAGTTATTAATAGCAGACATGAGGATAAAGATAAAAAAAGACAGTTACGGGATTAAGACCATTCCGCTTTTATCTTAAAAAATACCAGAACAATACGGTATAGAAGTGAAGAACTGTTTCTAAATCCTGATGGCTGTACAGGAGGAGATGACACCAGATGAATTGGCTACGCAGGCCAAAGATATCTTAATAACAACAGCTGAAACATGGTTCCAGTAAAGAAAACACAAATGAATGGATGGATTACAGCAGGCACACTAGAACTGATAAAACAACGTATAAAAGTGAAGACACAATGAAACGTGACACGCAACAACAAAGAGGAATATAAATCTTTAACAAAAGAAGTACGAAGAAACATAAGAAAAAAAATACATACAAGATTGTTGTGAAAGAGTAGAAGGACATCAGAAGTGTGGAAGAGATAGTGAAATGTTTAAAGAAATAAGTCATTGACGAGAAATGTCACGCCTAAGCTAAATGTAATTTGTGACGAGATGGGGAATACCTTGACAGAGACAGAAGAAATTCTTCAAATATGGAAGGAATATTGCAGAGAAATGTATGAAACAACCGACTGTGGAAGCAGACACGAACAGTGTGAAATATTATTGGAGGAGAAAGAACGCGAAACGACAATGGAAGAAGTTTTATGGGCAATAAAGAATCTGAAAAATGGCAAATTACCAGGATGTGAAGAGATAACAGATGAACTTATTAAAGTAGGAGGAAAGGAATGTGGAACAATCTATTATGCACTATGTAAAAAGAAATGGCACTCAGGTATATGGCCAAAAGAATGGAAAAGAAACTGTATTCATACCACTGCCATAAAAGAGTAACCTGAAATTATGCACAAACTACAGAACTGTTGCCCTGATTAGTCATGCCAGTAAAATTCTGTTAAAAATCATAATGGGTAGACTTCGTAAGAAAATAGAAGAAGAATCAATATGGTCCAAGTTTGTTTTAGGCAAGGAAGAGAATCAAGAGATCATATATTCAATATAAGATTAATAATAGAGAAATGGAGAGAGTTTAATGTGAATCTATATTTATCCTTTATAGACTACTCAAAGGCATTTGATTGTGTTATAACACCAGAAACTTCGGAAAATAATGGAAAAAATTGGATTTCCAACACATTTGATACAATTAACATCACTGTTGTATCTAGACCAACAAGCAGCAGTAAGAATAAATGATGAAACAATAACTGGTTTGATATAAAACAAAGGGTCCATCAGGGGTGCATATTGTCGCCTTTCTTATTTAACTTGTATACTGAAAATATAATGAGGAATGTTAGAGCAGATGTCGACAAAGAATATTACGTTGCCATAACAATTGGAGGTTATGAAATACCAGAGATTAGATATGCTAATGACACAATATTACTGTCCACAACTCAGAAAGGAATGGAAAAACTAATTATGTCAGTCTGTAAGAACAGCGAAGAGCAAAATCTCTATCTTAATGTAAAGAAAACTAAATTGATGACAACTGACAAAACAAACAAGGCAGCTGAAACATGAATCAATGAGGAAAACTGGAAGAAGTGGAGAATTTTGAATATTTTAGATCACTACTAACTAGTAATGGAGATAATTGAGGAAAATTAAAAGGAGGACATCTACTGCTCTTCAGAAAGTAAAACAACCAAAGAATCTGTGGAGAGGAACAGACAGAACTACAAAAATAAGATTTTTAAGGGCATGCATCTTTCCCATCGCAAAATATGCCTGTGAGACCTGGACACTTAACAAAACAGCTGAGAAACAAATAAATGCCTTTGAATGTAAATGCTACAGAAGAGTTCTTCAAATATCATGGACGCAAAAAAGAACAAATAAATCCATACTACAAGAAATTAATATTGAAGAAGGCTGGCTAGTAAAAAGGATTAAACAAAGAAAACTTAAATATTTTAGACACATTAAACGTCATGATAATCTTGAGTAGACTGTCTTGGAAGGGTACATAATGGGAAAAAGAAAGAGAGGAAGACCAGAGCGAAGATGGCTTCAAGACATCGTTGATGATCTGCACATGGGTGCATCAGCAGCAGGCCATCTTGCTCACAACCGAGAGGCCTGCAGGAGAGCTGTTAGGGCAGCAAAGTACCACAAGGGACATGCAACTGAATGAATGACTGATTTATTCATTGCTGAAATTTATTATCACAAGGAAGGTTGTTACGACTGAGGAATACTAACTTGTATATTTTAGTCAGTGACGCATTGAAATGCCATTGTTATATCTGTTCTGGGGTCCTTATGTATTTTTTAGTGTGGTATGAAGCGTTGTTGCTATTGTGTATGTTCATGATGAGTGTCTTGATGTTTAGTCGTAATAAACGTATTCTGTTAGGTATTTTACACATTGAGATATTATGTTTTGTATTTGCTATGAGAGATGAGGAGAAAGCAGAGTGGACATAATTTCTGTGGGTTGAACTGTTGGTGAAACAGAATCCTGGGCCTGGGATTGTCCTGGTCAGATTTCCTACAAAATCAAGGTTTGGGAGCACAGTAAGTTTGTATACAGGAAAAAATTAAGTACTTAATTACCACTCTCATAGGTCCCTTACTCTCCTCCTTACAGTACAGCCCATCTCATAGAACCTGGTGGAGAGATTTATTCCTTCTGCATAGTGTGGCACTGACGTTTGTATTGACAGTTTCTATTACGGGTGTTAAATCACATAATTAGCATTTAAAAGCTGAGAAAACTAAAATAAAATAACACCATAACACTCTTTGCTGCCGACGTCTATGATTTAGTGTTCACATTATGTGTCGTTTAAGTGAGTGGCTTGCCTGAGTGACTGGGCTGAGTCCATGAAACGGACAGAACGAGATTTTGCTTGGGTTAAGCCTGGGATGTTGAGAGATGTGCTAAGCGGGGAGGAACTGTATGGACCTTTGACCGGTGCGGATGTCTATGTTTGTCGCCGTCAACTATGAAGAGTTTTGTTGTGATATTTGACAGTTACAGCATCATCATGTCTGGTGTTTAGACTTGTTTCTAAGATGTATGGATTATAGCTCAACTATCAGTTCAGTGGTCTGATTTATCAGATGGCTGAGCTGAAGATATGAGTTTTGATATGTCACTCTGTGTACCTTTCACTCGTCAAGCTTCCATCATCATCTGTGCCCGCCTATTAAGCCTTTTGCACATATCATTAGCACTGGACTCCGTTATTATTGCAGGAACACTTAATGTCGTGGCAAAGAGAGGAGAGAGAGAGAGTTAGGAGAGAAAGAGAGAGAGGGTAATTGTTACTCTTTGGCTTGCCTCCACTGCTTACATTAGATAAAAGACTAGACTTCCTGTCATATTCATTATTAACCATCATTTATTCAGTATCTGTGAGCATTTTACTAAGATATTTTTAAAGTCATTTTTTTACAACTTTTAAGAGTGTTCAAATTTGTTGAAAAGGAATTTGGGATACATTTTGTTAGTCTACATCCAAAGCGGAAGATTCTAAAGTAGTTTAACAACAGGCGGAATATTAATCTTTTACATGTTTTATTTTGAAAATTGCTCGAAACACCAAAAGCCATTTCATCCTATTTAAAAGGATTTTGGCAAAGACTTATTTTCCTTGCTATACTGTAACCTTCTCAAGAACACCTCTTAGCGCTGTGAGGAGATACAGGTAATTCGGGCACCAGGTACATGCCACTTGGCCACTGGTAACAAAAGTATCCAGTTCTAACATTCTTAAAATGGATCTGGTATAAATAGATATGTCAGTTATGTCTATTTACAACGATAATAGTATAACAGAATGTGGATAAACAAAGTTCAGTAAATATCATATAACAGAATGTGGTTAAACAGAGTTCAGTAACTAACAAGACATTGACAAGTTGTGCTCGGCTTTTAGCGTCGGTAAAACATACCTGTGGTTTCCCAGTCTTTTTCTGGTGTGAAGTCTGTGTTGTGATTTGTTTAGAGAGAAGCTGTGTTATTTGTGTGTGTAAATTTTGAGGATCAGAATGTTAGATATCGTGAGAGAAAGCCTCACTTTATTGGAAATGCAGACTACGTATTCCAGCAGGTGCTGAAAAGCATTTGTGGATTTGTTGATTTGTCCTTTACTATCTCTCTCTGAACCTTAAGTGCCCAGAGCACATGGGGCTTCCTCAAGGGTTTTCCACAAATGCCTGTCTTTCGCCTTTTTTTCTGCTCTTGCCCAGGTGAGCCCTCTACTGCTCAACATCCTTTCTGTTGTTCTTCTCCATGTCTCTTTTGGTCTACCCTTACTTCTGCTCCCCTGTAGTGTCCATCTTAGTGCTATTTTTGGTAGTGAGTTGTCAGTCATTCGGAGCACATGTCCCAACCATCGCCAGCGTCTTTCCTCAATAATTGTTGTCAGTGGTTTCATCTGCATTTCTGCCAATAAGATGTTATTTCTTATGGTGTTTGGCCAAAATATTTTTTAAATTCTACGTAAACATTTAGTCTGGAAAGAATTCAACTTGTTTTCTATGGTTTTGGTGATTTTCCAGCATTCACTTCCATAGAGTAGTACACTTAGAAAATTACTCTTAAATATCCTGATTTTCATATTTATGCTTAGTTTATTTGATCTCCATATATGAAATATAAATATCCGCATACAAACATAATAGTTGAAGGCTACCACGACAGTCTGCAGGAATGACAGGCACAAAATGCGTCCAAATAGATGTAGTGAACACAAAATGTGTCCAGATAGATATAGTGAACACAAAATGTGTCCAGATAGATGTAGTGAACACAAAATGTGTCCAGATAGATGTAGTGAACACAAAATGTGTCCAGATAGATGTAGTGAACACAAAATGTGTCCAGATAGATGTAGTGAACACAAAATGTGTCCAGATAGATGTAGTGAACACAAAATGTGTCCAAATAGATGTAGTGAACACAAAATGTGTCCAGATAGATGTAGTTAGCACAAAATGTGTCCAGACTGAGTACACAGTACGTCCAGATAGATGTAGTGAGCACAAAATGTGTCAAGATAGATGTAGTTAGCACAAAATGTGTCCAGATAGATGTAGTTAGCACAAAATGTGCCCGGACTGAGTACACAATACGTCCAGATAGATGTAGTTAGCACAAAATGTGTCCAGACTGAGTACAAAATACGTCCAGATATATGTAGTGAACACAAAATGTGTCCAGACTGAGTACACATTACATCCAGATAGATGTAGTTAGCACAAAATGTGTCCAGGCTGAGTACACAATACGTCCAGATAGATGTAGTGAGCACAAAATGTGTCAAGATAGATGTAGTTAGCACAAAATGTGTCCAGATAGATGTAGTTAGCACAAAATGTGTCCAGACTGAGTACACAACACGTCCAGATAGATGTAGTTAACACAAAATGTGTCCAGACTGAGTACACAATACGTGCAGATAGATGTAGTGAACACAAAATGTGTCCAGACTGAGTACACAATACGTCCAGATAGATGTAGTTAGCACAAAATGTGTCCAGACTGAGTACACAATACGTCCAGATAGATGTAGTGAGCACACAAAATGTGTCCAGATAGATGTAGTGAGCACACAAAATGTGTCCAGATAGATGTAGTTAGTACAAAATGTGCCCAGACTGAGTACACAATACGTCCAGATAGATGTAGTTAGCACAAAATGTGTCCAGACTGAGTACACAATACGTCCAGATAGATGTAGTGAGCACAAAATGTGTCCAGATAGATGTAGTTAGCACAAAATGTGTCCAGATAGATGTAGTTAGCACAAAATGTGTCCAGACTGAGTACACAACACGTCCAGATAGATGTAGTTAACACAAAATGTGTCCAGACTGAGTACACAATACGTGCAGATAGATGTAGTGAACACAAAATGTGTCCAGACTGAGTACACAATACGTCCAGATAGATGTAGTTAGCACAAAATGTGTCCAGACTGAGTACACAATACGTCCAGATAGATGTAGTGAGCACACAAAATGTGTCCAGATAGATGTAGTGAGCACACAAAATGTGTCCAGATAGATGTAGTTAGTACAAAATGTGCCCAGACTGAGTACACAATACGTCCAGATAGATGTAGTTAGCACAAAATGTGTCCAGACTGAGTACACAATACGTCCAGATAGATGTAGTGAGCACAAAATGTGTCCAGACTGAGTACACAATACGTCCAGATAGATGTAGTGAGCACACAAAATGTGTCCAGATAGATGTAGTTAGCACAAAATGTGTCCAGACTGAGTACACAATACGTCCAGATAGATGTAGTTGGCACAAAATGTGTCCAGACTGAGTACACAATACGTCCAGATAGATGTAGTGAACACAAAATGTGTCCAGACTGAGTACACAATACGTCCAGATAGATGTAGTTAACACAAAATGTGTCCAGATAGATGTAGTGAGCACAAAATGTGTCCAGACTGAGTACACAATACGTCTAGATAGATGTAGTGAACACAAAATGTGTCCAGACTGAGTACACAATACGTCCAGATAGATGTAGTGAGCACAAAATGTGTCCAGATAGATGTAGTGAGCACAAAATGTGTCCAGATAGATGTAGTGAGCATAAAATGTGTCCAGGTAGATGTAGTGAGCACAAAATGTGTCCAGACAGATGTAGTGAGCACAGAATCTTTCCAGATAAATATACCTTGGAGCAGTAATAACTTGTTGTCTTGACATTGTTCAGATCTATTTTTACACAAGTGATACTTTGACAGGAAAATAAAGTTTTAAATATCTTTCTGAAGTTTTTATTAAAAACACCATAAACTATAAAGTTTCCAATGCTGTTTACAACAATGATAGAATTAGAAATAAAAGGCAGCACAATTTTCAAACCTTTTTCATTCTGTAACGCTTCAACATCATTTATATAAGGCACTAGATATGCGAACCCACTACAGACAAAAAACAGAAGGCAGACACCGAGTAAAGATTTAGTTGTTTTTGAGATTGTTTTTCCTGATTGTTTTTGAGAATGTTTTTGTGAACAGGAGGAAATAATCTTTAATCGTTTTATGGAGATTATCTTGACCTGAATTCCTATAACACAACAACCAACACTGACCAGAACAATCGGTACTATTCCTGTCATGTTGTTCGAAATGGAACTGATGATTTCGTACACCCAAATTCCGTTTATCCTTTGGTAATATAATCTTGAAAACTCAAGGAAACCGAAAGCTTCCCTTTTATTCACTATTTCATTAAACTGTAGACAAATCACTTGTTTATAAATGGCAAATCCAAGGAAAAGTAGAAACACTGCAGAGACTGAGATCCATGTTCGTAATGGTGTTACAATAGAGCGCAAGTGGAGTGGGAAAAATATTGCAAGAATACGTTCTCCAGCAATCAGTACGGGAATCGCCATAGAACATTCACTGCCAGTCATATTAGTAATAGACAAAATTGTTAGAATCACATAACACAAATAATTAACAGTTTCAGAGTATCTGAAGCTGGGGGGAATATTTTCAGTGAAGATGTACTGGGGAAAATTGTTTAGACCTATGAGAAGAAGGACATCTGAAACAGCCAGAACTAGGAGCAATATGTTGGAACTTTTCTTCAATCCTTGTCGAGTCAGCACTATAATACTGGTCAAGTTTGAACATATTCCTATTACACTAGTACTAGGATAGATCACAAAACGAAATGTCCATATTATATAATCTGCAGTTTCTTGATTAAGGAGAAGTGAATATTTTGCCTCGGTTGTTACTTTTAAAGTGATATTTTCTGACATTCTCTGAATAAATTGCCAGTGTATGAAACTTAAAACAAGTATACGTCGCCTATTTTTACGAGCTTTTATACGCAGTGAGCTACAAAACAATGTTTGTAAATTATATTTATAGCCTGCTTGTTCACCATGACTTTGTAGAAATTGTTCGCAATTTTTCATTTACTCTTGTACACCAAAACAGTACTGGAATTGTTGGTAGATCTTGCAGATCTATGTATATCAAAGCTCAGTGATATTGATAGGTAAAGTCTAACTTTAGAAAAATATTCCACAATGCAAACACAACTGATTATTTTTAAAGTGTAGAACAACTTTCTTCTAGTTTCTTTCCACAAAATTTCTCATCCAAATTCATTCTGGCAGAGTCTGAGAATTAGTTCAGGAGTTAAAGAGCTATATATATTTTGAAAACTTTGAATGGAAATCATAATATTAAAGATTGTTAGATTATTGTTGGGTTATTGTCATACTTAAATGTCAGCATTGTGTAAATGAATAACTGTATTAGAAGAGGCTGTGTATAAGTAGAATACTATTACTGTGGGATTTTCACCTTTTTTTAGAAACGCAAGTGCGGTTTTACGAACAATGTTTTCCTGATATTCTAGTAAAAGAATGGCTCTCTTCTTCTGTGTTAAGGTTAATAAATGAAGCTTTTCATGTTCAAATAATGTTTCATCTACGAAATTTAGATGCGGTCGGGTGCAGGCCTATCTAGTGTACTGTGATGTCTTTCTCTCAAACTAATGTAAAGTCTCATCAAAGTGATTTTATCACACACTTAAAGTCCGTACAAGCTAGTATATTTTTCTTATGTAATTTGAGTGTTATTACATTCAGAGCATACTTTTTTTATTTAAATTATCAATCATTAGTAGGAGTTTATAGATAATTTGTACACCTTTTACACCCGACTCTGTACATAATGAAAATATGGAGACTGCACTTAATTCTGTATTCGTTATAATGTATAAAAATTAATCCTAATAACAGCTGCCTTCTCTTGTGGTATCCCCAACATTTTAAGAGGCGAACAATAGAGTTTACTGTAAAATATCAATACTTCAACTGAATTAACTCCATGCGTACACACTTAGCAATCTTGTGGAACATAGATTAGTTCTATGTAGGTTCGCTGAAGTTACGTAGAACTTTTCAACACCCTAAGCTATTACTTTAATATGAAATTTAGAAAGGACTACATTCACTCTTCGCACTTATCACAAGCACGCTGGTGGTTCATGTAGAGACGAAGTTTGTTTCTACTGATTCATTTTGTGAATTAAATAAATAAGCCACTGTAGCCCACTGATCGTTCGACTCCAGGGACATATTTCCAGATCTAGACCACGACAGCTGCAAAGAAATCAAAGAAAGCTGTGATTACACAGAGATCACAAACTAAAATTCCAACCTGAATAGCCGGTAACTCTAGAAAACAGAACTATATTGAGAATGTATTTCGCATATTCTTACATCTTGGTATATATTTTGTTTTGATATATTTTTTAAAATATTAAACTAGTTATACTGTTCATTTTGACAGAATTGACACAACAAACAAAGAATACCAAAAAGTTGACTACTAAATAACATGGATATATTTAATGAAGGTATGTGAACAGCTGTCGCTAAATCCGGGATGCAATTATTTAATTATGTTCACGTTGACGTGAAATATGCAGCGTCGGAAGAGAAAATCATGTTATGTCATATTTGCAACTTGAAGCGGGGAGGAAGACCATCTTGGAAGGGTACATAATGGGAAATAAAAGAGAGGAAGACCAATAAGAAGATGGCTGCAAGACATCGTTGATGATCCTCAAATGGATGCATCAGCAGCAGGCCATCTTACTTACAACCGAAGGGCCTACAGAAGAGCTGTTAGGGAGGCAAAGTGCCGTAAGGGACATGCATTTTTGCAAATTGAAGTACTAATATAGTACAGAATGCAGCTTTATTCGTTGTTAAAAAACAGATGAGAATGGGCCAAGAAAGACATTTTTTACTGGGATTAACAATGAATGCACAGGATTGTGTAATCTTTTGATTTTTATTGTTATCTCTTCCACATACTGAAGTTTTCTTACAATGGTGTAGTTATACGAATCAACGGTTGATGCTTATGACTAATCGAAAGTATAAATTATAATCAAAATCAATTACAACACAACGTAGGAAAAAAAGCGTTATTTTGATGTACAATATACATAATTGGGGGATGGCAAAGTTCATGATACAATCAAACTAATCTAATCTAAACTAGTCTAATCAAACTTGAGCCGCTCTGAAAGAAAGGCATCACATACATTGGACAATTTAAACATCTTTGAATACCCTAAACATCGTTGAATACCCATAATTTTAAAAAAAAGTTCATTTTATAACTTGAGAAAACACGTTAACCATTATTTGTTATTCTCTAAAAAGTGAAAAAAATCTATAATAATAACTATATTAATAACTATATTAATATATAATAATTTCTCTTCTGATTTATCTCTCATCATTTAATTTTTCATTGGAGAAAAAACTGCCAGTAATGTATAAGAGTTAGGGTGATAACGAGCTAAAGATACTTAGTGTTACTAATTCATTTTACAGACTTCCAAAATTGATGTAATACATAAAATTATACAGAATTTCTACACAGTTATCAGTGAATGAATAAGTAGTAGAGAAGTCGATCAAACTGATGTAAGCTGCAGGTGAAATCTCCAAGTTTATTGCACGTAAAAGCCACGGACAAAGAGGCGAACTGTTTCTACAAAATGTATGTAATATTAACATAATAATATATGGAGAATGTCAGAAAATATAACATTAAAAATAACTACCGACGCTTGGTCGAGGTATCCACATCTACTTAGTATTGAAACTGCTGGACATATAATATGGATATTTCGTTTTGTGATCTATCCTATCACTAGTATCATAGGAATATGTGTCAGTTTGACCACTATTATAGCATTGACTCGACAAGGATTGAAAAAAAGTTCCAACATTCTGCTTCTAGTGTTGGCTGTTTCTGATGTTCTCTATCTCACAGGTCTAAACAATTTCACTGAGCACATCTTGACTGAAAATTCTCCACCGAGCTTCAGATTTTCAGAAAATGTTAACTATATGTGTTATGTGATCCACACGATTTTGTCTACGGTTGTTATGACAGGAAACTCATGTTCTATGGCTGTTCCTGTATTAATTGCAGAGGAACGTCTTATAGCCATATTTTTCCCACTTCATGTGCGCTTCATCGTCACGTCAGTACGAACATGGATCGTGAGCTCTCTCTTGTTTATAATTTTTCTTAGATTTTCCATTTACCACAGCGTGATTTCTGTAGTTTTACAAGGTCGTGAACAGGGGTGTAGCTTTCGGATTCCTTTTATTATCCCCCTTCTACCATCAAAAGATAAACGGAGTTTGGGTGTACGGGATTATGCGTCACGTTTTAAACAACCTGACAGGAATTGTACCGATTATTCTTGTCAGTCTTGGTTGTGTTGTTATAGGAATCCAAGTAAAAATAATCTCCACAAAACGACTAAAGCTTACATCCTCTTTATCGCAAAAACATTCTCAACGATCGAAAATCGTAAGCTCAAGAGCAACAAAATCTTTATTCAGTGTCTGTCTTTTGTTCATTGTCTGTAGTGGGTTTTCATTTCTAATTCCATACATAAGGGACACTGACGCACTACAGAATGAAACTGGTATGAGAGATGTTCTGAATTATAGTCACAATTTGATCCTTGTTATAAATAGCATAAGTTTATGTTGCGTGTAACACAAGCTTCAGAGAAACATGTAAGACGTTTTTGCCTCGTTATTAAGGATTCGCTGGTGCAAATGTAATTTTTGATAGCGTCAAGAAAGCAAAGCAGAAATAAAGTGAAAAGGGAATCACGTATGTGAACGTGTAAAGTGATGGAGATAAAAAGAAGACAATTTCACGAGTTTGTGGAGAAACAGGGGGAATAAATATTTTAAAACGAAGCTAAAAACTGACTTGATACAAAAAGTGTAGAAATTCATTCATTTGCATGTCCCTTGAGGAACTTTGCCTCCCTAACAGCTGTACTATAGGCCTCTCGATTGTACACAAGATGTCCTGCTGCTGTTGCATCCATTGGCAGATCATCAAAGATGTCTTGCAGCCATCTTCCCCTTGGTCTCTCTCTTTTTTCCATTATGTACAGTCAGAGGACTAATTTATCTGTGTCCAAAGCTACTATGCTGGAAACTATGACAATTGACGGTAAAAGGACGAGCTGAGCAACAAATATATATTTGTGTAAATACTGCTCTCCATACAGGAAACAACGAGGTTTTCACATAGAAGAGCGGTAGACCACAGTGTTGCGGTTTGAAGTACATAGAGGAGACTGGCTTACGGTTAGGAGATCGATTTCGCCAACATCTAAATGATATTTCTAAGAGGGCCTGGACACCTGTGGCTAAACATTTTTGCCTTGGCAACCACAGGGGCAAACAGGACATTTCTGTTAGTGTGATCCGCTCTTGTTCTGCTGATTTACGATCTCGGAGGGTCCTAGAACAGCGCCTTATTTTCCAGACTGGTTGTCTCCACCCAGCTGGAGTTAACAATGTCTTCAGCTTTCTGTAACTTCTTTATTTTTCCACTGGCCTTTTTATACTCTACTTTCTTTCTCTATGCTACCCCTCCCTACCACCATCCTATTTTCTTCTCTGCCAACATATTGGTCTTGTCCTATTCACCAGTTTCCCATTTTCTCCCTGCAGGTATTTATATTCATTATCTCTCCGCGTCCCCTTCCCCCCCCCCCACACCTCTAGCGGCTATCATGTTTCTATTGCCTTCCCCCCACCCCTTTCTCCCACTTGTTCTCCTCCTCCTTCTCCACCTCTTCTTTACGATTGGTTTTATCGGGCATCTTTTGTTTGGTGGCAGCGTGTTTTTTTTTTCCTTCTCCCTTCTACCACACACATTTCTCTTCCCCACTTGGAGCAAGACACTTCAGATAAGTTATTTGTGTTTGTGTTTTGTCGTGTATGTATCCTCGAATAAGGCTCACGCCGAAATATCGGATGTTGTATGTTTTTCATTTATACATTCTCATACTTTCTATTCGTTTATTTCTCACCTTACTCAATCCCTCCCTCACTTTGTAAAACTGCACCATACACCTCTGTCGACCACAGTGTTGTATGGTTTAGACTTCCAAAGATTTCACTTCAGACGTGAGAGAAAGCAACGTGACAAGAAAATCACGTGGAACTTGAACCACGGACTCTGGTTTTCAAGTTCCACGTAATTCTTGGAGATGTGAGACGGCCAAGTCCAAAAGTGCAGTTTTCTTGGAGACATAGTGTGGTTGTCACAAAGTACAGACACATTTTACTATCAAATCAAGAGATTGAACAAACTATTGTAGCACTCATTTCTCTGCGACAGTAGCACAGTATGCTGTAGATGATGGTGCTGATGATGCAGTATGTGAAAAAAAGATGATGTTTCTATGAAGACATGTTAACTAGTGATAGCTTGTGCGAAATTCCTGAAATCTGTACGACTATAGTATATGTGTGTGTGTTTGTGTGTTGTTTTGTTTGCTTATTTTGCCATAAAGAGAGTTGTGCGCTAACAAAGCCACATATGGAGTGACATGCCTGTTTACATTTTTACTGCAACATACTGTAATAATATTCCTCTCTTCACAGTGCATATGTAAACGTAAAAATAAAGATTTTACCGTCTGAAGCACTTCATCATTTACGTCTGAATGAACTCCTTTCTGAACTTTGAACATCCTGTTTCATGACCAGGTAAAATTATTATTTTAAAGGAGAAGACCAGTACCCACATTTCTCATCGCGTGAATTACATAAAAAATGAAGATGTAAATAGGTGCTAAATATGACATCAGACTCCTGTCCTATAATGTCTACCGATGTTACATTACATTGGATGGGATATCTGACAGTTTTCTGTAAGCAAGATCAAGGTATCAGTAACATACTCTTCTTTCACTTCACATCATACAACGAAAATTAAAGTATTAAAGATTCTCCACTCAAAACGTCACTATTACATTGTTAATGGTATGGCTGTGACAAAGATTTCCCTATTTCGTTCAACTTTCAGTTTTTCCGCGTTATATTCAGGTAAAAGATAGCTCTCATTCGTAAGCTTTTAGTTTTTCTGCATCATATTATCCAGGTAGAGGATAACTTCCAAACAACTGTCTTGTTGGTTATGTTTCTTTAGTACATCAGCCTAGAATCCTAAAACTCATGTGAACTAGAGAGCAGCTATTTCGATTTTTTAAAAATAACACCATCAACATTCAGTCTGTATCTTCTCAATATACCTATCGTTATGTGTTTATATCCAGTTACTATTTGAATTTCACATTTTTCGTTGTCTTGCTGTTACCAAGAGAGTTTTGAAACAAAACTATATAATTAAGACATTCCTGAATCTGATTCTTACCTCATATTAATATCCCCATTCCAAAGACTTGGAGTCCAAGAGAAGTTTCAGCAGACTAAACATACCGATAAACCTGCCCATAAAAGTTTCAGCAGACTAAACATACCGATAAACCTGGCCGTAAAAGTTTCAGCATACTAAACATACCGATAAACGTGGTCATAAAAATAGACATTTGTTGGAAAATTCCGAGCTGTCTTATGCACAGCTAACAGATGAGGTTGTCCATAATTTTGGATATGTTGTAGATCCTCATCTCGTTGTTAATAAATTGCTGTCAGGTAAGCAAAAACGTGTAGAACATATTCAAATGCTTACGGAGAAGCTGTAGAAAATGTCTGGTCAAGCATTCCAATAGGTGGAGTTAGAATCTGTACATTTCAAAGAACAATTAGTAACTTGTTTCATTGACGCAGTACGACGGGAGAAATCCATAGAAACCAAGCTACTGCGTTAAGGATTTAAGACTTTTAATGAGGCCACGAAAGTGCACAGTGAAGAAGAAAGTTTACAGAACATAAAACAAAATTTTACTGATAAGCCTTTGTCGGTTACTACCATGCAAGCACCATTAGAATCGCTGGTAAACGAGATTCAAAGATATATTCCCAAAGTAGACATTTCTTTATCTGTATCAGAAGCAAACATCTAACACGAACTTGCTGGTATAACCATTTAATAGTGTTTCTATCTAAGGGATATAATCCATGATAATTTAGTATTTTTGACTGCATGATTAAAGCCCTTACTTAATTATGACGTAGACCGTCAGGAAAAGGTCAGCTAGGACCTTGAAAAAAATCACTGGGAATCATGAACGTTATCCTGACATGTTCTATGAAAGTTAAATTTGGAATGTCCAGTTAGCTTTTCACTGAAGGTCATTTTTGGACGTTGACATCGCGAGATTTTTATTACTTTTATTGAACTTTCTATGGACATATTTTTATTCATCATTCATTCACTTGCTTGTCCTTTGTGGAACTTTGCCTCCTTAACAACACTCCTATAGGCCTCTCGGTTGTAACCAAGATGCCCTGCTGGTGATGCACCCAACTGCAGATCATCAACGATGTCTTGCAACCATCATGCATTGGTCTTCCTCCCTTTTTTTCCCATTATGTACCCTTCCAAGACGGTTTTCTCTAGATTATCATGACGTTTAACATGTCCAAAATATTTAAGTTTTCTCTGTTTAATCCTCTTTACTAGCCATCCTTCTTTAATATTATTCTTGTAGTATGGATCTGTGGTTCTTTTTTGTGTACATGTTTTTATAGCTACCTAAATTTTGATTGTTTTTGAGAGACGAGCCCAAGGTATGTAAACAGGCAATTTCATGAAGTTTAGGGTACAAAAGTTCAGGGCATGAGTCAAGTTTTGTGAACTGGCATGGAGGTAGGAATCTCGTGGTATACTGAAGGTCATAACACATACCTTTTGCATGAATGTGAATTTCAAGGAGAGATAGTTCTAGAAGGATGCCAGAGAAAATGCCTGTTATATAAAAGAACTCAGAACTGAGCCGAAGGATTATTATTAGGATTATGATTATGAGGGAAGTTAGAGCGTCATGTAGAAGTTGAGTTTCTTTTCTAGAAGTTGCTGTTGAGTAGAAGTTTTACAAGAATGCCTTAGATTCATTACTGTGGTAATTGTCGTGTAGGACAAAGTTTTTGTTAGCAAGAATGTAGTCAGTGTAATAATATTGTTATTGACTAGACTGAAAGTTTTACAGTTGTTCTCACCTTTCTGAGGATGTGTGGTACTGCGGATGATTTTTGGAGTTTCATGGAGTTGTAAGTTGTGCCTTCATTTGTAACTACTCTGATGTTGGTTATTATTTCCTTCCCCATGGCATTTGCCTCATTCCCGGGAAGCACAGTGTACCTTTTGTGACCACCCTGCCCTTTGTTTTGTCTCATCGGCATAGTTCATCCAACACTCTATTCATTCAATAAATGTTGATTTTGTATTGTAACTAGAACTCTTGCTTCCTTCAAGAGTTCAAATGTGAGTTTTGTCGTGTGTGTGGAAAGTATTGTGACACTCTGTGGTTATTGTAATAATGTGACAATCTGCCGCTTGGGTTAACAACAAGTACCAAGCTTACGGCAACAACAACATGTAATAATTCAGTAAAGCAGTTTCTAAATCTTCAAAGATACACTGTGCTTCCCGGGAATGAGGCAAATGCCATGGGGAAGGAAATAATAACCAACATCAGAGTAGTTACAAATGAAGGCACAACTTACAACTCCATGAAACTCCAAAAATTATCGGCAGTACCACACATCCTCAGAAAGGTGAGAACAACTGTAAAACTTTCAGTCTAGTCAATAACAATATTATTACACTGACTACATTCTTGCTAACAAAAACTTTGTCCTACACGACAATTACCACAGTAATGAATCTAAGGCATTCTTGTAAAACTTCTACTCAACAGCAACTTCTAGAAAAGAAACTCAACTTCTACATGACGCTCTAACTTCCCTCATAATCATAATCCTAATAATAATCCTTCGGCTCAGTTCTGAGTTCTTTTATATAACAGGCATTTTCTCTGCGATTCTAATGGTGCTTGCATGGTAGTAACCGACAAAGGCTTATCAGTAAAATTTTGTTTTATGTTCTGTAAACTTTCTTCTTCACTGTGCACTTTCGTGGCCTCATTAAAAGTCTTAAATCCTTAACGCAGTAGCTTGGTTCCTGTGGACTTCTCCCGTCGTACTGCGTCAATGAAACAAGTTACTAATTGTTCTTTGAAATGTACAGATTCTAACTCCACCTATTGGAATGCTTGACCAGACATTTTCTACAGCTTCTCCGTAAGCATTTGAATATGTTCTACACGTTTTTGCTTACCTGACAGCAATTTATTAACAACGAGATGAGGATCTACAACATATCCAAAATTATGGACAACCTCATCTGTTAGCTGTGCATAAGACAGCTCGGAATTTTCCAACAAATGTCTATTTTTATGACCACGTTTATCGGTATGTTTAGTATGCTGAAACTTTTATGGCCAGGTTTATCGGTATGTTTAGTATGCTGAAAATTTTATGGCCAGGTTTATCGGTATGTTTAGTATGCTGAAACTTTTATGGCCAGGTTTATCGGTATGTTTAGTATGCTGAAAATTTTATGGCCAGGTTTATCGGTATGTTTAGTATGCTGAAACTTTTATGGCCAGGTTTATCGGTATGTTTAGTATGCTGAAACTTTTATGGCCAGGTTTATCGGTATGTTTAGTATGCTGAAACTTTTATGGCCAGGTTTATCGGTATGTTTAGTATGCTGAAACTTTTATGGCCAGGTTTATCGGTATGTTTAGTATGCTGAAAATTTTATGGCCAGGTTTATCGGTATGTTTAGTATGCTGAAACTTTTATGGCCAGGTTTATCGGTATGTTTAGTATGCTGAAAATTTTATGGCCAGGTTTATCGGTATGTTTAGTATGATGAAACTTTTATGGCCAGGTTTATCGGTATGTTTAGTATGCTGAAACTTTTATGGCCAGGTTTATCGGTATGTTTAGTATGATGAAACTTTTATGACCAGGTTTATCGGTATGTTTAGTCTGCTGAAACTTTTATGACCAGGTTTATCGGTATGTTTAGTCTGCTGAAACTTCTCTTGGACTCCAAGTCTGTGGAATGGGGATATTAATATGAGGGAAAAGTCGGATTCAGGAATGTCTTAATTATATAGTTTTGTTTCAGAACTCTCTTGGCAAGACAACGAAAAATGTGAAATTCAAATAGTAACTGGATATAAACATATAACGATAGGTATATTGAGAAGTTAAACGTCATGATAATTTAGAGAAGACCGTATTGGAAGGATACATAATGGGAAAAAGAAAAAGAGGAAGACCGAAACGAAGATGGCTGCAAGACATCGTTGATGATCTGGAAATGGATGCAGCAGCAGCAGGCCATCTTGCTCACAACTGAGAGGCCTACAGGAGTGCTGTTTGGGAGGCAAAGTTCCGCAAGGGACATGCAAAGGAATGAATGAATGAATATTGAGAAGATACAGACTGAATGTTGATGGTGTTATTTTAAAAAAATCGAAATAGCTGCTCTCTAGTTCACATGAGTTTTAGGATTCTAGGCTGATGTACTAAAGAAACATAACCAACAAGACAGTTGTTTGGAAGTTATCCTCTACCTGGATAATATGATGCAGAAAAACTAAAAGCTTACGAATGAGAGCTATCTTTTATCTGAATATAACGCGGAAAAACTGAAAGTTGAACGAAATAGGGAAATCTTTGTCACAGCGATACCATTAACAATGTAATAGTGGCGTTTTGAGTGGAGAATCTTTAATACTTTAATTTTCGTTGTATGATGTGAAGTGAAAGCAGGGTATGTTACTGATACCTTGATCTTGCCTACAGAAAACTGTCAGATATCCCATCCAATGTAATGTAACATCGGGAAACATTATAGGACAGGAGTCTGATGTCATATTTAGCACCTATTTACATCTTCATTTTTTATGTAATTCACGCGATGAGAAATGTGGGTACTGGTCTTCTCCTTTAAAATAATAATTCTGTCTGGTTATGAAACAGGATGTTCGAAGTTCAGAAAGGAATTCATTCAGACATAAATGATGAAGTGTTCAGACAGTAAAATCTTTATTTTTACGTTTACATATGCACTGTGAAGAGAGGAATATTATTACAGTATGTTGCAGTAAAAATGTAAACAGGCATGTCACTCCATATGTGGCTTTGTTAGCGCACAACTCTCTTTATGGCAAAATAAGCAAACAAAACAACACACAAACACACACACATATACTATAGTCGTACAGATTTCAGGAATTTCGCACAAGCTATCACTAGTTAACATGTCTTCATAGAAACATCATCTTTTTTTCACATACTGCATCATCAGCACCATCATCTACAGCATACTGTGCTACTGTCGCAGAGAAATGAGTGCTACAATAGTTTGTTCAATCTCTTGATTTGATAGTAAAATGTGTCTGTACTTTGTGACAACCACACTATGTCTCCAAGAAAACTGCACTTTTGGACTTGGCCGTCTCACATCTCCAAGAATTACGTGGAACTTGAAAACCAGAGTCCGTGGTTCAAGTTCCACGTGATTTTCTTGTCACGTTGCTTTCTCTCACGTCTGAAGTGAAATCTTTGGAAGTCTAAACCATACAACACTGTGGTCGACAGAGGTGTATGGTGCAGTTTTACAAAGTGAGGGAGGGATTGAGTAAGGTGAGAAATAAACGAATAGAAAGTATGAGAATGTATAAACGAAAAACATACAACATCCGATATTTCGGCGTGAGCCTTATTCGAGGATACATACACGACAAAACACAAACACAAATAACTTATCTGAAGTGTCTTGCTCCAAGTGGGGAAGAGAAATGTGTGTGGTAGAAGGGAGAAGGAAAAAAACACGCTGCCTCCAAGCAAAAGATGCCCGATAAAACCAATCGTAAAGAAGAGGTGGAGAGAGAGGAGGAGAACAAATGGGAGAAAGGGGTGGGGGGAAGGCAATAGAAACATGATAGCCGCTAGAGGTGTGGGGGGGGGAGGGAAAAGGGGACGCGGAGAGATAATGAATATAAATACCTGCAGGGAGAAAATGGGAAACTGGTGAATAGGACAAGACCAATATGTTGGCAGAGAAGAAAATAGGATGGTGGTAGGGAAGGGTAGCATAGAGAAAGAAAGTAGAGTATAAAAAAGGCCAGTGGAAAAATAAAGAAGTTACAGAAAGCTGAAGACATTGTTAATTCCAGCTGGGTGGAGACAACCAGTCTGGAAAATAAGGTGCTGTTCTAGGACCCTCGGAGATCGTAAATCAGCAGAACAAGAGCGAATCACACTAACAGAAATGTCCTGTTTGCCCCTGTGGTTGCCAAGGCAAAAATGTTTAGCCACAGGTATCCAGGCCCTCTTAGAAATATCATTGAGATGCTGGCGAAATCGATCTCCTAACCGTAAGCCAGTCTCCTCTATGTACTTCAAACCGCAACACTGTGGTCTACCGCTCTTCTATGTGAAAACCTCGTTGTTTCCTGTATGGAGAGCAGTATTTACACAAATATATATTTGTTGCTCAGCTCGTCCTTTTACCGTCAATTGTCATAGTTTCCAGCATAGTAGCTTTGGACACAGATAAATTAGTCCTCTGGCTGTACATAATGGAAAAAAGAGAGAGACCAAGGGGAAGATGGCTGCAAGGCATCTTTGATGATCTGTTAATGGAGGCAACACCAGCAGGACATCTTGCTTACAACCGAGAGGCCTATAGAACAGCTGTTAGGGAGGCATAGTTCCTCAAAGGACATGCAAATGAATGAATTTCTGCACTTTTTGTATCAAGTCAGTTTTTAGCTTCGTTTTAAAATCTTTATTCCCCCTGTTTCTCCACAAACTCGTGAAACTGTCTTCGTTTTATCTCCATCACTTTACATGTTCACATACGTGATTCCCTTTTCACTTTATTTCTGCTTTACTTTCTTGACGCTATCAAAAATTACATTTGCACCAGCGAATCCTTAATAACGAAGCAAAAACGTCTTACATGTTTCTCTGAAGCTTTTGTTACACGCAACATAAACTATAAAGTTTCCAATGCTGTTTATAATAAGGATCAAATTGTGACTATAATTCAGAACATCTCTCATACCAGTTTCATTCCGTAGTGTGTCAATGTCCCTTATGTATGGAATTAGAAATGAAAACCCACTACAGACAATGAACAAAAGGCAGACACTGAATAAAGATTTTGTTGCTCTTGAGCTTACGATTTTCGATCGTTGAGAATGTTTTTGCGATAAAGAAGATGTAAGCTTTAGTCGTTTTGTGGAGATTATTTTTACTTGGATTCCTATAACAACACAACCAAGACTGACAAGAATAATCGGTACAATTCCTGTCAGGTTGTTTAAAATGTAACGCATAATCCCGTACACCCAAACTCAGTTTATGTTTTGATGGTAGAAGGGGGATAATAAAAGGAATCCGAAAGCTACACCCCTGTTCACGACCTTGTAAAACTGTACAGAAATCACGTTGTGGTAAATGGAAAATCCAAGAAAAAGTATAAACAAGAGAGAGCTCACGACCCATGTTCGTACTGGCTGATGATGAAGCGCACATGAAGTGGGAAAAATATGGCTATAAGACATTCCCCTGCAATTAGTACAGGAACAGCCATAGAACATGAGTTTCCTGTCATAACAACCGTAGACAAAATCGTGTGGATCACATAACACATATAGTTAACATTTTCTGAAAATCTAAAGCTCGGTGGAGAATTTTCAGTCAAGATGTACTCAGTGAAATTGTTTAGACCTGTGAGATAGAGAACATCAGAAACAGCCAACACTAGAAGCAGAATGTTGGAACTTTTTTTCAATCTTTGTCGAGTCAATGCTATAATAGTGGTCAAACTGACACATATTCCTATGATACTAGTGATAGGATAGATCACAAAACGAAATATCCATATTATATGTCCAGCAGTTTCAATACTAAGTAGACGTGGATGCCTCGACCAAGCGTCGGTAGTTATTTTTAATGTTATATTTTCTGACATTCTCCATATATTATTATATTAATATTACATGAATTTTGTAGAAACAGTTCGCCTCTTTGTCCGTGGCTTTTACGTGCAATAAACTTGGAGATTTCACCTGCAGCTTACGTCAGTTTGATCGACTTCTCTACTACTTATTCATTCACCGATAACTGTAGAAATTCTGTATAATTTTATGTATTACATCAATTTTGGAAGTCTGTAAAATGAATTAGTAACACTAAGTATTTTTAGCTCGTTATCACCCTAACTCTTATACATTACTGGCAGTTTTTTCTCCAATGAAAAATTAAATGATGAGAGATAAATCAGAAGAGAAATTATTATATATTAATATAGTTATTAATATAGTTATTATTATAGATTTTTTTCACTTTTTAGAGAATAACAAATAATGGTTAACGTGTTTCCCCAAGTTATAAAATGAACTTTTTAAAAAAAAAATTATGGGTATTCAACGATGTTTAGGGTATTCAAAGATGTTTAAATTGTCTAATGTATGTGATGCCTTTCTTTCAGAGCGGCTCAAGTTTGATTAGACTAGTTTAGATTAAATTAGTTTGATTGTATCATGAACTTTGCCATCCCCCAATTATGCATACTGTACAGCAAAATAGCGCTTTTTTTCCTAAGTTGTGTTGTAATTGATTTTGATTATAATTTATACTTTCGATTAGTCATAAGCATCAACCGTTGATTCGTATAACTACACCATTGTAAGAAAACTTCAGTATGTGGAAGAGATAACAATAAAAATCTAAAGATTACACAATCTTGTGCATTCATTGTTAATCCCAGTAAAAAATGTCTTTCTTGGCCCATTCTCATCTGTTTTTTAACAACGAATAAAGCTGCATACTGTACTATATCAATACTTCAAATTAATACCTCATAAATGCTTTCTAACAACAGCCAGGCTTGTTAGAGTAAAGAAAATGTGTATATGGGTGGTCTTTTATGTCTGACTGCTCAAGAAACTGTGAAACTAGGAGGCGCTGTGTCTTTGGTGAAGCAGCCGCAGGCATAGATAGTCGGTAGTGATTTGTGAATGCTCAAAAATATAAGAGAAATAATCTACCAGGATAATACGTGTACAGTCAGAGCACCCGCCCCGCCGATCTGACTAACTGGTTCAATGTGACATCGGGAGTTCCACAAGGAGAGTTGCCCTCGTCTGCTTTTATCGTTTATATGGACCAGATCAGGGAACTGGGAAAATGAAATAAACTGATGTACGTATCTGACCGAACATGCACAAGCATGATGAAGAACTACAAAATCACATCAACAGCAGCTGCAAAGAGGACAATAGGAAAATAAATATCGAGACAATAGAAACAGCGGTGATTAGAAGAACTCCAAGAGAATGTAAAATGTACATAAATAACAACAAAATGAAGCAGGTTACTGAAATCAAATATCTAGGAAGCATGTTTACACAACAAATATTTATTTATATATGCCTAAGGAAAATATCAAGTGGAACGAATTCAAGAACAATGCAGAGATAAGATAGATGACTGAAAACAACCAGTCTCATGGGTGATGAGGAAAAGGAGATGGACATATGTTGGTCACGTGATGAGAAGAAGCGGTCAGAGATTCCCAAAACAAGCTATCAAGTGGAACATAACAGGCCAAAGAAAAAGAGGCAGACCGCGTGAAACTCTGAAGAGGACATTGTTAAGAAAGGCCAAATTAACAGGCATAAAATCCTTTGATGAGGTTGAAAGACTCGCTGAAGACAGTAAAAATTGGCGAACTACCTTGCAAGCCCTATGTGACGTTTAACAGCACGGGAATGATATAAGCTATATACACAGGATGGAAAAATAGACAGATAAATCGAATGTAGCATTCATAACGCAAACAATTTTATCTACCAGCTTACAACCATTATGTTTTCGCGAAGACATAATGAAAAATATAGAGAACATCCTGGGAATATCAATTGAATATAATTAAGATATGCAGACGACACAATTCTGATTGCTAAAAGTGAAGGGGATCTACAGGCTCTTCTGGACATCGTGGTTCGTGAAAGTAAAAGTAAAGGTCTCAGCATGAACAAAAAAAAAGATTGAAGTGATGGTCATCTCAAAGAAAAGAATACCATCAAAATGTGGCATTACCATCAGTGGCACAGAACTGAAACAAGTTGATAGATTTAAGTACTTAGGAACGATTATAACAACTGAAGGGAAATGCCAAAATGAAATAAAAAGCAGGCGTGCTCAGGCCAAGTCAGTATTCCAGAAAATGAGAAACATCTTATGCAACAGATCCATATCAATGGAAACAAGATTCCGAGTACTTAAATGTTACATCGAGCCAGTTTTGTTTTATGGCTTTGAAGCGTGGTCCATGAATAAGAGAGTACAGCGAGAAATGTAGGCCATGGAGATGTGGTTCATAAGAAGGATGCTGAAGGTACCATGGACAGCCAAGAAAACCAAAGAAGCAGTCCTAAGAGAGGCTGGAAGGTTAAAAGCAAATTATAGCAAAGATCAGAGGCAGACAAGCGAGATTTATAGGACATTTCCTGAGAAGAGAAAAATTGGAACACACTGTGGCAAATGGAAAAATTGAGGGAAGAAGAGACAGAGGAAGACAGAGAGAGAGAGAGAGAAGTTACTGTATGTGCTGTCAGTGTGGCTAGGAAGAAAGTCGCCGGCGGATCTCATAATCAACGCAAAAAAAAACAGGAAATTGTGGAAATCAATGATCGCCTACGTCACGTGGCATAACACCTAAATTAGATTGTACCAATCATAAAACATCCAAATATCTCGAAGAATATGAAAAAAACCCAGTTCTTTCAAACAACATTCACCACGAGTGCCTAAGACGAACACTCACCATATACTATGACAGGAAGATAACAAATCATGCGAGATGGAAAACTTAACAAAATTGGTAAACAAATGGATCCAGTGCGAAAAGAAATAATCCGACAAACGATGGGAACAACAGCTGTCACAGGCAGCATCGAAACTCAGAAATTTGAAGTCTCGATACGCATGCATCCAGGACAACCAGTTGCACTCGCATACAGCTTGAAAACCTCTGGATATAGGGCGTGAGGACGGCCAAGGAAAAGGTGGCTAGACGGGGCGAAAGTCACACTGAAGAAACATGACAGCTACCCAGGTCTCTTACCTTGCTCTGGGCCGATGTCTGAAATTCCCTGCGACGCTAACGGCATAAGAAGAAGATTAGAAGAAGATTAGAAGAAGATTAGAAGAAGAAGCTGGGAAGAGGGTACAGACTACAGGATAACAGACATGTTACATATGCTGGCGTTTTCTTATTTTGGTCAATTGTTTGAACTGACGTATCCCACTGCAGATCTCAGACCTTCCAACGCTCATCTTTCAAGATGTTCACTGCGTCAAAGACTTCAAGATCACAACTACAGGGAGATCTGCAAGCAACAACAACCAGGAGCAGCCAATAATTTCAGAAAAACAAACTTTCCGCTGTGTGTGTGGGTGTTTATACGTTACCTGATGTAAAAGTGTGTGTGGTGCCTGATGTTGTCAATAAACCAACCCTTATTTTTCCTGGATCAGATTTATGCCTTCTTAGTACTTATTGGTTGTTGGAGGAGCTAGAGAATGACTGAGATGATACGTTCATTTTCCAGTCACAAAAGTTATTTAGGGGAGCTTGTATGGACACCAGCTGACAGAGGAGAAAACCTGAGTAGAATCGTCAGGAAGGGCTCGGTAATTGAGAGTGTTCCAGCCACAGCTGTACTTCACTGGGCACCATCTCATTACATTAAGCTAGCGACCTAAGCTATGGGCACCACCTCATTACATTAGGCTGGCGACTTAAACCACGAGCACCAAAGAAATCTCCACCGACGGCCATTGGACGGCAATAAAGAATGACAAAAGTTAAAAGATGAAGAAGTGAGACTAGGGGGTGAGAAGCGATGTGAAGGAGAGAAGTAATAAGTGGAGAAATTAAAAAGGAGATAAAGTAAATAAGAATTAATATGGAGAAATAAGAAGTAATAAGTAATAATCACAACTCATCTCAATAAAACCCAGACAAAAACATAATTAAATACATATTTTACAGTAGCTACATAGACCAGGGTGGTGACATCAGGAAGGAAGTTAGAATTAGATTTGCAAAAGCAGCATTGACTTTTGAGAACATATGGTATTCAAAAGTTATAAGCACAAAAACCAAGTTAAGATTATTGAATTAATATCCACCCTCATTAATGCACGCGGAAGCTGGAAAACAACTAAAGAAATAGACAAGAAATTGAGCTCTTGTGAAAGCAAATGCCTAAGGAAAATGCTCAGTATAAAATAAAACGAATTCAAGAACAACGCAAAATAAGGCAGAGGAGCAAACAACAACCAGTCTCATGGGTGATCAGAAAAAAAGGAGATGGACATATCTCAGTCATGTAATGAGAAGAAACAGTCAGAGAATCCCTCGACAAGCTATCAAGTGGAATACAACAGGCTGAATAAAAATAGGTCGACCATTATCCTATATGTTCCATAGTTATTTTTGATAACAGTCACAATTCAGAAAACAGAAAATATGTAATTAATGAGTTCCTATCTGCACCTATATGCCGTCATCATTCTATGCTAGCTGCACCTATATGTCGTCATCATTTTATGCTAGCTGCACCTATATGCCGTCATCATTTTATGCTAGCTGCACCTACATTCCATCATCATTCTATGATAGCTGCACCTATATGTCGTCATCATTCTATGCTAGCTGCACCTATATGCCGTCATCATTCTATGCTAGCTGCACCTATATGCCGTCATCATTTTATGCTAGCTGCACCTACATTCCATCATCATTCTATGATAGCCGCACCTATATGTCGTCATCATTCTATGCTAGCTGCACCTATATGCTGTCATCATTCTATGCTAGCTGCACATATATGCCGTCATCATTCTATGCTAGCTGAACCTATATGCCGTCATCATTCTATGCTAGCTGCACCTATGTGGCATCATCATATTATGCTACCTGCATCTACATTCCATCATCATTTTATGATAGTTGCACCTATATGCCGTCATCATTCTATGCTAGCTGCACCTATATGCCATCATCATTCTATGCTACCTGCATCTATATGTCATCATCATTCTATGCTACATTTTCTACAGGAAGGTTTCTGCCAGCTATGCTGATCCTGCTGTATAGCATATGGTACTTTCGGCTGTCACAAGCCTTGACAATTGCTGTTCAGATAATCTTTTATCGTGGATTATTTCCGTTATCGTGGTTTTCAGCATATTATGCTGACTCAGTATGCGCAGACATTGCTTGCCATATTCTAGTACTTGTATTTAAAAAATTTTTCGCTTAAATTTAAGTTTATATGAATTGTTTTAAGGAATGGAAAAATTATGTCAGTCCGAAGAACAGCGAAGAGCAAAACATGTATCTTAATGTGAAGAAAACTAAATTGATGACACCTGACAAAATAACAAGGCAGTTGAAATATGTATCAATGAGGAAAAACTGGAAGAAGTGGAGAGTTTTGAATATCTTGGATCACTACTAACTAATAATGGAGATACAATTAGGGAAATTAAAAGGAGGACATCTATCGCTTTTCAGAAAGTAAAACAACTAAAGAATCTGTGGAGAGGAACAGACAGAACTACAAAAATAAGATTTTTAAGGGGATGTATCTTTCCCATCGCAACATATGCCTGTGAGACATGGACACTTAACAAAACAGCTGAGAAACAAATAAATGCCTTTGAATGTAAATGCTACAGAAGAGTTCTTCAAATATCATGCACACAAAAAAGAACAAATATATCCATACTACAAGAACTTAATATTGAAGAAGGCTGGCTTGCAAAGAGGATTAAACAGAGAAATCTTAAATATTCTGGACAAATTAAAGGTCATGATAATCTAGAGAAGACCGTCTTGGAAGGGTACATAATGAGAAAAAGAAAGAGAGGAAGACCAAGGCGAAGATGGCTGCAAGACATCGTTAATGATCTGCATATGGATGCTACAGCAGCAGGCCATCTTGCTTACAACTGAGAGGCCTATAGGAGTGCTGTTTGAGAGGCAAAGTTCCGCAAAGGACATGAAAATGAATGAATGAATTGCTTTATCTCCATATCTATGTTTATATTTATACAAGTACATACATTTTAATTTTTCCAAGGGCATGATCAGATATTTATCTCTCTATTGCCCTAGGCGACTGGGGTTTTCCATTATACGTTTCCACAATTCTCTGTTTCCTGTGTTGAGTATATGCTATGATGGCGTTCTCAGTCCGTGCCATCTTGTTGGTTCGTCCAGTATTTCTCTCTGTCTACCTCGATCTGTTTTGCCATTTGTCTTTCTCATTGTGACAATGTATTGTAGCTTGTCTCGCCGTAGAACGTGTTCTATGAATTTGGATCTTCTTTTTCCGATGTATTGCTTACGTCATCTCTCCAGCCTCTCTCAGAACCTCCTCATTTGATTTCTTTGCTGTCCATGGTATTCTGAGCATTCTTCTAAGGAGCCACATTTCAGTGGGTTCTAGATGGCGTTGTAGTTCATTAGTGACTGACATCCGTTAAATAAAATTGGCTGGATTTAGGCACTGGAGAACTGTTTTTCTCCCTCCCAACAACAGTGACTTATTACACAGAAAAATTGTCATATTCTGAAACATTATTTTGTTGGCGTTATTCTGTTCTTAGTTCTGTTAGGCATCTTCCAATGATTGCATATACTGTCCAAAAAAAGAAACGCATAGCTTATATAAGCTTCACTTTTTAAAATATGTTACGACAAAAATATTTTTCCCGGGTATCTCAAACGAAATAAAAAATTGTCACCAAGATATCAGGTCCATGATTTAGCATGAATTTTGATATTCTCGTGTATAGTCAGAACGCAGTAGCTGCCATTGCTAATCACGCATATTTTTTACTATAACTCACGTTGCGTTTATGGAAAAGTCGCGATTTTTGTGGTGAGCACAACTCACTTCCAACGCAAATGAAACCATATAAAAAATGAGAAAAAAACACATTCAGTTAATTTTCAAGCAGACATTTATGGCGCGTCTATCGCAAAATTTACGACACATTGCTATTGGTCGCCTGAAAGCAGGCGAAAGTCAAAGTCAGGATTCCAGGCGTTTAAACGTGCAGTAGAGTACAATCAGTCGACTTCGGCACTGTTTCCAAGCCACTGGCTCAGTTGAAGACCGGCACCGCAGTGGACGACCTAGGTGACAACAGCAGCTGATGATCGCTTTATTTTGGTTCATCACCTCAGAAACAGGTTTACAACATCTTCTCAAGTGCCCAGTCATTGCTTGCAGGATGTCATGTGTCTGATCAAACTGTCCGGAATAAACTGCATGAGGTGGACTGGTGGCACGACGACCTCACCGAGGTCCTGTCTTAATGAGACACCATCGCCAAAATCGACTTGTTTGGGCCAATCAGCACCGGCTCTGGACAACTGACAATCAATGAAGACGTGTTGCACCGCCATGAAATGTGGAGAAGGGTCTACCGTAGGCCAAATGAACGTTTTGCCCAAAATTGCGTTGATGAAGCTTCGCCACTCGGTGGTGGGGGGTGTAATGGTATGGGGAATGATCAATTTCAACGGAAGGAGTCCATTGATGCAGACTGAAGGAGACTTGAATGCGCAACGATACGTTAATGAAATTCTTCGACCCCACGTCCTTCCATTTTTGGCAGCGCAAAGGTCTGTGTTTCAACAGGACAACGCCAGACCCCATTCTGCACGGTTCACCACACAGTTCCTGACTGCCAACAACATTCTCACCCTGGTCATCCCTGTCTCCAGACCTGAATCCGATTGAACACCTATGGGATGAGCTGCAAAGACATGTTTGTCGCCCAAACGTTTCTCCAGACAATCGTCGTGATCTGTGGCAGGCACTCCAGGAAGAGTGGGCAGCCATCCCACAGGCGCACATCAGACATCTGATCGCATCTATGCCCAGAAGATGCCAGTCGCTGATCGATACAAGCGGAGGCCACACACCATACTAACTTGAGAACTTGGGACTAACAAGTTCTCGTCACACAGATGAAAGAAACTGTCAAGTGAGTGTTTAAACCCTTAGGTTACTGTGTGCAATTTGGATATTTTATTCATTCAATTTAAAAAGCTATAGAATTTCAAAGTTATGGCTAAAATTGGTTCATCAGTAGTTATGGGGGGGGGGGGTTTGGACAGTATATGATTATTATTTGACTTTCTCAAATCTGTTTCACTTTCTTGGCACTAAACACTTTGTAAACCTAGAAAGCCAAGGCTTCATGTGTAAAAACTCTCGAGACTGATATTTCACCCGAGACAGGAAAACCATCTCAAACTTCCAGAATGAGAACTCCTGTACCCTCTTGTACTTAGACTAGTTGCATTGTTCTGGTTGATACCCAGGGTCTAGTCCATTTCGAGTCAATATATTTCTTATAAGTTAATCCTTGTTTTATCTTCTTGACACCATGCCCTCGCACAACAAGGAAAACAAAAGTAAAACTCAACGTAAAGGAACTCATAAAATCCATCCATTTAATTACTGCCTCGACACAATAATAACAGAGTAACAATAGATGTGTACACACACAAAACACAAACGAAGAATTGAACAGTGACATACTATAGCAGTATAGGCTAGGGGTTATAACCAGGATTGGTATTTAGGAAATAATTAATAGAGTGAGTACCCTTGTTTGAGAGGTAGGTTGGTTGAGACCATTGAGTGGGGGTCTTGGGAAAAGCGTGCAGCATGGAGAAAACTGAGTGCATATGTTTAATGGATATTTACATAGTTTTAGAATGGATGACTGATATTTGTAACCCAGATGAACCTATTCTGCGTATGTACAGCATATAGCTGCATTTGTCGGTAATAGCAGATTATATATGGTACCAGAGTTTACCTATTCTATGTATGTGTATTGAGGAGTCACACATAATAGAAATAGATGATTGTATATGAAGTGGACATGGGCTGAGTATAGCTGAATGTCACAGGAACAGTTTATGGGTATAGTCAGGGTATGAAGTTCTATGTTGAGAGTCGATTATTATCTTTGAATCAGCCTGGAGTTATAATTTAGATAAGTAGATTGGTTTTTTGAGACTTTTGACAGGCAAAACTCTACTTTTTGGTAGGGGGAATATTATAGCAGTATAGGCTAGGGGTTATAACCAGGATTGGTATTTAGGAAATAATTAATAGAGTGAGTACCCTTGTTTGAGAGGTAGGTTGGTTGAGACCATTGAGCGGGGGTCTTGGGAAAAGCGTGCAGCATGGAGAAAACTGAGTGGGTAGGGATAGTATAAAAACCACTCACGATTTAGTAAAAGGGAGAGCCTTACTTGTTTGTTGTAGCAGGAGCCTTACTTGTTTGTGTGGTAGGAAGAACCTTAGTAGTTTTGACGTAGATGAAATCTCGTTTAGGAAGAGTTTCTAGCAGTGGCAATTTGTTGGTAGTTGAGATAGAAGAATTAGGTTTTCTTGTGATGGCTGAGGTTTTTGGTGGAACGTTGTAAGTATGGTTTTATTTGTGTGTATAAGGACATTGTAAGGTTTTCGGCCCATATGGCGTAGAGTTCTCTCACGCCGGGCATTTGTTATTGTGAATTATTCTGTTCAGCCTGATGGCTACATTCCCATCATCATGATTTCACCCCTCCTTTTGTCCATTAATAAATGTGTGTTGTCTGAAGATATAACTACACCAATTGGCTTTGTTGGAATTCTCATTGTTGACCAGTTTATTTTGGTTGGAAGACTGCCAAGTTATGTTAAGTTGTTGTATCTGTATTATTCTGTGGAGTTGGAAGCCTGGGTGTCTTGTTGTATTTTCTCAGTGTATAATATAGAAAATTAGGTGGTTTTTAGAACACCAACAACAACAAGAAATGTATAAGATGAAATTGAACTCCACAAGAAGATTTAATCAAACCAGTAGTCATACCATTTCAGTGGTCCCCTTTGAACAGAGAAATAGTAAATTCTGTTACAGTGATGCCGTGACCAGCCCTTTCTTTCACGGTCTGTCACAAAGTATTTTAGTTGTTGCTCGTGGGCCGCTGGTTTCATGCAGGTCCATACTTCTAATTGTGAAGTCTTGGCAAGTCTCCAGTTGTAGCAATGTTTGTCTCCAGTGGTGTAGAACACACAAAGTTTTGTCTATTGTTACCATGCCCTAGATTACAATTATCGATCGATGACCTGTTTACTTAGCCTCGTTTTTGGCTCTTGTGACATGCGCAGACTAGTGTTTTGGTTATTAAGGAATGTGTTGTAGAGTAAGGATAGCTAGCTTAAGTTTTGGAAGTTGCCTGCAGATAGATTAGGAGTTGATAGGTTTGTAGTTAGTTAGGGAGTCAAGATTGGAGTTTGGTTAGCTAGTTAGCGTTCGAATGTCGGTTGGTAGTTCTGTCAGCATTGGCTTCCCGACATCTTCTGCCGGAGAAGAAAAGGAGTCTAGATTAGGCAAAGAGTTGAGTTACACTTGTGTCCTTTTCTTCCTTCGAATTGGCGTCAGGGGTTTGTTGACGAGTCTTTGAGGCGTCTACTCAAGGCGGCGACGATGTCCAGCTTGCTCAGAATCTTGGGGGGGGGGGGGCACCTCTAGCTCCTGGGCCCTAGGCAGCATAGTGGATGAAGCCATACCAGTAGCTTGTATCCAGTCCAGTGAAGATGATCCTGAACCAGTATCCTGCCAGGAACCAATACAGTTTGTTACGTCACATTTCGCTGGTACTACGTAGGAAGGGACAGGTAACAATTTGTAACTTAACTGTGACCTCTGAAATTTCAGCAAGAAGTCAAGCCAGATCTTATAAACTGAACATTACTAACTATAGCTCAGATAGTGAATGTTGGATTTATTTACTGTCATTCTCTTTGGAAGTTTGCTGGACAATTGAATAGTTCTGATTCATCCAGTCGCCAGACATTTGTACGGGGAGATATAGTAACTTTTTGGACTACTTTCAACTGTGAAACAATTTGTTTTTGGAAATGAACATTCTGTTAATTTGAAGTTGCCAGATATGCTTCTTCTGGATAGATTATCTATAAATTTCAGGAACATTATTGTGTTTTATACATTATGGTCAATTATTTTGTACTGCTGTGCAAATTTTCTGGATTGGGATTAATTAGCATTTAGTTTAACATTTTGTTGTGATTTTGTATTAGCAATGATGATATTGATATTTGACATTAGTGTATGTGTCATTAATTTGAGTTTCTTTACTCTGATAGGTGCTAGAAAACTGAGGATTCTTAGTTAAAATTTTTCTGGAAGATTGCCATTTGCTGTTATAACTTATTTAACTAAAAATTACAGTAATTATTCTGGACTGTATTAGGTGCAAGTATGGTTGGATTATTTTGAGTGGATTGGATATTGCTAATATTGTTTTTGTTTTGTTTTGTTATAGATATTGATTACATGTCTGAGTTTTTCCAGAAAGAGTCATGTCACTATGGAAGAGGTTAGGCTTTGTCATGCAGTGCATTGAAAGTGTATCATAAGCCCTTGTAGTACTATTACTACATCTGGGAAGTCCCTGGGAGATTAGGTGCAGTTGGAGATTCTCTTAAGCATATTTTTTTAGATTGTGTAGCTCTTGTTCAGCAATTAGTGAATGTATTTTTTTCCTCTGTTTATTTATTAGTAGTTAATTAGGATTGATGATAAATCATGTAGCCTTGAATTAGGTGACATTACTGATGATGACTTATCGATAGCCAATTGTTCTGGCATATACCATGTTCATATTGGTTATTTATCTTTGATGTGACAGCATTGCCTCAGATGTGACATTATTACCACGGATGTGATGTTATGAGGAGATTACACAAACAGGTGTAGTTCTCTGATTGGGTACCTAGGCCGGAACATGGAGTGTCCATGTGACCGAGCCTAAGGTAAAATTACCAGAGGGGGTCTTTTTTTTTAAGGACCTAGATATTACATTGTTTTGTTGCGCGTACATGTGGTACGTGGCACAGTCCCTTGGGGGATAAATAAAAGGCGGATTAGCCTAATACCAATGTTTTGCCTATTCTGCATATGTTTAATGGATATTTACATATGATTTAGAATGGATGATTATATATGATACTCAAAGTTTTGCCTATTCTGCATATGTTTAATGGATATTTACATAGTTTTAGAATGGATGACTGATATTTGTAACCCAGATGAACCTATTCTGCGTATGTACAGCATATAGCTGCATTTGTCAGTAAAAGCAGATTATATATGGTACCAGAGTTTACCTATTCTATGTATGTGTATTGAGGAGTCACACATAATAGAAATAGATGATTGTATATGAAGTGGACATGGGCTGAGTATAGCTGAATGTCACTGGAACAGTTTATGGGTATAGTCAGGGTATGAAGTTCTATGTTGAGAGTCGATTATTATCTTTGAATTAGCCTGGAGTTATAATTTAGATAAGTAGATTGGTTTTTTGAGAGTTTTGACAGGCAAAACTCTACTTTTTGGTAGGGGGGAATATTATAGCAGTATAGGCTAGGGGTTATAACCAGGATTGGTATTTAGGAAATAATTAATAGAGTGAGTACCCTTGTTTGAGAGGTAGGTTGGTTGAGACCATTGAGCGGGGGTCTTGGGAAAAGCGTGCAGCATGGAGAAAACTGAGTGGATAGGGATAGTATAAAAACCACTCACGATTTAGTAAAAGGGACAGCCTTACTTGTTTGTTGTAGCAGGAGCCTTACTTGTTTGTGTGGTAGGAAGAACCTTAGTAGTTTTGACGTAGATGGAATCTCGTTTAGGAAGAGTTTCTAGCAGTGGCAATTTGTTGGTAGTTGAGATGGAAGAATTAGGTTTTCTTGTGATGGCTGAGATTTTTGGTGGAACGTTGTAAGTATGGTTTTATTTGTATGTATAAGGACATTGTAAAGTTTTCGGCCCATATGGCGTAGAGTTCTCTCACGCCGGGCATTTGTTATTGAGAATTATTCTGTTCAGCCTGATGGCTACATTCCCATCATCATGATTTCACCCCTCCTTTTGTCCATTAATAAATGTGTGTTGTCTGAAGATATAACTACACCAATTGGCTTTGTTGTAATTCTCATTGTTGACCAGTTTGTTTTGGTTGGAAGACTGCCAAGTTATGTTAAGTTGTTATATCTGTATTATTCTGTGGAGTTGGAAGCCTGGGTGTCTTGTTGTATTTTCTCAGTGTATAATATAGAAAATTAGGTGGTTTTTAGAACACCAACAACAACAAGAAATGTATAAGATGAAATTGAACTCCACAAGAAGATTTAATCAAACCAGTAGTCATACCATTTCAGTGGTCCCCTTTGAACAGAGAAATAGTCATTCTGTTACAATACACCTAAATGAAGTACTTGTACACAAAGTGAGCTCAAGTACAACAATGCATTATCACGCTCCTTAGTATATACAATAAAAAAATTCTTCAGGAAAAATTGTAATACAATAACGAGCTAAGCAATAAGTCAGTTAATAAACTCGAGTTATAAATTAACTGAGCGGGTGTCAGGCCACAAGTTACATCACACAGCAAAAAATTTCTTTACATGTTCAAGCACAAAATAAAAACCAGGAGATTGAAACCTCAAAACAAAAAAAAAGGTTTATAAACAACGCACATGATATACGCAAATTATTCATACAACATCAAAACAAACAAACAAACAAACATACAAAAATAGAGTCTCGGGCCCATAGCTGAGGTTATGGCTTCCTTATTTACCACAGCACAAGAATGGCTCACTACAATAGTTACAGATGCCAACAACAAAATGTACGAACAGAAACCTTCTTGCTCTCCACAGACGAAAGCATAGCTCTCTCACCCGCGACAGAACCCTGACTGCCTAACTTATCCCACATTGGTCAGTTCTATTCTCTAACCTCCCAGACCAGTTTCAGTTACCCGATCTTACATGGCCGAGTGACCTTTCACTGCCTTCAAAACAGATGTCTTTTGTAATACATTACCATAACTCATTGTAAATGGCTCCTAAAAATAATAATAGCTTTGTTTACAATGTTATAACACACCAACATTTTTTATTCATATACAACTCATGACAACCATACACCTGTTTAGGGGCCCAAACTTACCTCTAAACTTTCACACACACAATTACAATTATAACCCAACATGTGACGAGCGTGTCTCATAACAAGAAAATAATGTTTTGCAGATCTCTCTAAAGTTTTTGTTAACAACAACATAAACTATAAAGATTCCAACGCTGTTTATGATAGGACAAAATCTAGTTGCAAGTAGCAAAATATATCTCATGCCAGAAGTATGAGACAGGTTCATTTCCCAGAACCTCAAGGTCTGTAATACAAATAATAAGAAATAGGAAAACGCTACAGAAAATATATAAAAAGCAGACACTTAGTACCGTTTTGTTTGTTTGTTTGTTTTTTATATTGCATTAATTTACCGTGCTTGAGAATTTTGAGTTGCGAAGGGCGTTTGAGAAGAGCTGGAGATATAAAAAATCTTGTCAAAAGGATAAGAGAGAGACAATGTACTTTCATAGGACGTGCAATGAGAAGAGGGGGCAGTGAAAATATTAAAACAAAAGGGAAAATAGAAGGAGGAAGAGCAAGAGGAAGACCAAGAGAAATGATACTGGACAGTCTGACGGGATGGTGTGAGAGGAGATCACAAACTGAGCTGATGGCCTGCATGAAGGATCGTGTACTTTGGAGAAGCATAATAGTCAAAGCCAGTAGGCACAATACCTGATGATGATGATGACGATGGTGATGAAGATAATGACGATGATGATGATGATGATGATGATGATGATGATGAAGAGTACAGTATAAAATAACAATATAATATAAAGAGTGGTGTACAACATAATCAGTAAAATATGAAGAGTGGTGTACAATATAACATATCAATATAATATGAAGAGTGGTGTACAATATAACATATCTATATAATATGAAGAATGATGTACAATATAACATATCAATATAATATGAAGAGTGGTGTACAATATAACATAGCAATATAATATGAAGAGTGGTGTACAATATAACATATGAATATAATATGAAGAGTGGTGTATAATATAACATAGCAAAATAAAATGAAGAGTGGTGTACAATATAACATATCAATATAATATGAAGAGTGGTGTATAATATAACATATTAATATAATATGAAGAGTGATGTACAATATAACATATCAATATAATATGAAGAGTGGTGTACAATATAACATAACAATATAATATGAAGAGTGGTGTGCGATATAACATAGCAATATAATATGAAGAGTGGTGTATAATATAACATATCAATATAATATGAAGAGTGATGTACAATATAACATATCAATATAAAATGAAGAGTGGTGTATAGTATAACATATAAATATAAAATGAAGAGTGGTGTACAATATAACATATCAATATAAAATGAAGAGTGGTGTACAATATAACATATCAATATAATATGAAGAGTGGTGTACAATATAACATAGCAATATAATATGAAAAATAGTATACATTATAACATAGCAATATAATATGAAGAGTGGTGTACAATATAACATAGCAATATAATATGAGGAATGGTGTACAATATAACATAGCAATATAAAATGAAGAGTGCTATACAATATAACATATCAATATAAAATGAAGTGTGGTGTACAATATAACATAGCAATATAACACGCATAAAATTATCTGACACCTCTGCTGCTGAAGTCTGCTTTTGTGGTGCAAAAACTACTGTTTCCTACCGAATACTGTATCCTTGTGAAAACAAATGCCTAAGGAAAATACTCGGTATAAAGTGGAACGAATTCAAGAACAACACAGAGATACAGCAGATGAGTAAACAACAATCTATCTAAAGAGTGATCAGAAAAAGGAGGTGGACATATGTCAGTAAAGTGATGAGAAGAAACAGTCAGAGAATCCCAAAAACAAGCTATCAAATGTAGCACAAAAGACCAAAGAAAAAGAGGTCGACCACATGAAACTCTAAAGAGGATATTGCTAGGAGAGGCCAAATTAATAGGCATAAAATCTATTGATGGGGTTGAAAAGCTCAAGGAAAACGGGAGAACTTGGCGAACTACCATGCGAACTTTATGTGACGTTTAACGGCACGGGAAGGGTGTAAGATGTAAGATGATCCTACTGAATATTTGACTCTGTTGTCAAAATTCATGATTTCCGCGGTATCAGTTGTAAAAGGAAGGTCACGCTTGTATTGAAAGGGAGATCATCAGCTAACAAACCAATCTAAGTAACTAATAGTTAAAAAAACTGCCAAGCAACGTCTGCTGTCCAGCAGGTGGAAGTTAAGAAGGAAAAAAATATGCTGCCTAAAGGACACATTACCAAACATACAAGAACAGTAACAAGTGCCCGTTTATGGCCCTGGTGTAGTTAACGGACTTTGAGGAGAAGAGAGAAGAAAAAGGCTAGACATTAATAATTTACTGTGGACTGAAGTACCCACACACACACAAAATTACACAGAAGATATAATTAAAAAATATATTGTAATAGACCTCAGAGCTACCACGTAGACATTCATTATACAATTAGTCAAGTCTATGACGGTTGTTTCATTACAGATTTTTGTCTGTTTTTTAATACAATTTTGTTTTTAATTCTAGAATAGAACTCACATAGAGACACACAGACTTAGATGGATGGATAGGTAGACAGACATATAAAGAGACAGACAGATATAGATAGATAGACAGACAGATAGATATTTGATATATTTTGCTTCTACATGATAACATCTTTGTTAATGTTTTATCTCATCATTGTTTCTATCCTATCGTGCTGACATATGGCTCTAATACATTATTTTCACTCTTGAATAAATTTATATGCTCTGCCAGAATAAATTGTAACGAGAAATTTTGGTGGAAGAAACTAGAACGAATTTCATCCGTGATTTAACATTGTGGATTAGATCAGAAATGTGCTACTTTTGATTTTATTGAGATTGTGCCTAAATATCCTTCTGTGCATTGATTAACATGGGCATGCAAGATCTTCCCAGCCAACAAGTGATGTTTGGCATTTAAGGGGTGATCCTTGTGACATTGTGATCTTATATTTTCAGATCACTAGGTAGCCCAGACTGACTTAAATGTCCAGTAGATTCTCTGCAAAATCAGAACTTAATAGAGGAGCTAATCTATAAGTCTAAAATCAGACAAAAATATGCAGTGCTACAGGCTGGGAACTTTCTATTGTCGACAGTTTCCCTGATGGATGTAACATAATACTCAAAATCAGTAACAGCCTCTACTACTCTGTTAAACTGTTATTTCCGAACATATTTACCCATGCTATGAAGATACTGTATAGTTACCCATGCCATGAAGATACTGTATAGTTACCCATGCCATGAGAGACTGTACAGTTGCCTATGCCAAGAAGATAACCCATGCCATGAAAATACTGTATAGTATTCATGCCATGAAGATAGTGTGTAGTTACCCTATCCATTGAAGATACTGTAGCTAGTGTATAGTTACCCATGCTATGAAGATACTGTAGCCCGGAACATGACAGAATGATGTTACAAGATCAACAGAATACGAATCTGACAACAGCGATGAAGTTTCAGATTTGCTAAGACCCCAAGAGATGATCATCAGTGTTATCAAGCGGAGAAATGTTTGAGGATTGTCCCCCCTGCAGAACGTGGCAGGCACGAAAGAGATTCAAGTAGTAAAGGCCGACACCCTGCCAGTGAACATTCTGGCAGGATCGGCGAAATCTAGAACCTAGAACAAAATTCTGGGAAACTAGAACAAGAAATAGTCACAAAAGTGGGTAGTCCAGAAGAAAACAGAAAATCTCTGTGGAACTACTGACGAGCTTAGAAACAAAAATGGATAAACAGGGACAAAAGACTCGTGAAAGCGGGGATCCAAGCTGGCCAGTAGATCACCCGTCCATCAAACCCTCAAATCTCTTAGTAAGATAGCTAACTGCCCGTCTAGGATATACTGCAACAGTAGAAAGATACACTTAAACGTTGACCAGGGGCCCCAGTAGAAAACGTAAGAGGCATGAGAGTTGTTTTTGGTGGGGTTTTTTGGCATAGTCTCCTAGGAGTTGGCTATGACGTTGTCAGCACGACTTGTGAGTTGGTCATGACGTATGGGTTGTCAGCGCGACTTGTGAGTTGGCCATGACGTATGGGTTGTCAGCGCGACTTGTGATGTGAGTTGGCCATGACGTATGTGTTGTCACCTTGAGTTGTGCTCCAACTCGAGACAGGAAGAAAGTAAAACAAGAGCTTGAGATGACGAGACGAGTACATCGTTGAAAGGGGTGATGACGAAAGCGAAGTAATAATCTTTAAGGGTACTTGGTTCAGTCACTTGTTGTAATATTGATCTTTTGACCACGGGAGAGTTAGCCAGCTCAGGTAACCTTGACTGGTAGTGTGAATTTGCACAAGATATCTGAGCTTAGGTTAGGGAAAAGTTAGTGTCAACTTTTGAATGTCTGTTGTTGGCATAACAGAATAAATTTAGTATTGGAGATTTTAGTTTTTAGGAAATTGTTTGCTTTAGAAACTAAAGTTTATAAAACCATGTAAATTCACTGAAAACTTAGGAAGATTTTGTAGGGAATATTTAAGGCTCAGAGAGTCATAGTCATTATTATAGGATGATATGATTGTATGATTATTATAGGATGAGATTAGGATTAGGATGAGAGTGATTATGTTAGAAGTATCAGAGTGACAGTGTAAATGTAGTTCAGAAGTAGCTTCAATTGTGTTCAGAGAGGTTGTACCTCAGTTAGTTGAAATGCAATTTTTCTTGGTGATTGTCCTTCTTAGGACACAAGGTTGTAACGTTATTTATGCAGTGCTGTAGTTGATTGTCCTTCTTAGGACACAAGGTTGTAACGTTATTTATGCAGTGCTGTAGTTGATTGTCCTTCTTAGGACACAAGGTTGTAACGTTATTTATGCAGTGCTGTAGTTGATTGTCCTTTTTAAGACAAAAATGTGGAGTTTTTCATTATACATGAGGTATGTTGTTTTTTTATACTGTATATTAATGAGAGGAAGTTATCTCTCAATTAATCTGGCAAATGTTGAAGCGAACCTAAAATCTGGCTGTGAACACGAGGTTATGATCTTCGCTTCATGTTCCTACAAGAGTTTCTCGAATTCCTGGAAATATTATACCACATTTTCCAGTCCTCTGATAGCTGAAGCATGTTCTAGGGCACTAGAGAACTGATTGTAACTTAACGGGGAAAAAACAATTTCATAATTGAACTGATACTTTGTTATTTACTTTGGAAAGGCGTTTTGTCACACAGATTTAAGATTCGCGCTTTTTGCCATTTATCTAAAATGTATCACACAAGCAATAAATATAATAACCGAAAGAGTAAAACTATTTATAAACACTCAATATTTTTGCAAAACAGAAAGTCCTTTTTGCTATTATAAACATAAGACCAAAGCAGAGTTGTTATTATTATTAGTGTTATTTATTTATTTATTCATTCATTCATTGATGTGACATGTCCTTTTTCAGAACGCTGTCCATATCAATGGCTCCATGAGTGCCATACGGTCTTTCGCACGTTGACCAGCGTCCATCTGCGGAGCGGTCATCCCTAGTCTCTTTTGTCAGGCACCATGGCTTCTACCATCAACGTCTCCAAGCTATTGTGTCTTTTGATGTGGCCGAAGTAGCTCAGTTTTTATTGTTGTTATTATTATTATTATTGTGTGTCATGCTGGATAGCGTTAATTATCATGCTTCTCCACCTTGCCTGGTCCTTAGTGTTTGCGATTAATTCACATGTTTTTTTTCTCATGCCACTTGGTCAGTCCACTGAGAAAATCTTTCTCTTGTCTTTCCTCTCTCCCTTTTTCCCTTGAGTTTTCCGGTCATTACTTGGTTTTCTATCGTATGTCTTCTCGTGGCACGTCCAAGACATTTTTTTACTGTTTTTCGTATTATTATTTTAATTAGTTTTCGTTGTTTTGAAAACTTCTGTCAGGACTTTTTCTTTTGTTTTTCCTTCTGCTCAGGGTATTTTTGCATCATTCTCCAAAACTACATCTCCGTTGCTTCCACTTTCTTCCCTATTTTTTTTTTTTGGACTGTCCAGTTTTTACAACCACATAGCAATATTGGTTCTATGTAGCAGTGTAATACTCTTTCCCTCACTTTTACGGACATTTTCCTATTTGTTAGTATCTTCTTCGTGTCATAAAGTAGCAGAATTTGGCATACCTATTCGTGGCTGTATTTCGTTTGTGCACTTGACAGCAGTAGTTATTATTATTCCAAGATAATTGAATGTACTTATTTGTGTTAGTATCTTCCCGTTTGAAAGGATGTTGCACTTTGGTATGTTTGTTCTTGTTTAGGTATTGCCATATTTACTGTTACTATTTAGCTCCTATATCTTACATTTTACATCCTTCCCGTGCAGCTAAAAGTCACATAGGGCCCGCGTGATAGTTCTCCAAGATTTCCTGTCTTCGGCGAGTTTTTCAATCTCATCAAGGGATGTTATGCCCACTGAACTGGCCTATCTTAATAATATCCTCTTTAGGGTTTCACGTGGTCGACCTCTTTTTTCCGGCCTATTGTGTTCCACTTGATAGCTTGTTTTGGGGATCCTCTGATTGTTCCTTCTCATCACATGACCAACATATGTCCACCGTCTTTTTCCTGATCACCCAATTTAGTTTAGATATTGGCCTCTTTTACTGCTCTCTTCAATAATCTTATTGGCACGTTTTTGCGAATTGCTTTCATTTTCTGTTATTAGAACGTTATCATCTGCATATCTCATTACTGAAATTATGATCTATTTCATTCATGTGGCATGTCCTTTCCGGAATGTTGTACCTCCCACAATCTCCCTGAATGCAATACGATCTTGAGCAGGGTTTTCCGTGATGTCCTGAGTCAGTCTGCAGCAAGATGGTCCCTTTTTGCTTGTGCCAGGCATTTTGCCTTCTACTTTCAGCCTCTCCACGCAATTGTTTCTCATGGTGTGCCCGGAGTATCTCAGCATTCTCATTTTTAATGGTGTTAAGAAGCTCGTTTTCTACCACGTTTAGTCTCATTAGTATCTCTTTCGCTGATTTTCGTTCTATCCATGATACTCTAAGTGCCCTTCTGTAACATTTCAGCTCAAATGCTGTTTGTTTATTTTCTAGTGATTTGTTAAGTGTCCTTGTTCAGTACCCGTATCTTGCCATTGGGAATATGTAAGCTCTTAGTAAATTTAACTGTGGTCTATACAAAAGCAACAGAGAAAGTTAATGATTGTTATTAAAAACTTGCAACGCTGCTGAGGGGCGATATTTTTATGACTAAGTTTAGTTCGCAGTTCAGTGATTTAACAAATCCACCTTTTCTCACAAGGTGCTAGCATTATTCGATGACTACCAACTAAAGCCAGATGGGAATAAGCCACAAAGAACAAAATATCTAAGCATTACGTATTAAGTAAACGTAAAATGTAATGTGATCAACCAAATATTGACATACTCTCACGCAGAAACAACACAACCATGTTCACAGTTCGTGTTTTCTTGCAGTTAAAGATCTTGAAATATGGTCATCAAATTATTGGTCAGTGGACGAGAGTGATTGTTGTAATTTACAACATGGACAGAAATAAATACAGCCCAATACAACAGAAACAAGCATGTCAGTTTGAATCTTCCTTTGGTCATTGTACGAAACCTGCCGACAAGAGCATCTCAGACAAATATCACAGGATTTTGCATAGTTCTACCTAGAATTTTCGCTCCTACAGCATACAGCGTTTACTGGAACTGATTTCCTCGTCTAAGACTAAATCTGACTTCTGTGCCACACTGTATAACTTTTGTATGGCTGCCTTGTTTAACACGATGGCGACTTGTGTGCGTTATAAGAAATGCCGAAGAAGACATATGTTACTGTGGTTAGTAATAAATATTTTTATAAGTGTTTTTTTTATAATTAAAATTTGTAAACATAAGAAGTTAGAGTTTTCTCACATTGAAGTATAACACAGGATTTCGTCTGTCTGCTCGTGTTTATAATTTGTAAGATCCGACAAGATTGTAATGATGGTGACAGTAAACATTCCTCTCTTGTCTGCCCGAGCACCACACAGAAGCAACCTTTGCTACAGACGAACATTCAAAGTCAGCTGAGGCAGGTTGGCCAGTTACAGATGAAAACGTTTAATTCCAACACGATGCCATTAATGGATGGCTCACAGAATGACGAAGTACATCATGACAACCCTAGACACTCAAGATCTTCCATCTAAGACGCAACTTTTACAAATATTTTCTCCAGTATGCAGCCACACCCTTCCTCATCGGACTAGAAGCACACTACAGTAAACTGTACCCCTTCTCTGTCCCCCCCCCCCCCAACCGGGCCCTCTGTCACTCAAGCCTTTCCCTGGAGTCTGTTATTTCTATGACCTGTGAACAATACTTTTATAGAACTCTTTAACCGATTGCATTTGTGTTTCGAATTACTTCTCAAAATTCATCATACTCTCATTCACTAGCTGTCAGAAAAGTTGTGGCAGATGAAGTCAAGTTAATTAGTGAAAAGTTAGGGTGTGGTACGATCAATCTCATGTTACCTCGAGAAATTAGTTACATTTGCAACTACTTTGATAGAAATGCAACAAAGACACTGGTTAGACTTGCACTCAGTCACTCTCAGATTTCATGAATTAAGCACTTCATTATGGGCGTGCACAAAACAATGCTCATTTTGTTACTTGCTAAGACAAGTCAGGTGTTCTTCGCTGGATGATTAACGTACGATTGTTCGGAAAACCGGGAAGCAAACATATAGAAAAGAGAAAATTATAAGCCGTGAACACTTAAGTTTTTTTAATGTATATATTTCTTTTCATAAATAGTAAAGGTAACAGGTAAAATCTCCGTTCCCATTCCATAAAGACATATTGGGGATACGGTGTTATGCCCATATTTCCTCGACATTCAGCACGTGAAAGTGTGAAGTGGCCAATATCACACCTGGTTGCATTTACCTTTCCAGATTTCTCAGGTACCCGTTTCTAGAGGCTGGATGGACCCCGGGTCTTTTTGATTTGTACAAGAAAAAAAAATCTCACCGCTGGGACTTGAACCAGTTCCACCGTATTAGTAAACCGAGCGACTAACCACTCAGCTAACCAGGCCATCATAAGATGATGCCACACAAAATATTGACTAAATCCAAAACAATCTTAATGGCAGAGAACTGGACACACATTTGTTGGGAAATACAAAGAATATTGATCAAGTGTACCACAAAATTTGAATTTGTTCTATGAAGTTATGAAGGAACTGACGGCAATGAGGCAATGAAAATAAAATGAACCATAGGATAGGCGAAATAAGGAGTTTAGAGTGCTTTGTACAAAGAATGTATAAAGAAGTAGACTAAATTTAATGTAAATTTCCTGTTTCCATATATTGGTTTAAAAAAACTCATACAGAAAGTCAGAATGTCAGAAAATATAACAAGAAAAATAACAACCGAAACCTTGACTAAAGGTTCACTTCTCCTTAGCAAAGAAATTGCTGAATACATAATATGGATAATTCGTTACGTCATTTGTCCTTGTACCAGTGTAATAGGAATATGTGAAAATGTGACCACTGTTGTAGTACTGACCCGACAAGGATTAAAGAGAAGCTCAAATATTCTGCTCCTAGCACTGGCTGTTTCTGATGTTCTCTTTCTCATAGGTCTAAACAATGTCCCTGAGTACATCATGGCTGAAAATGTACCACCAAGCTTTAGATACTCAGAAAGTGTTAACCATATGTGTTATGTAATATACGTAATTTTGTCCACACTATTCATAACAGGATATCAGTGTTCTTCGACCATTCCCGTTGTAATTGCTGGAGAACGCCTTTTGGCCATATTTTTTCCACTTCACTTCCGCTTCATCCTGACACCTTTACGGGCATGGATCTCGACCTCTGTTTTATTCGCACTTACCTTTGGATTTACCTTGTACCGAGTAGTAGTTTGTCAGCAGTATTTTAATATAGTTACAAAACAAGTATCTATTGGTGGCGTTATGTTTTCACCTTTCTATTATCAAAGAATAAACGGAGTTTTGGTTTACGAGATCATCCGTTACATTGGGAACAACCTGACAGGAATAATACCAGTCATTCTAGTCAGTTTTGGCTGTGTTGTTATAGGAATTCAAGTAAAGTTAGTCTCCATGAAAAGATTAAAAATTGTGTCCTCTTTTTCAGCTAAAACTTCTCATCAACGATCAAGAATCGCAACCTCAAAAACAACCAAAATTTTACTCAGTGTCTGCCTTCTGTTTATTGTCTGTAGCGGGTTTGCATATCTTGTTCCTTACATAATCAATCTTCAGGCATTAGAAAATGAAATTAGCTTGAAAGAAGTTTTGTCATTTACGACTTACTTCTTCCTTGTCATAAATAGCATTGGAAACTTTATAATTTATGTTGGTGTTAACAAGAACTTCAGAGAAAGTTGTAGAGCCCTAATTTCTTGTTCTAACACAGGGCGAGGAGTTTTAAAGAATTTCAAGAAAACACGCCAGATCGTTGGGAAATAAGCATATATCTTGTATGGAGACAAGCAAGATATAAAATGACCGAAGGACTGCTCTGAAAATCTTTATATTAAAATTCCGAATTAATTTGTTCACTTTCGAGTACAGAACATTTTACTCTCACAACTGTTGGCTTACACAAATTTCAAATACGCTTTGTCGCAGCGTCTTACGTAGTAGACACAAGAACGATGAACAAAATAATATAAAAAAAGAACATTAAGGAATTTGAAGTACAGTTATTTGACGGAAGTGTTTTTAATTTTACTGAATACAAGATAAATATGTAAGAAATGAAGTAAATATCGAGAAATTGATTTTTAAAAGAACAGAAATAGTAAGACAATTGCAGTATTTTTTGTCTTGGCAAGGTTTATAACTATCTTAATTACTGGAGGGAAAAAGGTGAAAGGAAGATATCATAATGATAGTATATATGACGACAGAAAATAATGTTGCTGAAAGTAAGGAATTAGGCGTGAAAAACAAGATGCGGAGAAACCATTCAACCACATCCTTCGTGAAAATGGCGCCATATGATGATGCCGGTGAAGATATTTAGTGTCACTTTTCAGATAGTTTATGAGTTACCCGACACATAGCTTAAACACACTGGAGTGTAACGAAGTCTGGTAGGTTGATGAACAAGTGCGTAGTGAGACAACTTAAGAATAAGAGTATCGTTACAAGTGAAATGGACGTGGACATCGTGTGCTAGTGTTAGAAAAATAAATATGTGTGTGGTCAAAAATCAATCACTTCTAGCTAGGCGACATCAGAAATTGTGCTCAGCAAAGAAAGGGCATTTAGCGTTGTGCTGAGTTCTTTTTAAAAACCACCTTTCTTTTTTTAAGAAGCAACAGTTTTGAATGTTTGAAGTAATATACAAGTCAAATTGTTCCTTTATGTGGATGATATTGTCAAGAGATTAAATATTTTGTGTATGAGACAGAAAACTTTTGTTAGTGAATGATTTCATTACAAAAGAAAGACATGGCTTGAACAATCCCTTTGTTCAGAAACGCACAGTTCTTTAAGATCTTCATACGCTGAAGCTGTGATCTGGCTTTATTTGAGCATTCAGCATTAACCTACAGTGGCATGAGAGGACGTTATCTGATTTTTGGTTCATGACTAACTAATAATGGAGATACAATGAGGGAAATTAAAAGGAGGACATCTATCGCTCTTCAGAAAGTAAAACAAATAAAGAATCTGTGGAGAGTAGCAGACAGAACCACAAAAATAAGATTTTTAAGGGCATGCATCTTTCCCATAGCAACATATGCCTGTGAGACCTGGACACTTAACAAAACAGCTGAGAAACACATAAATGCCTTTGAATGTAAATGCTACAGAAGAGTTCTCCAAATATCGTGGACACAAAAAAGAACAAATATATCTATACTACAAGAGCTTAATATTGAAGAAGGCTGGCTAATGAAGAGGATTAAACAGAGAAAACTTAAATATTTTGGACACATTAAACGTCATGATAATTTAGAGAGGACCGTATTGGAAGGATACATAATGGGAAAAAGAAAAAGAGGAAGACCAAGACGAAGATGGCTGCAAGACATCGTTGACGATCTGGAAATGGATGCAACAGCAGCAGGCCATCTTGCTCACAACCGAGAGACCTACAGGAGTGCTGTTTGGGAGGCAAAGTTCCGCAAGGGACATGCAAATGAATGAATGAATGAATGACAAAGACCATATTTTGATGAATTTTTCTAACATCGTGTCTAATGGATTCAGGAACTGCACCGTATTGTGGACGATACACGCTTGAGTCCAGGAGTATACTAACTTGACCGAAGCGTAATCGTCCACATGATTTGGTAGCTGGTTTCGGAGGGCGGGGGGCTATGTATATTGCATCAGATTAGTTCAAGGACATGGCCAGGGATGTGGTGTCTTCGTTGTGCTTATATTATTGTGCGTATTTAGTATTTCTTGCTGAGCCCACCTTATGTGGTGTAGATTATGTAGTTGTGAATTAATCTGTGATGTAGAGTTCTTGATTTTCCGTATCGATATGGAAATTCTGTTTATGATTTTAGTGCGTTTTATCGGTATGTTGGATGGGCAATATGTATGATTCGTTTATTATGCTTTTCATGTAGACTGATCGTGTGCAGCAGAAGTCAGTTATATGGAGGTGTGTCATGGAGGCGATAGCTGCTGGGAAGAAGTGTCATTTCACATTATATTCATAGTGAAGGCTACGTGTAGGACCAAGAGCCGGGACCTCACGTCCAATCGGTTTTCAATATGCAACATGAGAGGTCAGTATCACATGATACTATGCTTAATTACCCTGCATTGCATTAATATTGTTTATCCAATTGTTCGTCCATTATGATGACACATGTCTTGATGCTATGTTGATTGTCAGTGTCAGTTATATGTGCTTTTGTGGCGTATAACGAGATTAAAGTGCCGTGCCCTTAATTTCAGACTTGCTGATTTGTGCTGCATGTCAGTGTATTGTGTATTGATTAAATGCTTACGATTTATGCATAGTTAGCATACAATATATCAAGGAGGGGAGAACCTGGGTTGACTGTCCAATGGGAAAGCCAGATTGGCCTAGAGTACTGAAGTACATGTCAAGGAAATGTTGGTCTGTAAACAGTCTTGAGAAAATATTCCTCCCACTAATTATAGATGTAAACGTGCACCAGATAAGTCTTACAGTTTGGCGAAATGAATAAACAGTGATCTTGGTATTAAGTTTACGATTTCACTGGCAGAGAAAGAATGAAAGAAAGCACAAGTTCTTTCTCACGAAATACAAATATCGTGCGCTCAACAAGGCTCGCGCGTGAAGAAAACATATGTTTAGATAAAACAGCTTGTATAAACGTCTGTCCCCGCGATGGTGAAATAGCCGGTAGAAAAAGTTTCGTCTGGCCCTGTGTTGATAAATTAATCTGTAGAAACAATTTAGTTTGGCCCCGCGATGATAAAACAGTCTGTAGAAACAGTCTAGTCTGGCCCTGTGGTGATAAAACAACATGTAGAAATAATTTACACTGGCCCTGTAGTGATAAAACAGTCTGAAGAAACAATTTAGTTTGGTCCTGCTATAAAACAGTATAAATAAACACTTCAGTTTGTCCCGCGATGAAACTGAAATGATAGCGGATCATGTCCTATAGAACTGCAAGCTGTATTAAGCTGTGGACCTCGACAGTTCTTGCAAGGTATAATTTATTGTAAGACTTCAGTGTGTCTGGAGATAACCAATGTTTGTATGTGAGAGCACACCTAAAGCATGAAAACCATCCAGGAAGGAAAGAAGAACAAGTCTCTAACAGCAAGAATGCAAAAGTTTATTAAATTCATATGCTTCATTTCAGCAACAGTTATTTTTATTTACTGTTGCTGTTGTTGTTGTTGTTGTTGCTGTTTTTGTTATATGGTTTACAAGTAACTGCGAGCTTGAGTTCTTGATCGTGATGATTCTGTAGAGAAAATCTTAGGATGAGGCCACCATGTTCAGCTAGAAGTGGTCTACAGTGGCTTTCTTGCTACTCCAAGCTGACCTAAGAAGCTGACTGCTTAGTAAGCTGCACCATCATTTTTTATTTTGATACCGGATTTTGATACCGGTAAAAATGTAAATAATTACACATAATTTTTTTTGGTTTTCTATTGGTTTTTTTTAACCGAACATTTGATAGATAAAAAAAAACTACCGTTATTTCTGATGGTATCAGAGAACAGACTACGATGAGTTCTTCTCAGTTTGCCTTCAATGCAGTATACTGTTAATACTAAAATATCTTGAATTTATCAAAGTCGGGAGTACAGTATTTTTTATAATTTAAATTCATTAATTTAGCATCATCATAATTTACTTTCTAAATAGGTCTGCTAGTACTGTACCGTCTTCTTTCAAAATTCCTCGTTGTGTGATATCATCTGATGGCACTCGGTTTCTGTAGACGGAAACAAACAGAGGCAGTACACTGACATAGCAAATAAGAAACAGACAGTAGCAGTACACTGACATATCAAACAAGAAACATACAGTAGCAGTACACTGACATAGCAAACAAGAAACAGACAGTAGCAGTACACTGACATATCAAACAAGAAACAGACATTAGCAGTACACTGACATATCAAACAAGAAACAGACAGTAGCAGTACATTGACATATCAAACAAGAAACAGACAGTAGCACTACACTGACATAGCAAACAAGAAACAGACAGTAGCACTACACTGACATAGCAAACAAGAAACAGACAGTAGCACTACACTGACATAGCAAACAAGAAACAGATAGTAGCACTACACTGACATAGCAAACAAGAAACAGACAGAGGCACTACACTGACATATCAGAGAAGAAATAGTAGCTGTACACTGACATAGCAAACAAGAAAGAGCTCAGTACAGGTGTTTGTGCTCGTAGCGCCTGCGAAAAAGCTGGCTGAGGTAACCCCCCGCCCCCACACACACACACACACACACCCGGACAGTCCATGCTCCGAGCATCAAATTTTACAGACTGATTAACTGCGAGGCGACGGCAACATGAACGAGAATCATTTACTTCAAACCCAGAAGCTGGGTCGCTGTCCGTTCAACCAATCACATCAACGAAAACACTTCTGGACACAGCCTCTTACAGGTCACAGTTTCTTACAAGTCACAGCTTCTTACAAGTCACAGCTAATTGCTCCATTTATTCTATTTTTTCCCTATTCCTACTTTTTTTACATAGCATTCACATGAATTCATAGTTTATCTTCTTTCTCTCTCTCTCTCTCTCTCCCTCTCTCTCTATTTCTTCGTCATGATTAAGTAACAGATAAAAGGGATGGCGACTGCAGTAAAACTGGTTAATATAAATACGGTAGATAGAGGTGTATGGTGCAGTTTTACAAAGTGAGGGAGGAAGTGAGCAAGGTGAGAAAAAAACGAATATAAAGTATGAGAATGTATAAATGAAAAACATACAACATCCGATATTTCGGCGTGAGCCTTATTCGAGGATACATGCAAAAACAAAATACAAACATATATAATTTATCTGAAGCGTCTTGCTCTCAGCAAAGCTTAATTGTGTGTGGAAGAAGGAGAAGGAAGAAAAAAAAAACGTTGCCTACAGACAAAAGATTCCCGATATAGCCAATCATAGCGAAGAAGCAGAGAGAGAGGAAGGCAATAGAAACATGATAGGCGCTAGAGGTGTCGGGTGGGGGGGGGAGTGGTTGGGGGGAAAGGGGAGAGAAAAGAGGACGCGAGAGATAATGAATGAAGAACTTAAACACCTACAGGGAGGAAATGTAAAACTGGTGAATGGGACAAGACCAATATGTTGACAGAGAAGGAAATAGGATGGTGGTAGGGATGGGTAGCATGGAGAAAGAAATTAGAGTATGAAAAAGGCCAGTGGAAAAAGAAAGAAGTTACAGAAAGCTGAAGACATTGTTAATTCCAGCTGGGTGGAGACAGCCAGTCTGGAAAATAAGGCGCTGTTCTAAGACCCTCCGAGATCGTACATCTGCAGAACAAGAGCGGATCGCACTAACCGAAATGTCCTGTTTGCCCCTGTGGTTACCAAGGCAAAAATGTTTGGCCACAGGTGTCCAGGCCCTCTTAGAAATATCATTGAGATGCTGGCGAAATCAATCTCCTAACCGTAAGCCAGTTTCCCCTATGTACTTCAAACCGCAACGTTTGCACATGATAACATAAATGACATTTCGTGAAGTGCAGGTGAAGCCCTCCTGTACCGACAACGTGGATTTAGGGAAAGAGATCTGGCTGGCCTCGACAACAAACGGACAAGTGTTGCATCTACGGCGTCCACAACGTCTGGTACCATAAAAAGTGTCATCTGTCTTAAGATGACTACGAATTAAAAGGTCCCTGAGGTTTTTGTCACGTCTGTAAGCCACCAATGGGGGTTCCCCAAAAAGTTCACGTGTCTCAGGCTCGGTCTGGAGGAGGTGGAGATGGCGAAACAGTATGTTTTTAACTGCCAAGCTATGAGGGTGGTACGACAGCTGCTTAGGGAAACCATCTTTTTATCTACTCCCTAAGATTCACAAACCAGGAAACCCAGGAAGGCCCATAGTGTCTGCTTGTTCCTGCCCTACGGAACAAATCTCTGACTTTCTTGACAGCATCTTTCAACCTCTGGTCACTAGTCTGCCCACTTATCTCAAGGACACCAATCATGCTCTCATTACTTTTGAGACCCTTACACTACTGCCTGGTCACACCTACCGTATCTTCACTCTTGATGTAGTATCCTTATACACATCCATCCCACATGACCAGGGACTTCAGGCCGTCAAGTTCTTTCTGAACAAAAGACGCAATCCCTCTATTCCTACTTCTACTATTATGCGCCTTACACAACTTGTCCTCCAACTCAATTCTTTTGAATTCAATGGCCTTTACTTTGACCAGATTAGTGGTGTAGCCATGGGTACCAAGATGGGCCCCAGCTACGCGTGTCTGTTCATGGGCCACTTCGAACACAAGATTCTGAGAGCCTTTAGAGGCCCTTTTCCCGCCTTCTATAGACGCTACATAGACGATGGCATTGGGATCACATCAATGCCAGAGGAAGACCTTGACAACTTTATCAGTTTTGTTAAAGAATACAATCCTGTCATTTCTTTCACCTCCCATATCTCTGCTACTTCCGCTAATTTTCTTGACATTGCCGTCACTATCGGCCCCTCCGGGCTTACTACTTCTATCTACTATAAACCTACAGACTCTCACAGCTACCTCCTGTACTCTTCCTCCCATCCCAGATCGTGTAAGGACTCTATTCCTTTTTCCCAGCTTCTTAGGTTGCGACGTTTGTGTAAGGAGGATTTGGATTTCCAGGATCAAGGCCACAAATTACTAGATTTCTTCCGTCAACGCGGCTATCCAGACCACGTTCTCTCGTCGTCTTGGATCCGCATTAGCCACATATCGCGGCAACAAGCCCTCACCCCTAAACCGCATTGTTGCTCGGACAGGGTGAAACTAGTACTCACGTACCACCCTCATAGCTTGGCAGTTAAAACATACTGTTTCGCCATCTCCACCTCCTCCAGACCGAGCCTGAGACACGTGAACTTTTTGGGGAACCCCCATTGGTGGCTTACAGACGTGACAAAAACCTTAGGGACCTTTTAATTCGTAGTCATCTTAAGACAGATGACACTTTTTATGGTACCAGACGTTGTGGACGCCGTAGATGTCTTCAGCTTTCTGTAACTTCTTTCTTTTTCCACTGGCCTTTTTTATACTCTAATTTCTTTCTCCATGCTACCCATCCCTACCACCATCCTATTTCCTTCTCTGTCAACATATTGGTCTTGTCCCATTCACCAGTTTTACATTTCCTCCCTGTAGGTGTTTAAGTTCTTCATTCATTATCTCTCGCGTCCTCTTTTCTCTCCCCTTTCCCCCCAACCACCCCCCACCCGACACCTCTAGCGGCTATCATGTTTCTATTGCCTTCCTCTCTCTCCGCTTCTTCGCTATGATTGGCTATATCGGGAATCTTTTGTCTGTAGGCAACGTTTTTTTTTTCTTCCTCCTCCTTCTTCCACACACAATTAAGCTTTGCTGAGAGCAAGACGCTTCAGATAAGTTATATATGTTTGTATTTTGTTTTTGCATGTATCCTCGAATAAGGCTCACGCCGAAATATCGGATGTTGTATGTTTTTCATTTATACATTCTCATACTTTATATTCGTTTTTTTCTCACCTTGCTCACTTCCTCCCTCACTTTGTAAAACTGCACCATACACCTCTATCTTCGTCATGATTAGGGTTCACACTGAAACGTCACAACTGTGTGCTCGTTAATTAATAAGCCTTTTCCTACTTTTTCCCCTTGTTTATACAACAAAAACAGAAGGAAGTTTACTGCTTGTGATAGGAAAGAGAAAGTATTAGGGTATTACCCAATAAGTGAGATCTTCTATTGATCTATGAAGTGATGCGAAACCGTTTAGTTTTCTAAGGCGTTATTTTTCTTACCGTGTACAATACCACGAATGAAGTATGGAAAAGAATGAAGAAGAAAGAAAGAAAAACAAATGAAGTATGAAAAAGAGTGAAGAAGAAAGAAAGAAGAACAAATGAAGTATGAAAAAGAGTGAAGAAGAAAGAAAGAAGAACAAATGAAGTATGAAAAAGAGTGAAGAACAAATGAAGTATGAAAAAGAATGAAGAAGAAAGAAGAACAAATGAAGTATGACAAAGAGTGAAGAACAAAGAAAGAAGAACAAATGAAGTATAAAAAAGAATGAAGAAGAAAGAAAGAAGAACAAATGAAGTATGAAAAAGAATGAAGAAGAAAGAAAGAAGAACAAATGAAGTATGAAAAAGAATGAAGAAGAAAGAAAGAAGAACAAATAAAGTATGAAAAAGAATGAAGAAGAAAGAAAAAAGAACAAATGAAGTATGAAAAAGAATGAAGAAGAAAGAAAGAATAACAAATCTGTCATTGAAAAAAATCAGTAAATACACTTCAGAAACAGTCGACAACAGCTTTTTTTATTTTAATACAATAACATTGCTATTTTATTATTTACACGTGAACTGGAGTTCTCGGCCGTGTTGATGGTGTTGTGAAGATCTTGGGATGAACCTCTCACGTTCAGCTAGACGTGGACTACAGGGGGCTTTTCTTCCTGCTCCAAGTAGATCTAAAAAGAAGACTGTGTATTTATATTATAAGAGAAAAGAACACAATGAAATCAGTGCTGCAGTTCGCCTGATGCCAATGGGTATTGAACTGTTAAGTTTTCTTTGATGAATAGATATCAGACATTCATTTTCCAACTGAATTCTCCAGCCCGCATGGGGTCAGTCTGAAATTCGTTTCATTACTAGGTATTTTTTCACTTTATGTAATTTCTGACTTTGTGTAGGAACAAAATGCCATGTCTGCTAAATAGCACCTCAAGGCATTTTCAAAGAACATCATAACGAATCATCCTTAATTTCAGTCAGTCAGTCTATGCATGTCCCTAGTGGAGCTTTGCCTCCCTAACAGCTCTCCTGTATGCCTCTCGGTTCTAAGCACCATGCCCTGCTACCGATGCGTTCATTCGCAGATCACTTGCAGCCATCTTCGCCTTGGTTTTCCTCTCTTTCTTTTTTCCATTATGTACCCTTCCAAGACGGTTTTCTCTAGATTATCATGACATTTAATGTGTCCAAAATATTTAAGTTTTCTCTCTTTAATCTTCTTTACTAGCCAGCCTTCTTCAATATTAAGTTCTTGTAGTACGGATACTTTTGTTCTTTTTTGTGTCCATGATATTTGAAGAACTCTTCTGTAGCATTTACATTCAAAAGCATTTATGTGTTTCTCAGCTGTTTTGTTAAGTGTCAAGGTCTCACAGGCATATACTGCGATGAAAAAGATGCATACTCTTAAAAATCTTATTTTTGTAGTTATGTCTGTTCCGCTCCACAGAATCTTTAGTTGTTTTACTTTCTGAAGAGCAATATATGTCCTCCTTTTAATTTCCCTCATTGCATCTCCATTATTAGTTAGTAGCGATCTAAGATATTCAAAACTTTCAACCTCTTCCAATTTCTTCTTATTGATATTATTTCCGCTACCTTATTTGTTTTGTCAGTTGTCATCAATTTAACTTTCTTTACATTAAGATATAGGTTCTGCTCTTCACTGTTCTTACGGACTGACATAATTAGTTTTACATTCCTTTTTGTGTTGTAGACAATAATACTGTGTCATCAGCATATCTAATCTCTGGTATTTCATAACCTCCACTTGTTATGGCATCATAATATTCTTTGTCTATATCTTCTCTAACATTCTTCATTATATTTTCAGTTTATGTCAAATAAGTAAGGCGACAATATGCACCCCTGACGGACCCCTTGTTTTATGTCAAACCAAGTTATTTTTTTTTCACCATGTATTATCTCTGCTGCCTGTTGGTCTAGATACAGCAGTGATATTAATTGTATCAAATGTGTTGGAAATCCCATTTTTTCCATTATTTCCCAAAGTTTCTGGTGTTGTACACAATCAAATGCCTTTGAATAGTCTATACAAGATAAATATAGATTCACTTTAAATTCTCTGCATTTCTCTATTATTAATCTCATGTTGAATCTATGATGTCTTGATCCTCCTCCTCGCCTGAAAACAAATTGATTTCTCCTTCTATGTTCTTTCGAAATCTACCCATTATAATAGAATTTTACTGGCATGACTAATCAGGGCAACAGTTCTGTAATTTGGGCATAATTTCAGGTTACCCTTTTTTGACAGTGGTATGAATAAAGTTCTTTTCCATTTTTTGGCCAAATACCCGAATGCCATATCTTTTTACATAGTGCATGATAGACTGTAACACATTCCTTTCCTCCTGTTGTCTCATCACATCGTGGTGATTTAACATTTTTCAGGCTCTTTATTGCCCATAAAACTTTTTCAGTTGTTGGTTCTGGTTCTTTCTCCTTCAGTAATTCTCACTGTTGATTTTCGCCTTCACAGTCAGTTGTATCATACATTCCTCTGCAATATTCCTTCCATCTTTCTAGAATTTCCTCTGTCTCTGTCAAGGTCTTCCATATCTCATCACAAACTACATGTAGTTTAGGTGTGACACATATCCTTAATTTACAGAACAAAAATAAAGATATCAGTTAGATCTTCTCTGACTATGCCTACACATTTATCCACGTACGAACTCTTGATAATAGTCTACACCTAAGATTATATTTTTAGTAATATCAAGACCACGTGCTCGTTACACAAAAGGCAGTCACCTAATCTAGGTCACCTGGTGGTCAGCTGTGCTACCTACTTCATGACACACCAAGATAAACTAGTCTTGTATTTGGTAAATTATATTATCATCACCTTGGGCTACACATTTCCCTCTGTCTTATTAAATGACAACTTGCTGGACATATAGATATGAGATGAAATATGAATACTTCATAAAACATTATAAACGTTAGATCATGTAGCAAAATCTTCATCTAATTAATCTTGCTATAAAATATCGGTGGTGGAGATATGAGTGCCCTAGTCACCGGGAGGACCACAAGAGATCCCGAAAGGACCACAAGAGATCCCGAGAGTACCATAAGAGATCCTCGAGATGACCACAAGAGATCCCCGAGAGGACCACAAGAGGTTCAGAGTATCGCAGGGCTTGTGCCTGTATTCTTGGTGGGTCTCAGAAGCGGGATTGCGTGACACCGTGGTTTTCGTTGCACCAGTTTAGTCTAGACTTGCACTTTCTCACCGGAAAGCCTCGACGTGTTTTGAGATACCCGTGTATCACCACCGGGTGAGAGATGGTTGCCCATCTAATCTAGTGTTGGACTTTCTCACCGGAAAGGCTCAGCTGATTAGGATACACATACATCCCCCCCCCCCCGGTGAGAGGTGGTTGCCTATCTAGATTGCCCTGGTCCAGTGTCTCCGACTTCAGCATTTTGTGGTCGTGGCCGCTACCCTTCCTAGTTGTGACCAGGATGGAGCTTTTGTCCAGGAGGACGAATCCTCGCCACTAGTGACTTCCACCCCTGGGTTGAGCCGGTTTAGGCATATTATCCCATTATGGGCGTGTTTGCGACGTGACCGACCTCTAGAGCAGAGGTGGCATGACATGCATAGCCTTCAGGTTTCACCCCTGGTGTGTGCCGTTTTAGGCATATTTCACCAGTATGGGTGTATATCTGGCATGACCGACCTCTAGAGCGGAGGTGGCGTGACATGCTTAGCCATCAAGTTTCACTCCTGGTATATGCCGGTAATAGATCCTCACTCCACTTCGTCAAATGTTCTTGTTTTCTTATCATCGTCCGTTCTTTGACCGGGTTCGTGGAACTTGGAACAAGAAAACAAGGATTTACACATTGCTCTAAAGTTTCTGCTAACACCAGCATGAACTATAACGTTTTCAAAGCTGTTCATAATACGACTAAAGTTTTTCAAGCTGTTTATAACAAGATTAAAGTTTTCAAAGCTGTTTCTAACAAGACTAAAGTTTTCAAAGCTGTTTCTGACAAGACTACAGTTTTCAAAACTGTTTCTAATAAGACTAAAGTTTTCAAAGCTGTTTATAACAAGACTAAAGTTTTCAAAACTGTTTCTAATAAGACTAAAGCTGGTTGCACATGTTAAAGCATTTTCCCCCGCCAGTTTCAGCCTTTAGTGTATTCTTAATGTACGGAAGAAGAAATGCAAACCCGTTTCAGACAATAAACAGAAGGCAGACACTGAGTAAAGATTTAGTTTGTTCTTTAGAGTACTTTTATTGATCGTTGGTGAGAATTATGCGTTGAAGAAGAAGAAACAATCCTCGGTCTTTTTTCTACGGAGTTAATTTCACTTTGATTACAATAACAGCACAACCACGACTGAGGAAAATAACGGGAACTATTTCTGTCGTGTTGTTGGCAATGTAACGGATGATCTCATACACCCAGACACAGCTTGTTGTTTGTTAATAGAGGGATGAGTATGCAATGGCGACAAAAAGACGTCTTTTTTCACTACACTAACCAAGTGTAGAAATATGACGTTCTAGCAAACGGCAAATCCAGTGAAAATCAAGAACAAGGCAGAGATAATGATCCATATTTGTGAAGATGTCATGATGAAGCGGAAGTGAAGTGGGAAAAAATGGCTATAAAATGTTCTCCAGCAATTAGAACAGAGATCGCCAAAGATCACTGAGTTCCAGTCATACAAGCGATGGGACATAATAGTGTACATTAAAAAACAGATATAGTTAACACTTTCTGAGTATCTAAAGCTCGAGGGAACCGTTTCAGTCCGGGTGTACTCATGAAAGTTGTTTAGACTTAGGAGAAAGAGAAAATCAGAAACAGTCAGTATCAAGAGCAGTGTGTTGGAACTTTTATTCAATCCTTGTCGAGTCAACACAATAATCGAGCTCAAATTTAATTTTTTTTATGCTAGTATTAGGAAACAAGGCAGCTGATATATGTATCAATAAGGAAAAACTGGAAGAAGTGGAGAGTTTTGAATATCTTGGATCACTGCTAACTAATAACGCAGATACAGATGGCCTGCATGAAGGATCGGGTACTCTGGAGAAGCATAATAGCCAACGCCAGTCGGCACGGCACCTGATGATGATGATGATGACAGTGTGGGAAATTAAAAGGAGGGCATCTATCGCTCTTCAGAAAGAAAAACAACTAAAGAATCTGTGGAGAGGAACAGACAGAACTACAAAAATAAGATTTTTAAGGGCATACATTTTTCCCATCGCAAAATATGCCTGTTAGACCTGGACACTTAACAAAACAGCTGAGAAACACATAAATGCCTATGAATGTAAATGCTACAGAAGAGTTCTTCAAATATCATGAACACAAAAAAGTATATCTATACTACAAGAACTAAATATTGAAGAAGGCTGGCTAGTAAAGAGTATTAAATAGAGAAAACTTAAATATTTTGGACACATTAAATGTCATGATAATCTAGAGAAGACAGTCTTGGAAAGGTACATAATGGGAAAAATAAAGCGAGGAAGACCAAGGCGAAGATGGCTGCAAGACATCGTTGATGATCTGCAAATGGATGCATCAGCAGCAGGACATCTTGCTCACACCAGAGAGGCCTACAGGAGTGCTATTAGGGAGGCAAAGTTCCACAAGAGACATGCAAATGAATGATGATAATGAGTATTAGAAAGTAACTATGTTATATATGCAGCAGTTTCACCACTAAGAAGTCGTGGATCATCGATGGAATGTCTGTTGTTATTTTTGATGCTGTGTTTTCTGATTTTCTGGAAGTAAATATAAAATGCAATGATTTATCCAGCAAAATCCGCCCCTTTATCAGTGACCCCTACATTTAATTCACTTTCTGCTGAGATTCACCTCTCGTTTAAGGCACGTTCAACACCACTCTGGTTGTTTATTCATTTTTAACGTCATAGGGCTAATTAAAGTTAGGGTATTATACCCCTTCAAGTATTTCAAAGTGGTTTAGTAATGTTACGCATGGTCAGTACTGTGTCACTTCAACTGTTAGTTGTAACGCATGGTCAGTACTGTGTCACTTCAGTTGTTAGTTGTAACGCATGGTCAGTACTGTGTCACTTCAGTTGTTAGTTGTAACGCATGGTTAGTACTGTGTCACTTCAATTGTTAGTTGTAACGCACGGTCAGTACTGTGTCACTTCAATTGTTAGATGTAACGCAAGGTTAGTACTGTGTCACTTCAGTTGTTACGGATAAAGGTCAGTATTGTTTAGATGAGTAACTCTATGATGAGAGAGATAAATGAGAAACTGTGAGGTGAAGTTAAGTTCAGAGAGTTTGTGGTTTTATTTATTTCGGCCCACAGATTTCTTTCTAATCGTTTGCCAGTTGTCAAGTAATCACTGCCTAATTGTCTTGCCAAGTCTCAAAATAAACATTGTATTGTGCGCGCTCTAAATGAAGTGTTCAGTCTACGAAATCTAAGAATGATAGAATATCTTGTGTATTCGGTGCATTTCTATCAAACCACTTCAGAATGTAGTATTTTCCTGCAGTTACAGCAGACTGTGTGTACGGTACACAGTTATTCAGATTGTATCTGCAAGTGTTTGTTTGTTTGTTTTTTGTTAAGCTGTTAGATGACATTTGTATTAAATTTCTAACTGTAATTCATAATTTGAAGAATTAACAATGAACACAAATATTGACAGTTCATTTAATGACCTTCTTCGAAATGAGAAAATTCTATATCAGATTAAAATAATCGGAGACTAAACTTTACACATGCATTTATTGCTAATCGCAATTATAAATGTGTTTACTGAATGTCTTTGAAACTGGTAGAATTCGTAACGTGTTGGTCGGTGCTAAAAGAAATCTCCGAAGAAAATGTCAGTGCAGAGAGTATCAAACGTTTCAATTTTGCCTTACCAGAACATTCAGCTGGAGAAAAGATGACTGCTACATGGATGAATGCTAATTAATGTCGAACAAGGTCATATGTAGAGATATACTAGATCATATGCAGATATATATAAGATCATGTGCAGAGATATACAAAATTCACTGCAAAGCTATACAAGAATATAAGCTGAGATGTACAAAATCAAGTACAGAGCTATGTAAAGTCCAGTGCAGAATCATGCAGGGTTTTATACTGAGCTGTATAAGATCCTATGATATCTGCTTGCGATGGCTTTTGACACCAAAGTGGTTTTGCACTTAAACTCTCCAAAGATACGTCAGCAGTAAGGTGTTTCTTACAGTTCTTCGGCCCACTCCACGAGATGAATTAAACCATTGCAGTCCAAGGACCATTTGACTCGATGGCTCTATTTGAAGATTTTGGCTAGTGAAACTCACTTTTTACGTCACGAAGAGCATCAAACTAAGCGGCAGAGAGCCCCATCAATACTAAACAATATTTACACTGTGTAACTACAACCCATCGCAACATATGCCTGTGAGACCTGGACACTTGGCAAAACAGTTGAGAAACAGATAAATGCCTTTGAATGTAAATGCTACAGCAGAGTTCTTCAAATATCATGGACACAAAAAAGTATATCCATACTACAAGAACTAAATATTGAAGAAGGCTGGCTAGTAAAAGAATTAAACAAAGAAAACTTAAATATTTTTGACACATTAAACTTCATGACAATCTAGAGAAGACTGTCATGGAAAGATACATAATGAGAAAAAGAAAGAGAGAAAGACCAATGCGAAGATGGCTGCAAGATATCGCTTATGATCTGCAAATGGACGTATCAGCAACAGGGCTAATGAACGCATCGGTAGCAGGGCATCTTGAGTACAAACGAGAGGCCTACAGGAGAGCTGTTAGTGAGGCAAATTTCCGCAAGGGACATGCAAATGACTGACTGAATGATATCATTTCTTCTTCTACCCCACTGAATCTACAATCACTGGTCTTACATGTAACAATCAAAACTTTACCAATACCAGACTTAAGTCCGCATTTGATGTAGAAATGACAACTATCAGTGTAATGAGTGTAATCATTATCAACAACATATAGGACAACACTGAAAGAGATATAATGTGACATTATATTTGTAATCATTATCAACAACATATAAGGAGAACAGTGAAAAAGATATAATGTCACATTATATTTGTCAAATTAATATTTACATAAAATACAAATCGATCAGTTAAAACATCCACTGACCTACTTCTCAATGTTCAGAGCAACACAAAACGAGAACATATCAATTCAAAACATCATCGACATCCAATAAAACTGTAGTAATAACATAATAAAATTTAAACCAAAACCTGTAATTCGTCTTCTTTCTTCACCGATAGTTAGATATGTTAATGTGACAAATAATGAAGCGAACGTATACCCTTGCCGTGAACACGTGATTATGATCTTCACATCATGTTCCTACAAGAGGTTTTCGAATTCCTGGAAAACCTATCCCAGGATTTCCAAGTCTTTCTCTGGAAACTGAACTATGTTCCAGGGCAACAGAGAAATGATCTCAATTTAGGGGAGAAAAACAATTAATTTGATATTTGAACTGATACTTTGTTATTTACTTTGGAAAGGTGTTTATCACATAGATTTAAGATTGCCGTTTTTTGCATTTTTATCAAATTATTTACAAGCAATAAATATAATAACAAAAAGAGTAAAACTATTTATGAACACACAATATGTTTTCAAAACAGAAATTCCTTTTTGCTCCTATAAACCTAAATCCAATACATTATTATTATTATTATTATTATTATTATTCGTTTGACATGTCCTGTGTGGAACATTGTCCCTGTCAGAGCCTCCCTGAATGCAACACGGTGTTGTGCAAGTTGACCGGCGTCCTGCAGTATCACATTCAGACTTCCGCTGCTACTCCGAGTCCGTCTCCGGTCAAGCCAAGTGGAGATAAGCCACAATGCTAGCAGTTCTCAAGAATGTACTTAACAATCACAAAAATAATAACATTCGAATGAAATGAGCAACTCATTTCATCAATATATGACACACAAAATGTACACGAAAACTTGCGACATTCTTATATGGATCGTGAACACAGACAAAATGTAAATGCGTATAAATTCCTTAAGCATTTTCATTTAACATCTGAACACATACATGGTTAATGATTCAGCAATGGACGAGCTCACCGAAATGACAAGTATAGCAAGTTCGCCCACAAATGGCAAATGACAAGTTTCATTGCGCACGTAACTCATAACACAACAATGGCAAATGTCAGTGTAAATCAAATGCAGTCTATTTTCATATTAATATGGCAATGAATCAGTAATGGTGAATCATGATAACACTGATTTAAATACTTTTATATAACACTGTTCGCCTGGTACATACTATATATAATGTGAAATCGATACAAATAAAATCAAAGACCCTGTGTTCATTTGTTAGTAAAATAGAACTTGAAATTAACACTGACAAAATAAAAATAATGAAACTTCTCATTAATCAGTCAGTCATTTGGATGTCCTTTGCGGAACTTTAGCTCCCTAACAGCTCTCTTGTAGACCTTTCGGTTGTAAGCAAGATATCCTGTTGCTGATGCATCCATTTGCAGATTATCAACGATGTCTTCCAGCCATCTTCGATTTGGTCTTCATCTCTTTTCCCACAATGTATCCATCCAAGACGCGATCTTCTCTAAATTCTCATGACGTTTAATGTGTCCACAATATTTAGGTTTTCTTTGTTTAATCCTCTTCACTAGCCAACCTTCTTTAATATTAATCACAAAGGAAAAATATTCATAGAAGGAACAGCTGTTGAAGAAGTAAACCAATTTGCACACCTCGGTAGCTGCATAGACCAGGATGGTGACACCAGAAAAGAAGTTAGAATTGCAAAAGCAGCTTGACCTTCAAGAATCTTGAGAACACAAGCATTCTAAAGTTATAAGAACATAAACCAAGTAAAGATTATTTAATTCAAATGTAATATCCACCCTCAAAATTTATGCATGCGGAAGCTGGAAAACAACTAAAGAAATAGACAACAAATTAGGCTCTTTTGAAAAGAAATGCTTACGGAAAATGCTCGGTATAAAATGGAACGAATTCAAGAACAAGGCAGAGATAAGACAGATGTGCAAACAGCAACCTGTCTCATGGGTGATCGAAATAAGGAGATTGACATATGTCTGTCATGAGAAGAAAGAATCAGAGAATCCCAAAACAAGCTATCAAGTGAAACATAACAGGCCGAAGAAAAAGAGATCGACCACGTGAAACTCTAAAGAGGACATTGTTAAGAGAGGCCAGTTTAGTCGGCATAACATCCCTTGATGAGGCTGGAAAGCTTGCTGAAAACATGAAACTTGGCAAACTACCAAGCGAGCCCTATGTGACGTTTAAGGGCATGGAAAGGATCTAAGATTTAACACTGAAACGTTGACGGTTCACCACATACTACAGCTTCATTACATAAACTCAACGCACACTACTTCTGATAACAAAACTTTCAGCTGAATTCACTTAAAACAAACATTTAGACATATGATAACTTTCACAACATGCAGGTGGCACAGGGGGGAGATCCTCGCAGGAGACGATACTACAAAATATTCACTAATCAATAAGACAATAACGATAACACGCTCCCTCAAATTTCCCTGGCCATACTTTGAGACAAGCAACAGATGACTGACAGGTCAACTACACATTCTAACTGAACGATACACAGAAGCTAGTCACGTGCCCCAAAACACGGGTTACTACTTTAACCTTTCCAGCCTGCCGGTCCGGAAAAGCCAAAGACAGTAACCTTCATAGCTGTCCATCAATTCCAAATGAAAACACTGAAATTGAAATATCTTGGGAATATTTCTTGCTGTAATATCAAAAGAAGTCTTTTCATGTTGTATTTCAAAACCGAACAATAATTTCAAGCGATCCTATAAAATTTCGATGTGAAAGAGTATAAAACTATAGATCTTATAAAGACCAGTCCAATCACATTCATCTACTTCTTTTTAGCTGGCATCTTCTCTCCAACAAATAATCTGTTTTTTTTTCTTTCCGCTCTATAATATCCTGCTCCCTTTTACTCTTTTTTTTCTCTCTCTCAGCGGCGGGCCCTAGGTCTTAGTCCTCGTGTCCATTTCGGTGAAAAGCTCCAACACTAAGTGACGTATCTTCACATCTTTTTTAAACTGGATCCTTAAATATCCCCATCTTATGGCACTTTCTTTTTTATGTGTTTTCATGAATACTTTTCCCATATCCATCATAGAAATTACCTCTTCATGGAATAATTTATATTCTACCTCATTCGCGGACTTATCCGTTCTCTTCTATCTCTGATTTTATCTTGCTCCCCTAGACACGGTTTTAGTATTTTTGTTTATAGATTTCCAGGAAAGAGATGTTGATTCTACTATAGGTATTCCTCGAGTTTTTCTGTTAGAAAAGGAATATTTACACGTATATTTATCATCATTTCTTACTATGCTAATATAAGATGTTTACTTCATAAGTTGCAGGGACCTATAATGTTAACCTATAACACGTAGTCACATTGTTTATTTTATTTCCTGAATTTAGATGAGGGTATTTTAAAGCAAGAAAATAATACATTACAAATTACTCCGAGGTTTTTGTTAGTAACGAAATAAACTACGATGTTTCCGTGACTGTTAATTACGAGGCTAAAGTCAGCCACATAAGGTAAAACATTTTTCAGAGTAATTTGATTCTGTAGTATCTCACTTTCTGTTATGTATCGTATAACAAATGCAAACCCACTACACACAATATACAAAAGACAGACACTTAGCAAAGTTTTTGTTGTTTTTGAAGTAGCATTTCTTGATCGTTGGTTAGAATTCTGTATTGAAAGGGGTGACGTAATTTCTAATCGTTTTCTGGAGATTATCTTGACTTTAATTCCTATAACAACACAGCCTAGACTAATAAGAGCAATCGGTACTATTCCCGTCAGGTAATTTCTGATGGAAATGATGATCTCGAAAAGCCAGACTCCGTTTATTTTTTGGTAATACACAGGTGATACTAGAATGCGACTGTATGAGACCATCTTTCTGTATGTTATAAAACTGCACGCATATTATATTTTGGTAAACGGAAGTTCCAATAAACAGCGCACACAAGACCGAGGTCGCTATCCATGTTCTTAAAGGTGTCACTATAAAGCGAAGATGAAGTGGGAAAAATATGGCCAGAAGACGTTCTCCGGCTATTAGAACAGGAATAGTTCAAGAGCATCCACCCCCGACCATATAACACATAGATAAAGTTACATATACCACATAACACACATAATTGACACTTTCTGAGAATCTAAAGCTTGGGGGAACATTTTCAATCATGATATATCGTGAGAAATTGTTTAAACCTATAAGAAAGAGAACATCAGACACAGCCAGTACAAGGAGCAGTATGCTGGAACTTTTCTTCAATCCTTGTCGAGTTAACACTATAACAGTGATCAAATTTTCACATATTCCTACAACACTAGTACTAGGAAAGATCACATACCAAAGACTCAGTACTATGTATCTAGCAGCTTCATCACTGAGGAGAAGTGGAAAACTCATCACAGCTTGGGTTGTTATGCTTGATGTCATGTTTTCTGTCATTCCGGTTTTATCTCCGCGTGAGTTCACTAGAAAACATACAATGTAGCTTTATGCGGGTTATAAACGATGTGGATACGTAATATACGTGAGATACTCTAAAGAATTGAAGCGCACTTTTCTCGGCTTTATCTCTTTATCGTCTAATCATTGATATCTTTATAAAGTAGCCTCAGGATTTTATAGCAAGTCACATAACATAGAGATTTTAAAAATTAATATCTTATCATAAAGCATGATCAGTTTTGTAATAACTAAATTCCATTTTCTTTTTGTTAGTATTAGCATCTTGTTTGATGATCAAGTCTCCAGTGTATGGAAAATGAAAATGGAAATGAAACTGTATGTAATTTGCTATAAAGTCTCCAACAAAGGCCTTCATTTTTCTTTCTTGCACTTCTTGACTTTTGAAACAAATCTTTCGGGAATATTAAATTGTTATTAAGATCAGAGAATTGTATATTCCTCTCCAGTCACTTCTGTCTTTTTAGTTTTTTTTTCCCATTCATGGTTTTTTAAAATAATCCTTTCTTAAATTTTGTAAAGAATATCTGATTTGTTTCGGAGAATTACAAAATGAATATCGTAGTTAGCAGAACAAAAATGAAATGTTACGGTAGTAAAATACAGAGTTAACTGAGTGCATCAAGATGGAAAGAGGTTTCCTTTCTCAAGCGATTTTACGAAGTAAAATTTGACGACAGAAGACAGTGACTTGACTGTAAGACGTTGTCACGCTCGACCTACATAAATGAACAATATTGTAATTGTGAAGGTAATTTTATGTAAACTACAAAGTATTAATAATTTCTGAACAATGTCTGAGATTTGAAAAGTAATGTGTAATGCTGAACTATTCATAGTTTAGTTCAAACTTCTTCTTGAGACATTTCCAAACAAAGCAAATATCAGACTTAACACTCCACAACATATACTCTCTCTCTCTCTATCTCTATCTCTCTCTAACTATCTCTAGATTTCTATCTCTCTCTCTCTCTCTCTCTATTTCTCACTCTCTCTCTCTCACTCTTTTTCTTCTCAATGCCAAATTGAGCATTGGTAATCATTGCTTTTCAAAACAGTCTTTCCTTTGCCCTTTCTACAAGATAAGATGCGTGTTGGGCCATGCTCTCCGCCAGTCTTTTTGTCCGCCAATCATCCTGTTCATTAGACTTCCTCTGTCCCTCTCTCCTTCCGGTTTTCCTGTTGTCATTAAGTATTCCAGTTTTACCCTTCTCTTAATATGTCCTGAATACTTGAAGAACATATTGAAAAGTAGAAACCATTAATACTGAACTTCATAGACTTTAAAAAGGCATTTCATAGCATACACAGAGATTCATTATGGAGAATTTTAAGTCTATATGGAATACCATCTAAAATTGTCAACATCATTAAGGACTTCTATAATGGATATGTTTGTGCAGTCAAGACAGAAGAAGGTATGTGTGAATGGTTCCAGATTGAAACATGTGTGAAACAAAGATGTATACTGTCGCCTTTGCTTTTTGGGATTACAATAGACTTCATAATGAAAAAATGCAGCACAGGTAACATAGGTATTGAGTGGGTACATGGGACCCAACTAGAAGATCTGAAGACATAACTCTTATCAGTAACAATGTGAATTTCATGCAAGAAAAAACAGATAACCTGTCTTCACTGGCTAGCAAATTAGGACTTGAAATTAACAAGGACAAAACAAAAATAATAAAAAATACCCTTACTCAAAATGGAAAAATACACATATAAGGGACAGATTTCGAAGAAATCAATCAATCTGCATACCTTGGCAGCTACATAGACCAGGATGGTGACATTAGAAAAAGAAGTTACATTCAGAATTGCAAGAGGAGCATCGATCCTCAAGAATCTTGAGAGCATATGGAATTCAAAAGTAATATGCACAAAAACCAAGTTAAGACTATTCAATTCAAATGTAATATCCACCTTCATTTATGCATGCGAAAGCTGGAAATCAACTAAAGAAATAGACAAGAAATTAGACTCTTTTGAAAACAAATGCATGAGGAAAATACTCGGCATCAAGTGGAATGAATTCAAGAACAATGCAGATATAAGACAAATGACAGAACAACAACCAGTCTCATGGGTGATCAAGAAAAGGAGATGGACATATGTTGATCACTTCATGAGACGAAACAATCAGAGAATCCCAAAACAAGCTATCATGTGGAACACAACAAGCAAAGAAAAAGAGGCAGACCGCGTGAAACTCTGAAGAGGACATTGTTAAGAGAGGCCAAATTAACAGGCATAAAATCCTTTGATGAGGCTGAAAGACTCGACGTAGACATGAAAAATTGTCCAACTGCTTTGAGAGTTCTATGTGACTGACTTCGTATATTACTACTCATTATAAAGAAAATGTTTTTCTGGAGTATATTTTAAATGGGCAGAATTCTAAATTTGTTACTCGATAAAGAAAGTGTACATTTTAATATTTGATTTGAATTTCCAGTGGAAACTTCTTCCAGGAATGTTTTCAGCGAAATACGAGTACATGCACCTGGAGAAGATAAGATGTCCTAACAATATAAACAGCGTTGCTAGGGAACTGATCTTCAGATGCTGATCCACTTCCATCATTCAAATTAATAACATAGGTAACATGGCCCGTGTATTTCATTTTGTTATCTAAATATTTATCTTTTTTCTCAAATATTCACAGTAATTTCAGTATAAAGTTCAAGAGAGTGTGAAGTTTAATATTTGTGTTGAACAATTATTTGTGTGTGTGTGGGTGGCTGGAAAGCTGGCTGGCTGACTGGCTGGCTGGGTGACTGGCTGGGTGGCTGGCTGATTTCATTTATATATAATGTGGAAGAAAGTGCATCTGAGTATTATGAGTAATTGTAGTGTCTGGCCTTGTAGGGGTCCCCCACCAATGCTTTAACAGTGTACGCCCATGACTGAAAAGTTCGCATGAAGAAATCATCGGTACGCAGGAACTTATGCAATGTCAAAAACAGAAATGTCTGAACTAAAGTGTGCAGGAGACAATTGTTTTTTTTTCTCGGTGGCCCACTAAGTGTTGAGATAAAAATGTTTAATAATTAGTCACGTGGCGTCCAAGTTAGAATCCATTAAAAGTTGTTAGTTTTTGTTATGTTTTTTAACTGAGTTTATTTTCCTCTTCTTCTTCATCAACTACAACTGTAGCGAGTCATGTGACAGGCGGTATATCCTGGACCATGAAGTGCTATGGCTGGCTCCAGAGCCAGTTCTTGAACTTTTCTGGCTAATGAAAAGAAGTGGACGAAGAATAAAAGAAAGAACATTGTAGCCTAACGTTTTAAAAAACCTTTCCCCCTACCCCCACCCATGACCCTTCAAATCTTCCTCTCACTGGGAATACGAGGCTCTTGCCTTAAGTTTCTGACCTGCAGAGAGACCGCGTAGGTCGTGGTTTGGCCAAGATTGGTCACACCGACATAGTGAAAATGTTCTCTCTTGTCTTATCTCCTTCCTCATATATCTTTCAGTGTTCCTGGGACAAACAGACATACAAGTATTGTTATGACTCGTCATATTGTTTCACGTAATTGGATATACTAAAGGTTTCTGTCAGTTCCTTCTTGCATCTCTTGCTTGTGTCGTCTCTTCTTCTGTTACCTGCAAATCTTAGTGTGAATATTTGTTGTTGTTGTGGTATACTTCTTGGAGGTAGTCGTGTACCGTGAGCAGACCATTTGAGTTTACGTTTCTGCATATAATGTAATATTGGTTTTATTTAACTCTTTGCCACGTTTGTTTCATTTCTTATTTGGTTTATTCTTTTTAAACATCTCATGATTTTCCTTCTATATCTGGATGTCAGTGCCCATGTTTGGCATTGATAGCATAGAATTCAAAGAAAGATTGTGTTTGTTTTTCAAAAGCGTGTGATTTGTACAGTCTGGGAACGATAACTATGATGCCATTGGCAAAAGGGGCTCTAACTCGCTGAAGGAAACGGGCCACACTCGGTTAAATTCTGCCCTCAAACGGAGAATGGGCCAGGAAGCTCGTGGTGGATCTATTTACCGCTCAAAGAAAACACAGAAAAAAAACAAAGAAAATGTTAGCTCGTGAACATAAAATATTTGTTAAAATCTAAAATCCTGTCCCATAACACCAAAATAACAATCCACAGGACTATAATAAGACCAACCTTCGTACATTGATCAGAAACGTGGAGTACAACAAAGAAAGATCAACAACAATTGCAGATCTTTGAGATCTAAGAAGAATCTTTGGGGCTATAAAGAATACCAACAGTGGAGAATGGAGAGCTGAAAATAACACTGGACTGAACTGCTTATTTAAATCCCAACGAATTATAAGTGTCTTGAATCTGAAATAATTACGCTGGTTAAGCAACGCAGAAAGAATGGAAGAGAACAGACAAACGAAAATTATGTATGCAGAAGAAATGAGGAAAATAATAACAGACAAAAGGATAGACCAAAACAAAGATGGAAATACACCAGCACAATATTCTGGAAACTGATCTTCATATTGACCAGAAGAAAGTCTTAAAAAGTACATTACGTAGTGTTTTAAACAGTAAATGGAGAGCATATGACAGTGATAAATCATTAGATGTAACTTTGTTATTTGTGCGAAATATTTGTGGCCGTTCATAAATGTCTCATGGAAGAAAGTTTTATAGCACAAATTTTCCAACTCTTATGACTTCTATTGCACACAGTACGCGACAGAATTAGAAAATTGCACCGTGGAAAATTATTACATTCTACTCGACGTCCATGGAAGGTAATGCCTGAAATGTCTAGATGGGTCTCCAAGCTGGAATGATTTCAAGTGTATCTGCTTAGGTTTGGTAAAGTGTCTCGTATAGGACAAAAGTTGAATTGATTACTGAATATTTTAGTTAGGGGAATAAGGGAGCAAGACAACTAATCGTACGTAAAATGTTAGGATAGATGTGTTCCAGTCAGTGATGGTACGGCGGTACGTGGAGTGGCAGCATGAATGAAGTGAGACCAAGACAGTGCACAAGGCAGTACCAGGGTGCATCTAAGTGTTGTCATCATTTTATGCTACACATGTTTTGAATATGTGAAGCTTCACTTCCTCGACCAAGCAATGCGGACCGTGATTCATTTGTGTTATGTATCACCTGTGTCGTGACAGCGTGGAGGGTGAGAAGAAGAGCTAGATATTTAATGATGTGCTTGATTTCATTTTATGGGTAGCGCTCTAAAACTCTGACTCCTCCCATAATGGATATTTTATATAAGAAATCCATGTCAGTTTTATAGCGTTGTCATGGGCGTCGTGAGATTATGTATGAACTGTCTGTGTTGATGTCCTGATTAATGAATGTCCCAGCTCCTGTGTGTGCAAGTATGTCCTTATAATTTCTGTTAATTTTGGGTGTTTTTGTATTCTCGATAGGTTGATTATTATGATTTTTATTATCATGAGTTTAGGTGAGATTGGTTGAAAGATGTTACGGTCGTCTAAAAGTGTTTCCCAGGTGTTAAGTTCTGACGATTTGTCGTGGATCTTTTAGCTGTTTGTCGCTACTACAGCCCGATGACTGGTATTATGCTTGTATTTATATGAAAACAAAAGTCATAGCCAAGATGGACAAAACGTTACAAATTTCTGTATGTTAAAATCACAACAGGACCCAGGTAAGACTGTAACAGAATGTGGTTCAGAAACCCTGTTTTTGTGGTCAGAAAGTCTTGACCACAGATCACCTGTTTAGTTGAGCACACAGAAAGAGTTATCTCCATGTTCCGACTGTGGCTGGCTCTGAGTGGCGGAGTGCATGAAAAGTTCAGTTCTGTTGGAAATGTTGTAGAGACAGGTTGTGAGTAAGTTCGACCTGGATGTTTGATAGGATTGTGGATTCGTGATGTAGTGACTGGTTGGTTGTCCTCGTCCTTGACTAATATGTTGTTGAGTTATTATGTAGTTTTGATAAATAGATTTGTCCTTTTTATGACAATTGTCACGAGTCATTGGATAGAGATGTGTGTTTGATTCGACCCCTTTGACATGGAATGGATTCGTGTAGAAGGTATGTTGGAGTTTTTGCGAATATGAAGTGACATGCTTTGGTGCTGTATGTTAGCGTGAGTGTCCCATGGCGATTAACCGTTTTCATGTTCTCATGTTGACTGTCTCAGCAGTTTCCAGTCCACATCCATCTACAGCATTCACTTACAGTTGGGGATTTCATCATTAAACTGTTGTTGGTCTTTGTAGTTGCTGAATCCTGTGCTCTTTGTATTCACCTCCAATCTTTCCGAGCTTGAGACACAGTCTGACTCAATTCTTAAAATCCTAAAATTCTCCCAACCTTCCCTGAAACGTTTCTCGTGCTCTGAGAAAGCCACGAAATTGAAAGTTGACTCAAGGGCAGATCACCCAAAAAAAAAAGAAAATTTTAAGCATATAAAAAACACCTAAGGGCGTTAACTTTTAAATTCTAGAAAATCCATATTTCTTGCATTTCTAAACCCATCTTTATCGATCTGACCAGTCTTCCTTTCACTCATAATTCATTATTTGTGTGTATATATGTATATCTTCTTCTTCTTCGTTCACTTCTACCACCAAAAACCGCACTGTGAACCTACTGAGTTCGCGCATGTGGTCCTCGTTAGGTCCCGTGGTCCCCTGTGTGGTCCAAAATAGACCACACGAGTTCCACGAAAGGACCACAAGGTGTTCAGAGTATCCCAGTGCTTTAGCCTGTATTCTTGGTGGGTCTCGGAAGCGGGATTGCGTGACACCGTGGTTTTCATTGCACCAGTTTGGTCTAGGGTTGGACTTTCTCACCGGAAGACCTCGACGTGTTTGGAATATCAGTGCATCCCCGCTGGGTGAGAGGCGTTAGCCCACCCAGGCCAGAGTTGGACTTTCTCACCGGAAAACCTCGACGTGTTTTGAGATACCCATGTATCACCGCCGGGTGAGAGGTGGTTGCCTATCTAGACTTCCCTGGTCCAGTGTCTCCGACTTCAGCATTTTGCGGTCGTGGCCGCTACCCTTCCTAGTTGTGCCCAGGATGGAGCTTTTGTCCAGGAGGATGAATCCTCGCCACTAGTGACTTCTACCCCTGGGTTGAGCCGGTTTAGGCATTATCCCAGTATGGGCGTGTTTAGGACAGGACGGACCTCTAGGGCAGAGGTACTGTGACATTCATAGCCTTCAAGATTCACCCCTGGTATGAGCCGGTTTAGGCAAAATTCACCAGTATGGGTGGTTATCAGGCGTTACCGACCTCTAGAGCGGAGGTGGCATGACATGTCTAGCCATCGAGTTCGACCCCTGGTGTGTGCCGGTTTAGGCATATTTCACCAGTGTAGGTGTATTTCGGACGTAGGCGGCCTCTAGAGCAGAGGTGCCATGGTATAGTTCTCGTAGCGATACTACTGGACATATCAGCTTAAACTTCACTTTCCACCACCTTTTCCCATCGGCGCCGCACAGCAACCTTTATTTCCGCATTTACTTCCTTAACCGGGAGGAGCTTCACTCCACGCACGGCATTTGAAAAGTTAAGCCAGCAGTGACTTAACCTCTGGGACAAGCTGGTTCATGCATTTCACCCGATATGACTGCATTCAGGACGTGGCTGACCTCCAGACCAGAGGTGCCGTGATTTGACTTTGCTTCGCTTTATTCTTTCAACCACCTTTTCCGCAGTGATGCTGCGCGGCAACCTCATCTGCAAATTTCTTCATTGGCCGGGAAGAGCACCGCTCCACGCACGGCAGCTGAAGATCTCGCCAACAGCGGCAGATGAGCTACCAAACGTGACACTCATCTACCCTAAGTAACTGGTTTTCAGGCGCCAGATATTCGCCCTCGCCCCTTCTCCTGTCAGTTTAAAACAGTTCTGCCACGGGAAGGCCAGGAGCTGGACTTGACTGCCAGAGGCTGTTTGTGGCGCGTTTGCAGTCCTTAGAACCATATGTATATCTAAAATTAGAATAACTTTTATGGTGAAAAGTTGCTAAAAGTTTCGTTTGTACACTTTGATTATGCGTTTCTCGGAATGATCATGTGCATGCAGTGACCTCATCCGTCTCATGGGTTATATCACCCTGACTTACGCTGTTTTGTAATCTCTCCATTACCTTTGTTTCCAGACTCTCACTTCCCATTTATATTTTCTAGTGTTGTCTTTTCCAAACTTCGCTTCAGTACAAATCCTTCATCTATCTGTCGTGTAGGCGCCCGAGTGAGCTGTCTGTCGTGTAGGCGCCTGAGTGAGTTGTCTGTCGTGTAGGCAACTAGGTGAGCTGTCTGTCATGTAGGCACCTGGGTGAGATGTCTGTCGTGTAGGCACCTGGGTGAGCTGTCTGTCGTGTATGCACCTGGGTGAGCTGTCTGTCGTGTATGCACCTGGGTGAGCTGTCTGTCGTGTATGCACCTCGGTGAGCTGTCTGTCGTGTAGGCACGTGGGTGAGCTGTCTGTCCTGTAGGCACGTGGGTGAGCTGTCTGTCGTGTAGGCACCTGGGTGAGCTGTCTGTCGTGTAGGCACCTGGGTCGCTGTTTGTCGTGTAGGGGACTCTGTGAACTGTCTGTCGTGTAGGCGACTCTGTGAGCTGTCTGTCGTGTAGTCGACTCTGTGAGCTGTCTGTCGTGTAGGCGACTGAGTGAGCTGTCTGTCGTGTAGCCACCTGGTTGAGCTGTCTGTCCTGTCTGTCGTGTAGGCACCTGGCTGAGCTGTCTGTCATGTAGGGGACTGAGTTAGTTGTCCGTTGTGTAGGCCACTGAGTTAGTTGTCTGTCGTGTAGGCGACTGAGTTAGTTGTCTGTCGTGTAAGCGACTGAGTTAGTTGTCTGTCCTGTAGGCGACTGAGTTAGCTTTCTGTCGTGTAGGCGACTGAGTGAGCTGTCTGTCGTGTAGGCGACTGAGTGAGTTGTCTGTCGTGTAAGCGACTGATTTAGTTGTCTGTCGTGTAGGCGACTGATTTAGTTGTCTGTTGTGTAGGCGACTGAGTTATTTGTCTGTCGGGTAGGCGCCTGGGTGAGCTGTCTGTCATGTAGGCGACTGAGTGGCGAAATGACTAGTGCACTTATCTTTGGTAGAAAGAATCCGGCTGTAGAAATCGGTACCTGTCTTCTTCTGGAGCTGGAGGGAGAAGGGCGATCAGATGTCATGCTGACCTTATCATCCTCTAGTGTTGCTGACCACATCACGCTCTAGCGTGCTGACCTCATCATTCTGTTATATCTTATTTTATGTCTCTCAGCTTCAATGTTAGTTATATTTGTTATATGAACAGCACATTTGTAGAATGTCTCGTATAGAATGAAAGATGTATGATAAAGGGCAGAATGTCAGACGGGTCTGCGTGCCCAATTCTTAACCTTTTGAAATAAAGATCAATCAATCAATCAATCCTCTAGTGTTCTGACCATATCACCCTCTAGTGTGATGACCACATCACCCTCTAGTGTGATGACCACATCACCCTCTACTGTGCTGACCACATCACCCTCTAGTATGCTGACCACATCACCCTCTAGTGTACGGACCACATCACCCTCTAGTGTGCAGAGAGGTCAAGAAAATAGAGGAAGTAACACTATGTCCCCTGTTTGTGGTGAAGGCATAATATGGTTAACAATTTTCTTTTTTAAATACACACAGTCATCTTCTTCTTCTTCAGCTTTCCAAGCCATTAAAGCGCATTGCTGGAGATAAAGTTCGCCTCTATTCCTAATATTCTCTCTCCAGTTGGTAACAATAATTTCTTTTATATTCTCTTCTATTTTGTTTCTCCATCTCTGTCTTGGTCTACTCATTTATCTTGTTTCCCTCATTTCTTGTGCATACATCATTTTCGTTTGTCTGTTCTCTTCCATTCTTTCTGCACGGCCCAACCATGTAGTCTATTAAGTTTCAAGACATTTATAACTCGTTAGGATTTAAATAAACTGTTCAATCCATTGTTCTTTCTAGCTCTCCATTTTCTATTGTTGGTATCCTTTATGGCCGCAAAAGTTATTTTTAGCTCACAAAGATCTGCAAATGATGTTCATCTTTCTTTGTTGTACTCCACGTTTCTGATACATACATGACGGCTGATCTTATTATAGTTTTGTAGATGATTATTTTGGTGTCTTGGGACAGGATTTTGGATTTTAACAGGTGTTGCAAGGCGAAGAATATTTTATTTCCTATTTGTACTCTGTTTTTAATTTCCTCTCTTTGTTGCTTCTGTTGAAGGTTGTGCCTAGATATTTGTATGTTTCTACTTTCTTAATGGTCATATCTCAAACATTTATATAATCCAGATCTGTAAGAATTTTACAGCTTATAATGTATATATTCTGTTATTCTAGTATTGTTATTTATATTTCTTCTTCTTCTTCTTCATTCGCTTCTACCATCAAGACCTATCAGTGATTCTACTAAATTTAATCCTGCGGTCTTCGATGGGTCCCGTGGTACTCCTGTGGTCCCCGAGAGGACCACACTAGATCCCCGAGAGGACTACAAGAGGGTCAGAGTATCGCAGAGGTTGGGCCTGTATTCTCGATGGGTCGCAGAAGCGGGATTGCATGACACTGTGGTTTTCGATGCACCAGTTTAATCTAGAGTTGGACTTTCTCACCGCAAAACCTCGACGTGTTTTGGATATCAGCATATTCCCGCCGGGTGAGAGTTGGTTGCCTATCCAGACTGCACTAGTCCAGTGTCTCCGATATCAGTGGTTTGTGGTCGTGGCCGCTACCCTTCATAGTTATGACCAGGACGGAGCTTTTGTTCAGGAGGACGAATTCTCGTTACTAGTAAGTTTCACTCCTGGGTTAAGCCGGTTTAGGCCTATTATACCAGTGTAGACGTTTTTAGGACTTGACCGACCTCTAGAGCGGAGGTTTCGTGACATGAGCAGTCATCAAGTTTCATCCCTGGGTTAAGCCGGTTTAGGCATATTTCACCAGTATGGGTGAGAATCGGACATGTCCGGCCTCTAGAGCAGAAGTGGCATGATTTTAGTAGTCCTGACCTCGAGACTACTGACTGCTTCACTTAATCCTTTCCTTCCCCTTTTCCACGACGTCGCTGCGCGGCAACCCTGACTGCAGTTTTCTTCATTGGCCGGGAAGAGTTTCACCCCATGCACGGCAGCTGAAGAATCTCGCCAGCAGTGGACTGGCAGGATCCCCCAGATAGCTTTCTTCACCAAACCTTAGTCGGATATCTGCCGACAGACCGACGCGGGACAAGGGAGACAGCGCTCTGCTCAGAGCAGATCCCTTTCGACTCCGGCGGAGTTTCATTTCCTTTAACCACCGTCGGTATCGACCTTCTCTCTCTGCTCTAACTAACGAGAAGAAAGCACGGCACCGACAACTAACGCACATTACATACTGCAGTCTCGATACTCTTTGCGAGCGATGGCCCAATTTCGAGATCATCGGTCGACAACACAGTAGTATACCACCGACGCATTAGCACGAACAGGCTGACTAGCCGTTTCTAGGCTTCGCTCGACGGACAAACCACTCGCTTCTGCATCGATATACCATAGCTCTCGCCGTCCGGGAAGCATCAAAAACCTTTCTCCCCACGCAGGGAACTCGAGAGCGCTTTTTCGCCAAAAGAACATTCGGCCTGCAGCAGCAGCCCTCGCAATGCATCTCTGCGCGGCTGACGAAAAGTTACATACAAAAACATACACAACATATAATAATAAAAGAAGAAAATGAAAAACTTAGCTTCCTGGCATCCCTCCTTGTAAGCAATACAACAGAATGCGCTAAAGAGAGGGCTGTGAGACCCAAAGGAAAACAAACTGATCCAATCTGATGTTAGCGGCGGTACAAGGGAGAGAACTCTGCGGGTATGGGGGGGGGGGGGGGAACGGGTCTCGGGAAAAGATAAGGAGGTTGTCTTTAGGGCGCGTTCTGTTGTATTGCATGCAAGGAGGGATGCCACGAAGCTAAATTTTTCATTTTCATTTTTCTTCTTTTATTATTACATGTTTTGTTTGTTTTTGTATGTAATCTTTGAAAAAGGCTCACGCCGAAATATTGGATGTTGCATGTTTTTCATTATTTTTTTTTCTCACTTTCCGTACTCCCTCTAACGCTTTGTAAAACTGTACTATACATCTCTGTCTACCTGTATTACTAGAATCAGTTTCACTGCAGTCGTTACCTCTTTATTCAGAATGACCTTGCACAATTCTTTTTGACACAATTGATATTAAGGTTACTCCTCTTCAACTGTTACAGTCACTTAGGTTGCTTTTTTTTGCATTTTAACACTGATTCCTTTTTTCCATTCAGAAGCGACCTTTTCTTCCTTCCAAATCTTGTTAAATATTCTCTATAGTTGTCTCCTGTTGTCACTATTGATAGTTTTTAGCATTTCAGGTATTATTTTATCTTCACCTGCAGCTTTTTTGTTACCCTTCACTGCTATTTCAATTTCATGCAATTTAATTTAATCTAGATTGACATTGGCAAGTTCCTGATTGAAATTAATGTTAGTATTTTCTTCTTGTAGGCTGTGGATGTTTATCTTTCTGTGTACTGATTTCTTGTGTTGAATTTTCAATTTTAGTTTTATTTTCCCTATGCACAGGTTGTGATCACTGTTGACATCTGCACCCCTATAAGCCCTTACATCCAAAACACCCAGTGAAGTTGAGGAGATAGGTATAGATAAGTTATGGAATTCTTACAGCACAGCCATAATCACAGCAGCAAAAGTAAGCGCTGGATTGGAAAAACCAAATAGAAAAGCATGGACATCAGATAAAACATGGAAGTATATACATGAAAGACGAGCAGTCAAATTAAACATGTTGAATGCAAAAGCAGATCATGAAAGAGATTCGGCAAAAGCAAAATACAAAGACATAGACAAGAAAGTAAAAAGTTCAGCTAGAAGGGATACAAGAGAATACATAGACAATACGGCTAAAAGAGGCAGAAAAAGCAGCAAAAACAGGAGACAGCAAAACTTTATATAACATACAAAAGAGGCTAACAGGTACTATTACATCTAAAGAAAGACCAATCCTTAGCAAAACTGGAACACTATTAACATCAAATAAAGACCAAAAGCAAAGATGGGCTGAACACTTCCAAGAAATACTCAATCGACCACACCCAAAAGAATTGTTAAACCTTGAAACTGACTTACCAGCCCCACAACTAAATGTCAATCTAGATGAAATTAAATTGCATGAAATTGAAACAGCAGTGAATTTAATGGCTAACAACAAAGCTGCAGGTGAAGATGAAATAACAGCCGAGATGCTAAAAGCTATCAATAGTGACAACATGAGACAACTACAGAGAATGTTTAACAAGATTTGGAAAGAAGAAAAGGTCCCTTCTAATTGGAAGAAAGGAATCATTGTTAAAATACCAAAAAAGGGCAACCTTAGTGACTTTAACAACTGGAGAGGAGTAACCTTAATATCAGTTGTGTCAAAAGTATTTTGCAAGGTCATTTTGAATAGACTCAAAGATATAGTGGATACTGCAATGAGAGAAGAACAAGCAGGATTTCGAAAAGGGAGAAGCTGTCTCGACCAGATCTTTACTCTCAGAATAATACTTGAAGAACATATTGAAAAGCAGAAACCATTAATACTGAATTTCATAGATTTTAAGAAGGCATTTGATAGCATACACAGAGATTCATTATGGAGAATTTTATGTCTATATGGAATACCATCTAAAATTGTCAACATCATTAAGGACTTATACAATGGATATGGTTGTGCAGTCAATACAGAAGAAGGGATGAGTGAATGGTTCCAGATTGAAACAGGCGTGAAACAAGGATGTATACTGTCTCCTTTACTTTTTGATATTACAATAGACTTCATAATGAAAAAATGCTGCACAGGTAACACAGGTATTGACTGGGTACATGGGACCCAACTAGAAGATCTTGATTTTGCTGATGACATAACTCTTATCAGTAATAATGTGAATTCCATGCAAGAAAAAACAGATAGCCTATCTTCACTGGCTAGCAAAATAGGACTTGAAATTAACAAGGACAAAACAAAAATAATGAAAATTCCCATCAATCAAAATGGAAAAATACACATAGAAGGGACAGATATTGAAGAAGTCAATTAATTTGCATACCTTGGCAGCTACATAGACCAGGATGGTGACACTAGAAAGGAAGTTAGGATCAGAATTGCAAAAGCAGCATCAATCTTCAAGAATCTTGAGAACATATGGAATTCAAAAGTTATAAGCACAAAAACCAAGTTAAGACTATTCAATTCAAATGTAATATCCACCCTCATTTATGCATGCGAAAGCTGGAAAACAACTAAAGAAATAGAAAAAAAATTAGACTCTTTTGAAAACAAATGCCTAAGGAAAATACTCGGCATCAAGTGGAATGAATTCAAGAACAATGCAGAGATAAGACAGATGACTGAACAACAACCAGTCTCACGGGTGATCAGGAAAAGGAGATGGACGTATGTTGGCAACTTGATGAGAAGAAATGAGCAGAGAATCCCAAAACAAGCTATCAAGTGGAACACAACAGGCCGAAGAAAAAGGGGCAGACCGCGTGAAACTCTGAAGAGAACATTATTAAGAGAGGCCAAGTTAAAAGGCATAAAATCCTTTGTTGAGGTTGAAAGACTCGCCGAAGACAGGAAAAATTGGCGAACTACTTTGCGAGCCCTATGTGACGTCTAACGGCACGGGAAGGATATAAGATATAAGATAAGATTGACATTTAGTTGTGGAGCTGGTAATTAGTAGGTTTCAAGGTTTAACAATTTTGAATAGACTTAAAGATATAGTGGATACTGCAATGAGAGAAGAACAAGCAGGATTTTGAAAAGGGAGAAGCTGTCTCGACCAGATCTTTACTCTAAGAATAATACTTGAAGAATATATTGAAAAGCAGAAACCATTAATGCTGAAATTCATACACTTTAAAAAGACATTTGATAGCATACACAGAGATTCATTATGGAGCATTTTAAGTTTATATGGAGCACCATCTAAAATTATCAACATCATCAAAGACTTCTACAATGGATATATTTGTGGAGTCAAAATAGAAGAATAGATGAGTGAATAGTTTCAGATTGAAACAGGTGTGAAATAAGGATGTATACTGTCTCCTTTGCTTTTTTAAATTTCAATAGACTTCATAACGAAAAAATGCAGCACAGGTAACATAGGTAATGAATGGGTAAATGGGACCCAACTAGAAGATCTTGATTTTGCTGATGACATAACTCTTATCAGTAACAAAGTGAATTCCATGCAAGAAAAAACAGATAACCTGTCTTCACTGGCTAGCAATATAGGACTTGAAATTAATAAGGACAGAACAAAAATAATGAAAATTCCTCTCAATCAAAATGGAAAAATACACGTAGAAGAGACAGATATTGAAGAAGTCAATTAATTTGCATGCCGTAGCAACTACGTAGACCAGGATGGTGACACCAGAAAGGAAGCTAGAATTAGAATTGCAAAAGCAGCATCGATCTTCAAGAATCTTGAGAACATATAGCATTCAAAAGTTATAAGCACAAAAACCAAGTTAAGACTATTCAATTCAAATGTAATATCTACCCTCATTTATGCATGCGAAAGCTGGATAACAACTAAAGAAATAGACAAGAAATTAGACTCTTTTGAAAACAAATGCCTAAGGAAAATACATGGCATCAAATGGAACGAATTCAAGAACAATGCAGAGATAAGACAGATGACGGAACAACAACCAGTTTTATGGATGATCAAGAAAAGAAGATGGACATATGTTGGTCACTTGATGAGAAGAAATGATCAGAGAATACCAAAACAAGCTATCAAGTGGAACACAACAGGCCAGAGAAAAAGAGGCAGAATACATGAAACTCTGAAGAGGAAATTGTTAAGAGAGTCCAAATTAACAGACATAAAATCCCTTGATGAGGTTGAACGACTAGCCGAAGACATGAAAAATTGCGGACTACCATACGAGCACTATATGACGTTTAACGGCACGGGAAAGATATATGATATAAGATTACCTCTTTAATCTGTCACTTTCCTACAAAAATCCTGTCAATATTGGAATTACTAAAAATCAGTTTAACAATTTGTGCATACGCGTATAATTCGATTAGTATTGTTTACACCAAATTCGCCCATTGCATAATTACAATAACTGAATGTCCTGATTATGACAAATTGAATTATCGGCAATAAAAGGGTATGATAAATAAATCTCTCTCTCTCTCTCTCTGAACCTTAAGTGCCCAGGGCACATGGGGCTTCCGCAAGGGTTTTCCACAAATGCCTGTCCTTCGCCTTTTTTTCTGCTCTTGCCCAGGTGAGCCCTCTATTGCTCAACATCCTTTCTGTTGTTCTTCTCCATGTCTCTTTTGGTCTACCCTTACTTCTGTTGCCCTGTGGTGTCCATCTTAGTGCTATTTTTGGTAGTGAGTTATCAGTCATTCGGAGCACACGTCCCAATCATCGCCAGCGTCTTTCCTCAATAATTGTTGTCAGTGGTTTCAATTTCCATATAGTCTGCAGCATTGCAAAAGCCTGGTTTGCTCTAGTAAGTCTGCTGTTGTTGTCCTCTGTGCTGTCTCCATTTTCTACTACTCTGCTGCCAAGGTATACAAATTCGTTTACCTCCTCCACTAACTTGTTATCTACTCTGAGTACATTTCTGTTGTTCACATTTTGCTTCATTAACTTTGTCTTTCCTACATTGATCTTTAGTCCTATGTTGTTTGCATTCTGAGTTAGCTTGTTTATTTTATCTTGCATATCTTTGTGACTGCTTGATAATAGACAAATGTCGTCCGCAAAGTCAAGGTCCCCCAGCACTGTGTCAAGGGTCCATTGTAATCCTCTGCGTTTGTCTGATGTTGCCTCCTTCATTAACCAGTCTACTGCCAAGATAAATAATGTTGGTGATAGTACACATCCCTGTTTCACTCCTGTTTGTACCCTAAAGCTGCTGGAGGTATGTTCTCCACAGATAACTTTGCACTGAAAACCCTCATATAGGGTTTTGATTACATTAACTATTTTATGGGGGAGGCCATGTCATCTTAAGATTTTCCACAGTGCAACTCTGTTGACACTGTCAAAGGCTTTCTCAAAATCTATGAATAATGCATATGTTGTGCTATGCCACTCATTTGCCTGTTCTAATATTTGTCTAAGTACAAATATGTGGTCTATGCATGATCTTCCTTTCCTAAATCCTGCCTGCTCTTTCCGAAGTTTTTCCTCAAGTGTTGGTACAATTCTGTTGATGATTATTCTGCAAAATACTTTACTGGTGAGTGGCAGTAGGGTAATGCCTCTCCAGTTCCCGCAATCTCTGAGGTCACCCTTCTTTGGTAGTTTTACTATAAGCCCAGTTTTCCACTCTTCTGGGGCTTTTTCTAGATCCCATATTTGTTGTAATATCCGGCAAAGTTGTTTTGGTATTTCTGTTTCTTCTGCTTTCAACATCTCAGCAGTCACTTCATCTTCATCTGGTGCCCTGTCTGATTTTAGCTTCTTTATCGCCTCCTTTACTTCATTTATTGTTATTGGTCCTGTATTGGTGTTTAGTTCCGTTTTTGCTTCAGGTATGTCTATTGTTTGTGCTGCTTGTGTTCAGTTTAGTAGGGTGTTAAAGTGTTCCCTCCATCTTTCAATTTTTTTCTCTTTCTCCACTGACCAGTTGTCCATTTTGTGTTCTTACTGCACTTTCACATCTTGTGTTGAAGTTACCTGTCATCTGCTTTGTGATTTTGTATATGGTTTTCATGTCATTTGTATATGCTGCTTCCTCTGCTGTTTCTGCTAAGTTGTCATAATATTGACGTTTATCTTGACGGCATGATTCCTTCACTTCTTTGTCTTTTTGTGCATAATTACTTAAAACTTGTTCTTTAAGCCGATGTGATTTGGTGTTCAGTAATTTTTTCTTGATTTCTTTTCTTTGCTCTACCTTTTCCCATGTGGTCTCGCTTATCCATTCCTCTTTTCTCCTTTTCCGATATCCCAGCACCTCTTTTGCTGTTTCCTGTAGTGTTTTATTGAACTCTAATATGGACATTTCTGCTTCGTCTTGTAGGACACTGAAGCGGTTCTTAAGTACTATTGAGAATTCATTTCTTGTTTGCTGGTCTATCAGTTTTCTTGTATCAAAATGTATCTTTCTGTGTTCTCCGATTTTGGCTTTCCTTAATTTTAGTTTTATTTTTGCTACCAGAAGGTTGTGATCACTTCCTACATCTGCTCCTTTCCTTGCTCGCACATCTTGTAGTGACTGTTTCCACTTGTTGTTTATTAGTATGTGATCGATTTGGTTTTCTGTGGTTTTATCTGGTGACCTCCAAGTCACCTCATGGATGTTTTTGTGTTGGAAAATTGTCCCTCCGATGGTCATCATGTTTTCTTCACAGAAACTGCACAGTCTTTCTCCATTTTCATTTATTCCTCCGATTCCTTCTCTTCCCATGATTCTTCTTCTATCTTCATTTCCTTCACCTACTTTTGCATTGAAGTCGCCCAAGATGAGTAGCATATCATGCTTGGGTATTGTTTCTACTGTGGCTTGGAGGCTGTTGTAAAAATCTTCTTTTAATTCCTCTTCAGCTGCTTCTGTTGGTGCATAACAAACTATAATAGACAGCTTCGTGAATCTTGAGTTGAACCGTGCATATAATAATCTCTCATTTATTGGGGTCCATTTCAGCAATGCTCTTGATGCTTCTTTTGTTATAATCAATGCTACTCCTCCTTCATGATGATCTTATTTACCTGACCATATTATTGTATCTTCTGTGTGCTGTGTTGTTAATTTCCTTCTGCCTTGTCCTGTGCATACGCATATAATTCGATTAGTATGGTTTACACCAAATTCGCCCATTACATAATTTCAGTAACCGAATGTCCTGATTATGACAAATTGAATTATTGGCAAGAAAATGGTATGATAAATAGATAATTTACATATAAATTCTTTTCCATGTTCTCTGTACTTTTCCGCTCTTTGGCGCAGATAAAATGTTTGGTCTACGGTTCATCTAATCTTCATAAACCCTGCTTGATATTCTCCTGATAATCTTACGTGTGGTTACTGTTTATGTATAACACTAAACATAGCCAGGGTTTAAAAAACTGTCTTCTTCCCAAACCCAGGATTTATCTGTACCAGAAAAGCCTTTCATACTCTGCAGTACAGCTCTGGAAGACCCTCCCCTACCATTTAAAATCCATTAGTAAATACTTCATCCCTTAACTCAAACCTGTTGCATTATTTACTTGCGTGTAATTATATGCCTCCATAGAATAAACAGCACTCTCTCACCCCTTGAATCGCAAGCCATCAAATACTAAAATGACATAGTTCGAAAATAACTTCTTAGATATTGTTAGAAATTATTTGTTAAAAAGCATATGGTAGAAGAATTGTACTGACAATGTATTTTTGATTACGTATATGTTTGTAGAAAAAGCAGCAAAAACAGGAGACAGCAAAACTTTATATAACATACAAAAGAGGCTAACAGGTACTATTACATCTAAAGAAAGACCAATCCTTAGCAAAACTGGAACACTATTAACATCAAATAAAGACCAAAAGCAAAGATGGGCTGAACTCTTCCAAGAAATACTTAACCGACCACACCCAAAAGAATTGTTAAACCTTGAAACTGACTTACCAGTCCCACAACTAAATGTCAACCTAGATGAAATTAAATTGCATGAAATTGAAACAACAATGAATTTAATGGCTAACAACAAAGCCGCAGGTGAAGGTGAAATAACAGCCGAAATGTTAAAAGCTATCAATAGTGACAACATGAGACATCTACAGAGAATGTTTAACAAGATTTGGAAAGAAGAAAAAGTCCCTTCTAATTAGAAGAAAGGAATCATTGTTAAAATACCAAAAAAGGGCAACCTTAGTGACTTTAACAACTGGAGAGAAGTAACCTTAATATCAGTTGTGTCAAAAGTATTTTGCAAAATCATTTTGAATAGACTCAAAGATATAGTGGATACTGCAATGAGAGAAGAACAAGCAGGATTTCGAAAAGGGAGAAGCTGTCTCGACCAGATCTTTACTCTAAGAATAATACTTGAAGAACATATTGAAAAGCAGAAACCATTAATACTGAAATTCATAGATTTTAAAAAGGCATTTGATAGCATACACAGAGATTCATTATGGAGAATTTTATGTCTATATGGAATACCATCTAAAATTGTCAACATCATTAAGGACTTCTACAATGGATATGTTTGTGCAGTCAAGACAGAAGAAGGTATGTGTGAATGGTTCCAGATTGCAACAGGTGTGAAACAAGGATGTATACTGTCTCCTTTACTTTTTGGGATTACAATAGACTTCATAATGAAAGAATGCTGCACAGGTAACACAGGTATTGACTGGGTACATGGGACCCAACTAGAAGATCTTGATTTTGCTGATGACATAACTCTTATCAGTAATAATGTGAATTCCATGCAAGAAAAAACAGATAGCCTATCTTCACTGGCTAGCAAAATAGGACTTGAAATTAACAAGGACAAAACAAAAATAATGAAAATTCCCATCAATCAAAATGAAAAAATACACATAGAAGGGACAGATATTGAAGAAGTCAATCAATTTGCATACCTTGGCAACTACATAGACCAGGATGGTGACACTAGAAAGGAAGTTACAATCAGAATTGCAAAAGCAGCATCAATCTTCAAGAATCTTGAGAACATATGGAATTGAAAAGTTATAAGCACAAAGACCAAGTTAAGACTATTCAATTCAATGTAATATCCACCATCATTTATGCATGCGAAAGCTGGAAAACAACTAAAGAAATAGACAAGAAATTAGACTCTTTTGAAAACAAATGCCTAAGGAAAATACTCGGCATCAAGTGGAGTGAATTCAAGAACAATGCAGAGATAAGACAGATGACTGAACAACAACCAGTCTCATGAGTGATCAAGAAAAGGAGATGGACATATGTTGGTCACTTGATGAGAAGAAATGATCAGAGAATCCCAAAACAAGCTATCAAGTGGAACACAACAGGTCGAAGAAAAAGCGGCAAACGGCGTGAAACTCTGAAGAGGACATTGTTAAGAGAGGCCAAATTAACAGGCATAAAATCCTTTGATGAGGTTGAAAGACTCGACGAATACATGAAAAATTGGCGAACTACTTTGCGAGCCCTATGTGACGTTTAACGGCACGCGAAGAATATAAGATATACGATAGAAGATATGTTTGTAGGTGCGCTTGTATGTATGTGAGAGTGCTATTTTATTAGGTTAATTACTTCTTCCCTTTTACTTTGAATGTCATAGTTTAATTGTACACCCTTCTGGTATATTTTTTTCATAATGTAATGTGTATAATTGTATTAAATCGAGTGTGTGGGAAGAATGAAACATGGAGTGATGAAGGCCAGAATGTAAGATGGGCATGCGTGTTCAAGTCTTTACCCTTTAAAAATAAAGATTATTCATTCATTCATTCATTCATTACAGTATGTTCTCGCTGTATTATTTTAATCTATTTAAAGATGTAGTAGGTAGTCTTATGTAGCTTATATTGAAGATTGCGCCAGGATATTTGTATGTTTCTGCTTTCCTAATGATCATGTCTCTAACATTTGTATAATCTGGATATGTAAGAAATTTACAGCTTATAATGTATATATTCTGTATTTTAGAAACAGTCTCTATTTAGAAGCAGTTTCTGGAAGTCAAGAAAGGTCACTCACAAAAGAGAAATAAATATATCTTGGCAGATGAATGTATCAGGAAATGTATTTACAAATTTGATCACAGGACTAGCCATGAATATCTAAATTAGACTGAACACGACTTTTGGAAACTTTTTTAATAACATGAACATACTAAAGTGTTTTTTTAAATTTTCCAGATGTCCCACTGATTTTAATTCCAAGCTATTAAAACAGAACTGGGAGTCAAATCCATTCACTATTAGACAATAATAAGACGTAACAGATGATACATTTATTAAACATAGTTATGTTATTGAAATAAAATTCTGACCAGGCCTAAGAATGTCCCGCTTTCAAAATTTCCACCTGGAAAAAACGACCAGCGTCGACAAGTAACAGTTGGCGACCATACTGCGGCAACTTACTTGTCAGATTTATGTATACATGACCCGTGGGAAGAGAACCTTAAAGAACGTACTTTTTAATTCTGGACAAATCTCTGACTGCTCTGATCTCCTGCTCAGTGTTTCTGTAAATCGTTTAGAGAATTGGCGACACCAGAATACAGATATTTGGTATTTTTAATCTAGACAAAAACGTCCGATTTCTAGGCCCAAGAATTGTGATCTCTCCTATCACTCCCTGGATAATGCAGGGAATATTTAGGTGTAGACGTGAGCAGCCATAGACTTCTTCATCGTGCAAGATTTGTTCTGTACCTCTTTTCTACACAGACACATTGTGCATTTAAAGAAACCATGCAATGTCTATTTTCTGTTTTTTTCCTAGTTATTCAAGTGAACTCATCAACAGTAACAAAAGTGAAGGAGCCGTTTACTTTAAATACTTATTCTTTTTCTTCTTTAAACGAAGAGTTTTCTTCAGTCACAGCTATTGACCGTCAAAAACTATCAGCACTACCACGACATCGAAGACAGCTCTGAGAGAGGACAATCTCAGAAACAAACAGAAGTTTGGATGAAACTTTAAATTGAAAAACAAAAAGATCAAATTTCTCTGAAATACATTTCGAAAAATCCCTTTACCAGAATAAATCTATAGAGATATGTGCCACAGATGTGTGGAAATCTTGAAGATTTAAATAAAATATCAGGAAAAGATATGCAAAAGTTAAAATAAGAAAGAAAAAAGTATACGTTTATTGGCATTAAAAAAAAAAGTAAAAACAAATTTTTTGCACGAAATAGAATAAAAGCAGATTCGATCCGTTGCTTTCCATGAGTTCTTATTTAACTTCTATTTTCTGATGTAAAATGGGGCGTGTCGTGGTGTCTAGAACAAAAAGTAGACCAAACCAATAAGTAGATACTTCTAGAAAAGAGATATTTCTTATTTTTATTCCGTTTATTAAATTCTCACAACACGTCCTACGGTGAAGCAGGCTAGACTACGTTGGCAAGAGAGATCGAAGTAGACGAAGAGAGAGAGACAACGCTGCATGGACAAACTAGATAGTACAAATAAAAAACACCAGGACAGCTTATAATCTCTCTCTCTCTCTCTGAACCTTAAGTGCCCAGGGCACATGGGGATTCCGCAAGGGTTTTCCACAAATGCCTGTCCTTCGCCTTTTTTTCTGCTCTTGCCCAGGTGAGCCCTCTATTGCTCAACATCCTTTCTGTTGTTCTTCTCCATGAAGCACCGGAATAAGGAATTGTGGGAAAGCATGATAGCTAAAAATAGATAGATAGACAGACAGAAAGACAGACAGACAGACAGATAGATAGATAGATAGATAGATAGATAGATAGATAGATAGATAGATAGATAGATAGATAGATAGATAGATAGATAGATAGATAGATAGATAGATAGATAGATAAGTGGTGGCTTTTGTTTACTGTGTTTATAATAACAGATGTTTCTCTTTACTTATCGCTGATACTTCAAAGCGAACTATTTCATATTTTTTTTCTTTTATTGACATTATATTAGAGCAAGAAAACAACTCATTACAAATTAATCTAAACTTTTTGTTAGTAATGAAATAAACTATGAAGTTTCCAAGACTGTTAATTACGAGGCTGAAGTCAGTCACATAAGTTAAAACATTTTGCAAAACGGTTTCATTCTGTAGTATCTCACTTTCTGTTATGTATGGTATAACAAATGCAAACCCACTACACACAATATACAAAAGACAGACACTTAGCAAAGTTTTTGTTGTTTTTGAAGTAGCATTTCTTGATCGTTGGTTAGAATTCTGTACTGAAAGAGGTGACGTAATTTCTAATCGTTTTCTGGAGATTATCTTGACTTGAATTCCTATAACGACACAGCCAAGACTGACAAGAATAATCGGTACTATTCCTGTCAGGTTGTTAGTAATGTACTGCATGATCTCGTACACCCAAACTCCGTTTACTTTTTGGTAATACACAGGTGATACTAGAATGCGACCAAACGAAATCCCGTCTTTCTGTATGTTATAAAACTGCACGCATATTATATTTCGGTAAACGGAAGTTCCAATAAACAGCGCACACAAGACAGACGTCGCTATCCATGTTCTTAAAGGTGTCACTATGAAGCGAAGATGAAGTGGGAAAAATATGGCCAGAAGACGTTCTCCGGCTATTAGAACAGGAATAGTTAAAGAGCATCCACCCCCTAACATATAACACGTAGATAAAGTTACATATACCACATAACACACATAATTGACACTTTCTGAGAATCTAAAGCTGGGGGGAACATTTTCAATCATGATATATCGTGAGAAATTGTTTAAACCTATAAGAAAGAGAACATCAGACACAGCCAGTACAAGGAGCAGTATGCTGGAACTTTTCTTCAATCCTTGTCGAGTTAACACTATAACAGTTATCAAATTTTCACATATTCCTACAACACTAGTACTAGGAAGGATCACATACCGAAGACTCAGTACTATGTATCTAGCAGCTTCATCACTAAGGAGAAGTGGAAAACTCATCACAACTTGAGTAGTTATCTTTGATGTCATGTTTTCTGACATTCCGGTTTTATCTTCGCGTGAGTTCGCTAGAAAACATACAATGTAGCTTTATGCGGGTTATAAACGATGTGGATACGTAATATACGTGGGATACTCTAAAGAATTGAAGCGCACTTTTCTCGGCTTTATCTCTTTATCGTCTAATCATTGATATCTTTATAAAGTAGCCTCAGGATTTTATAGCAAGTCATGTAACTTTTCAAATTGATCTGTTATCATAAAGCATGATCAGTTTTGTAATAACTAAATTCCATTTTCTTTTTGTTAGTATTAGCATCTTGTTTGATGATCAAGTCTCCAGTGAATGGAAAATGAAACTATGTAATTTGCTATAAAGACTTCAACAAAGGCCTTCATTTTTCTTGTTTGCACTTCTTGACTTTTGAAACAATTCTTTCAGAAATATTAACTTGTTTCTAAGATCGGAGGATTGTATATTCCTCTTCAGTCCCTTCATTCTTTTTAGTTTTTTTTTTCATTCTTCCTTTTTAAAAAAATAATCCTTTGTTAATTTTTTTTTCTAAAGAATATCTGAATTGTCTCTGGTAATTACAAAATGAATATCGTAGTTAGCAGAACAAAAATGAAATGTTACGGTAGTAAAATACAGAGTTAACTGAGTGCATCAAGATGGAAAGAGGTTTCCTTTCTCAATGATTTTACGAAGTAAAATTTGACGACAGAAGACAGTGACTTGACTGTAAGACGTTGTCACGCTCGACCTACATAAATGAATAATATTGTAATTGTGAAGGTAATTTTATATAAACTACAAAGTATTAACCATTTCTGAACAATGTCTGAGATTTGAAAAGTACTGTGTAACCCTGAACTATAGATAGCTTATTTCAAACTTCTTCTTGAGACATTTCCAGACAAAGCAAATTTCAGACTTAACACTCCACAGCATACTCTCTCTCTCTCCGTCTCTCTCTCTCTCTCTCTTGATCTTGTATATGCAAATCGAACTTTGGAAAAACATTGCTTTTCACAACCGTCTATCCTTTGCTCTTTCTAAAAGATAAGATGCGTGTTGGGCCATGCTCTCTGCCACTCTTTTAGTCCGTCAATCATCCTGTTTCTTAGACTTCCTCTGTCCCTCTCTCCTTTCGGTTTTCCTGTTGTTACTAAGTGATCCAGTTTTACCCTTCTCTTAATATGTCCTACAAATCTGGACTGACTTCGTATATTACTATTCATTATAAATAAAATGTTTTTCTGAAATATACTTTAAATAGGCAGAATTCTAAACTTGTTACTCGATAAAGAAAATGTGCATTTGAATATTTGATTTCAGTTGCCAGTGGAAACTTCTTCCATGACATGTTTTCAGCGAAATACGAGTACACGCATCTGCAGAAGATAAGATGATCTAACAATAGAAAAAGCGTTGCTAGGGAACTGATCTTCAGTTTGACGAGACGAAAGTCTTAAACAGTGCATTACGTAGTCTTTTAAACAGGGACTGGAGATTATACGATACTAATATCATCATGAGATGTAACTTTGTTATTTGTGTGAAATTCCTGTGCGCATTTACTAAATGTTGTCTCATTGGAGAAAGTTTCATACTAAACATTTTCCAACTCTTATTGACTACTATTGCACACAGTGCGCGACAGAATTAGAAAACTGCACTGATGTTGGTGATAGGTAATATTATGTGTTCTTTCATTTCTCATCCACTTTAGAAAACTGCACTGATGTTGGTGATAGGTAATATTATGTGTTCGTTCATTTCTCATCCACTTTCATCATTCAGATTAATAAAATAGATAACATGGCCCTGTATTTCATTTTTTTATCTAAATATTTATCTTTTTTCTCAAATATTTACTGTAATTTCAATATAAAGTTGAAGAGTCTGCGAAGTTTAATATTTCTGTTCAATAATTATGTGTGTGTATAAGTGGGTGTGTGGTTGGTTGGGTAGGTAGGTGGGTGGCTGGCTGGCTGGCTGGCTGGCTGATTTCACTTATATATAATGTGGAAGAAATTGCATCTAAGTATTATGAGTAATTGTAGTGTCTGGCCTTATAGGGGTCCCCCATCCATTGCTTTAACAGTGTACGCCCATGACTGAAAAGTTCGCATGAAGAAATCATCGGTAAGCTGGAAATTATGCAATATGTCAAAAACAGAAATGTCCGAACTAAAGTGTGAAGGACACAATTATTTTTCTTTCTCGCTGGTCCACTAAGTGATAGAGGTAAAAAATTTTAATAATTAGCCACGTGGCGTTCAAGTTAGACATCCACTCAAAGTTGTTAGTTTTTGTTATGTTTTTTAACTGAGTTTATTTTCTTCTTCTTCATCAACTACAACTGTAGCGAGTCATGTGACAACCGATATATCCTGGACCATGAAGAGCTATGGCTGGCTCCAGAGACAGATCTTGAACTTTTCTGGCTAATGAAAAAAAGTGGAGGAAGGAAAAAAAAACAAGACCCTGTAGCCTAATATTTTTTTAAAAACCGTTCCCCCTACCCCCACGACCCTTCAAATCTTCCTCTCACTGGGAATACGAGGCACTTGCCTTAAGTTTCTGACCTGCAGAGAGACCGCGTAGGTCGTGGTTTGGCCAAGATTGGTCACACCGACACAGTGAACATGTTTTGTCTTGTCTTGTCTTCTTTCTCATATATCTTTCATTGTTCCTGGGACAAACAGACATACAGGTATTGTTATGACTCGGCAAACTGTTTCACGTAATTGGATATATTAAAGGTTTCCGTAATTTCCTTCCTATATCTCATACTAGCGTGGTCTCCTCTTCTGTTACCTACAAATCTTAGTGTGAATATTTGTTGTTGTTGTTGTGGTATACTTCTTGAAGGTTGTCGTGTAACGTGAGCAGACCATTTGAGTTTATGTTTCTGCATGTAGTGTAGTATTGGTGTTATTTAACTCTTTGCCACGTTCGTTTCATTTCTTATTTAATTTACTCTTGTTACGTCGGTTTTAAACACCTCATTTTTTAGTCGTGATTTTCATTCTATATCTGGCTGTCAGTGTCCATGTTTTTTTGCAATTATAGCATAGAATTCAAAGCAAAATTGTGTTTGTTTTTCAAACGCGGTGTCATTTGTACATGCTGGGAACGGTAACTATGAGGCCTTTGACAAAATAGGCTCTAACTCGCTAAAGGAAACGGGCCACACTCGGTTAAATTCTGCCCTAAAACGGAGAATGGGCCATCAAGCTCGTGGTGGATCTCTTTACCGCTCACAGAAAACACAGGAAGAACAAAGAAAATGTTAGCACGTGACTATAAAATCTAAAATTCTGTCGGATAACACCAAAATAACAATCTACAAAACTATGATAAGACCAGCCTTCGCATATGCATCCGAAACGTGGAGTACAACAAAGAAAGATCAACAACAGTTGCAGATCTTCCAGATCTAAGAAGAATCTGTGGGGCTATAAAGAATACCAACATTGGAGAACGGAGAGCTGGAAAGAACACTGGACTGAACAGCTTATTTAAATCCCAGCGAATTATAAATGTCTTGAAACTGAATAAATTACGCTGGTTAAGCAACGCAGAAAGAATGGAAGAGAACAGACAAACGAAAATTATGTATGCACAAGACATGAGGGAAACAAGACCAGACAAAAGGATAGACCAAGACAGAGATGGAAAAACAACAGCACAATATTCTAGGAACTGATCTTCATATTGACCAGAAGAAAGTCTTAAACAGTACATTACGTAGTGTTTTAAACAGTGAGTGGAGATCATATGATAGTAATAAATCATGAGATGTAACTTTGTTATTTGTGTGAAATATTTGTGGCGCTTCATAAAAATGTCTCATGGAAGAAAGTTTCATAGCACAAATTTTCCAACTCTTATGACTTCTATTGCACACAGTACGCGACAGAATTAGAAAATTGCACCCTGGAAAATTATTACACTCTACTCGACGTCCATGGAAGGTAATGCCTGAAATGTCCAGATGGGTCTTCAAGATGGAATGATTAGAGGTGTATCTGTTTAGGTTTGGTAAAGTATCTCGTATAGGACAAAAGTTGAGTTGGTTACTGAATATTTTAGTTAGTGAAATAAGCAAGCAATAGAACTAATCGTACGTAAAATGTTAGGATAGGTGTGTTCCAGTCAGTGATGGTACGGCGGTTCGTGGAGTGGCAGCATGAATGAAGTGAGACCAAGACAGTGCACAAGGCAGTACTAGGGTGCTTCTAAGTGTTGTCATCATTTTATGCTACACATGTTTTGAATATGTGAAGCTTCACTTCCTCGACCAAGCACTGTGGACAGTGATTCATTTGTGTTATGTATCACCTGTGTCGTGACAGCGTGGAGGGTGAGAAGAAGAGCTAGATATTTAATGATGTGCTTGATTTCATTTTATGGGTAGCGCTCTAAAACTCTGACTCTTCCCATAATGGATATTTTATATAAGAAATCCATGTGAGTTTTATAGCGTTGTCATGGGCGTCGTGAGATTATGTATGAACTGTCTGTGTTGATGTCCTGATTAATGAATGTCCCAGCTCCTGTGTGTGCAAGTATGCCCTTATAATGTCTGTTAAATTTGGGTGTTTTTATATTCTCGATCGATTGATTATTATGATGCTTATTATCATGAGTTTAGGTGAGATTGGTTGAAAGATGTTACGGTTGTCTAAATGTGTTTCCCAGGTGTTAAGTTCTGACGAATTGTCGTGGAACTTTTAGCTGTTTGTCGCCACTAGAACCTGATGACTGGCATTATGCTTGTATTTATATGAAAACAAAAGTCATAATCAAGATAGACAAAACGTTACAAATTTCTGTATGTTAAAAACCCAACAGAACTCACTAATTCCGTTACAGAATGTTGGTCAGAAACCCTGTTTTTGTGGTGAAAAAGTCTTGACCACAGATCACCTGTTTAGAGAAGCACACAGAAAGAGTTATCTCCGTATTCCGACTGTGGCTGACTCCTAGTGGGGGGGGGGGGGGGGGGGGGTACATGAAAAGTTCAGTTCTGTTGGAAATGTTGTAGAGACAGGTTGTAAGTAAGTTCGACCTGGATGTTTGATAGGATTGTGGAATCGTGATGTAGTTTTTTGGTTGGTTGTCCTTGTTAGGACAAATATGTTGTTGAGTTATTATGTAGTTTTAGTAAATAGATTTGTCCTTTTTCTGACAATTGTCACGAGACATTGTGTAGAGTTGTGTGTTTGATTCGACCCCTTTGACATGAAATGGATACGTGTAGAAGGTATGTTGGAGTTTTTGAGAATATGAAGTGGCATGCTTTGATGTTGTATGTTAGCGTGAGTGTCCCATGGCGATGTTAATCGCCCGGACCGTTTTCATGTTCTCATGTTGATTGTCTCAGCAGTTTCCAGTCCACATCCATCTACAGCATTCACTTACAGTTGGGGATTTCATCATTAAACTGTTGTTGATCTTTGTAGTTGCCGAATACTGTGCTCTTTGAATTCATGTTGAGTGTCCCCCAACTGTAGTGTTGAGTTGTGCTTATATAAACTGGTCAGGTTCGTGTACGGATTTGTATTTGTTGATTGTCCTTCGCTTTTTGTTTGTTACAAAGTGTGTAACAATGTAATACGTGTTGTGTCACTTGTGTAGCAATCAAGTAAATCTGCTCAGTAAACAGCCACGTTATGTAACACAGGGAACGAGAAAATACAGATTCATTACTACTTCAAGTAGCAACACACACACATACTAGCACAATACAGTAATGTACTGATACTACCTAAAAACATCACACAATACTTTATTCAGCTGCACAAGGCAAAGGGCTGTAGTCAGTCAAACTCTTTTAACGGGTGAAACTTGATGATAAATTTCGTGAAAGTGGATAAAGCATAAGAAAGTACAACTCAAAATGATGGATGACTAACAAGGAACTAACAAAACACAGCCCGGCAGTACAAACCCGTCGTTCTTAACATAGCACAGAAACACCAGCAAGAAATATCTAGATTCTGCTTGCATCTATCGATAATAAGAAAACACAATCTCTAACAAAGATAGCCTGGACAGCAACTCCACGCTGTCCGAGCTTTATACATAGCCTGACTCAATTCTTAAAGTCCTAAAATTCTTCCAACCTTCCCTGAAACGTTCCACGTGCTGAAAATCCACAAAATTGAAGGTTGTCTCAAGGGCAGATCACCCAAAAGATAATCCCAAGCATATAAACAAACACCTAAGGGCGTTAACTTTTAAATTACACAAGCAGGAGATCAAACCCTAGAAAATGCATATTTCTTACATTTCTAAACCTCATCTTTATCGATCTGACTAGTCTTCCTTTCACTTATAATCAATTATTTGTGTATACATGAATATCTAAAATTAGAAAAACTTTTTACAGTGGTGAACAGCTAAATCATTCGTTTGTGCACTTTGATTCTGCGTTTCTCGGAATGATCATGTGCACAAAGTGACCTCATCCTTCTCATGTGCTATATCACCCTGACTTATACTGTTTTGTAATCTGTCCATTACCTTTGCTTCCAGGCTTCCCATTTATATTTTCTAGTGTTGTCTTTTCCAACCATCGCTTCAGTACAAATCCTTCATCTTCCTGTCGTGTAGGCGCCTGAGTGAGCTGTCTGTCGTGTAGGCGCCTAGGTGAGCTGTCTGTCGTGTAGGTGACCGAGTGGCGAAATGATTAGTGCACTAATCTCTGGTGGCGATAATCCGGCGGTAAAAATCGCTGCCTGGCTTCTTGTGGAGCTGGAGAAGGAAAGGAGATCAGATGTCATGCTGACCTCATCATCCTCTAGTGTGCTGACCACATCATCCTCTAGTGTGCTGACCACATCATCCTCTAGTGTGCTGACCACATCATCCTCTAGTGTACTGACCACATCATCCTCTAGTGTGCTGACCATATCATCCTATAGTATGATGACCACATCATAATATAATGTGCTGACCACATCATCCTCTAGTGTACTGACCTCATCATCGTCTAGTGTGCTGACCACATCATCCTCTAATGTGCTGAACACATCACCCTCTAGTGTTCTGACCACATAATCCTCTGGTGTGCAGAGAGGTCAAAGAAATAAAGGAAGTAACAGGTATTTGGCCAAAAGAATGGAAAAGAACTGTATTCATACCACTGCCATAAAAGGGTAACCTGTAATTATGCACAAACTATAGAACTGTTGCCCTGATTAGTCATGCCAGTAAAATTCTGTTAAAAATCATAATGGGTAGACTTCATAAGAAAATAGAAGAAGAAGACAATATGGTCCAAGCTGGTTTCAGGCAAGGAAGAGGATCAAGAGATCATATATTCAATCTAAGATTAATAGTAGAGAAATGCAGAAAGTTTAATGTGAATCTATATTTATCCTTTATAGACTACTCAAAGGCATTTGATTGTGTACAACACCAGAAACTTTGGGAAATAATGGAAAAAATGGGATTTCCAACACATTTGATACAATTAACATCACTACTGTATCTAGACCAACAAGCAGCAGTAAGAATAAATGGTGAAACAACAAGTTGGTTTGACATAAAACAAGGGGTCCGTCAGGGGTGCATATTGTCACCCTACTTTATTTAACTTGTATACTGAAAATATAATGAGGAATGTTAGAGAAGATGTAGACAAAGAATATTACGATGCCATACCAACTGGAGGTTATGAAAATGCAGAGATTAGATATGCTGATGACACAGTGTTACTATCCACAACACAACAAGGAATGGAAAAACTAATTATGTCAGTCCATAAGAACAGTGAAGAGCAGAACCTCTATCTTAATGCGAAGAAAACTACATTGATGACAACTGACAAAACAAACAAGGCAGCTGAAATATATATCAATGAGGAAAAATTGGAAGAAGTAGAGAGTTTTGAATATCTTGAATCACTGCTAACTAATAATGGAGATACAATGAGGGAAATTAAAAGGAGGACGTCTATTGCTCTTCAGAAAGTACAAGAAATAAAGAATCTGTGGAGAAGAGCAGACAGAAATACAAAAATAAGATTTTTAAGGGTATGCATCTTTCCCATCGCAACATATGCCTGTGAGACCTGGACAATTAACAAAACAGCTGAGAGACACATAAATGGCTTTGAATGTAAATGCTACAGAAGAGTTCTTCAAATATCGTGGACACAAAAAAGAACAAATATATCTATACTACAAGAGCTTAATATTGAAGAAGGCTGGCTAGTAAAGAGGATTAAAGAGAGAAAACTTAAATATTTTGGACACATTAAACGTCATGATAATTTAGAGAAGACCATATTGGAAGGATACATAATGGGAAAAAAGAAAAAGAGGAAGACCAAAACGAAGATGGCTGCAAGAAATCGTTAACGATCTGCAAATCGACGCAGCAGTAGCAGGCCATCTTGCTCACAACCGAGAGGCCTACAGGAGTGCTGTTTGGGAGGCAAAGTTCCGCAAGGGACATGCAGATGAATTAATGAATGAACAGTATATCCCCTATTTGTGATCAAGACAATACATGGTTAACAAGTTTCTTATTTACATATACACAGACATCTTTTTCTTCTTCTTCTTCTTCTTCTGCTTTCCAAGCCTTAAGATACATCGCTAGTGATAATGTTCGCCTCTATTCCTCTCTATTCCTAATCTGCTCTCTCCAGTTAGTGACACCAATTTCCTTTATATCCTTTTCTATATTGTCTTTCCATGTCTGTTTTGGTCCACCCACTGATCCCTCATTTCTTGTGCATACATCATTTTTGTTTTTCTGTTCTCTTCCATTCTTTCTGCATGACCCAACCATCGTAGTTTATTAAGTTTCAAGACATTTATAAGTCGTTGAGATTTAAATAAGCTGTTCAGTCCATTGTTCTTCTTAGCTCTCCATTTTCCATTGTTGGTATCCTTTATGCCCACAAAGATTCTTCTTAGATCTCAAAGATCTGCAGCTGATGTTCATCTTTCTTTGTTGTACTCCACGTTTCTGATACATACACGACGGCTGGTCTTATTACAGTTTTGTAGATTATTATTTTGCTGTCTTGATACAAGACTTTGTATTTTAACAGGTGTTGCAAAGCAAAGAATATTTTATTCCCTATTTGTGCTCTCCTTTTAATTTCCTCGCTTACCTTGTTACTTCTGTTGAAGGTTGTGCCTAGATATTTATTTATATTTGGTTGTAATATTGCAGGAATAACTGATTGATGATTATACATATTACATCAACAAATTTACACACAAAGAAGGAGAAACACGAAAAAGACTCCTCATCAGTCAGTTACTGGTTTATGTTATTATCAACATAATCAAATAAGTTTCCTTCAGTAATTTCATTCCTATAAAATAGGTGGATAGATGTGTATGGTACAGTTTTACAAAGGATATAGGGAGTGAGGAAAGTGAGAAAAAAAACAGAAATAATGAAAAACATACAATATCCGTGAGTCTTTTTGAAGGATTACATACTTCTTCTTCTTTTTCGTTCGCGCTTCTACCACCAAGACCTCCCCCCCGCTCCCGTGATCCTGCTGAATCATCGATAGATCCCGTGGTCCTCCTATGGCCACCGAGAGGACCACAAGAGATCCCGAGAGTACCACAAGAGATAGTCGAGATTACCACAAGAGATCCCTGAGAGGACCACAAGAGATAGTCGAGATGACCACAAGAGATCCCAAGAGGACCACGAGAGGGTCAGAGTATCGCAAGGCTTGGGCCTGTATTCTCGGTGGGTCTCAGAAGCGGTGTCGCTTGACATTGTAGTTTTCATTGCACCAGTTTAGTCTAGAGTTGGACTTTCTCACCGCAAAACCTCGACGTGTTTTGGGATATCCGTGTACCACCACCGGGTGAGAGGTGGTTGCTCATGCAGTCCAACATTGGACATTCTCACCAGAAAACCTCAGCGTTATTAGGATACGCATACATCCCCGTCGAGTGAGAGGTGGTTGCCTATCTAGACTGCACTGAACCAGTATCTCCGACTTCAGTGTTTCGTGGTCGTGGCCGCTACCCTTCCTAGTTGTGACCAGGACGTAGCTTTTGTCCAGGAGGACGAATCCTCGCCACTAGTAAATTTCACCCCTGGGTTACGCCGGATTAGGCGTATTATCCCAGGGTAGATGTGTTTAGGACGTGACCGACCTCTAGAGCGGAACTGCCGTGACGTGAGTAGTCTTCAAGTTTCACCCCTGGTTTATGTCGGTTTAGGCATATTTCACCAGTTTGGGTGTATATCTGACGTGACCGGGCTCTAGAACAGAAGTGCCGTGACTTGAGTAGTCCTGACCTCGAGACTACTGGTTATTTCACGTAATCATTTCCTTCACCTTTTCCACGAGGACGCTGCGCGGCAACCCTAATTGTATTTTTCTTCATTGGCCGGGAAGAGTTTCACCCCACGCACGGCAGCTGAAGAATCTCGCCAGCAGTGGCCTGGCATTATCGCCCAGATAGCTTTCTTCAACGAACTTTAGTCAGATATCGAGTATATACCGACGCGGGGCAAGAGAGACAACGCACTACTCAGAGCGGATCCCTTTCGACTCCGGTGGCGTTTCATTTCCTCTAACCACCGGCGGCATGGGCCGGCTTTCTCCATCTTTCTACTCTAACGAACGAGAAGAAAGCGCGGCACCGACAACAAACGCACGTTACATACTGCAGACCCGATACTCTTTGCGAGAGATGGGCCAATTTCAAGATCATCGGTCGACAAAACAGTAGTACACCACCGACGTGTTAGCACGAACAGGCTGGCTAGCCGTTTGTAGGCTTCGCTCGACGGACAACCCACTCGCTTCTGCATCGAAATACTTTCTCCCCACGCAGGGAACTAGAGGCCGCTTTTTCGTCAAAAGAACTGTCGGCCTGCGTAACAGTAGCCCGCGCTATGCATCTCTGCGCGGCTGACGAAGGATTACATACAAAAAACATACACAACATGTAATAATAAAATAAGAAAATGAAAAACGTAGCTTTGTGGCATCCCTACTTGTACACAATACAACAGATTGCGCACTAAAGACAAGACAGTGAGACCACAAAGGAAAACAAACTGAACCAATCGGATGTTAGCGGCGGTACACGGGAGAGAACGATGCCGGCATATGGGGGGGGGGGGGGGGGGAAGCCGAGCTAAGTTTTTCATTTTCATTTTTCTTCTTTTATTATTATATGTTGTGTTTGTTTTTGTATGTAATCCTTGAAAAGAAAGCTCACACCGTAATATTGGATGTCGATGTTTTTCATTATTTGTGTTTTTCTCACTTTTCTCACTCCCTCTAAAGCTTTGTAAAACTATACCATTCATCTCTATCTTATATATCTTATCTTATATCTTATATCCTTCCCGTGCCGTTAAATGTCACATAGGGCTCGCAAAATAGTTCACCACTTTTTCCTGTCTTCGGCGAGACTTTCAACTTCATCAAAGGATTTTATGCCTGTTAAATTGGCCTCTCTTAATAATGTCCTCTTCAGAGTTTCACACGGTCTGCCTCTTTTTCTTTGGCCTGTTGTGTTCCACTTGATAGCTTGTTTTGGGATTCTCTGATCATTTCTTCTCATCAAGTGACCAACATATGTCCATCTCCTTTTCCTGATCATCCATGAGACTGGTTGTTGTTCAGTCATCTGTCTTATCTCTGCATTGTTCTTGAATTATTTCCACTTGATGCCGAGTATTTTCCTTAGGCATTTGTTTTCAAAAGAGTCTAATTTCTTGTCTATTTCTTTAGTTGTTTTCCAGCTTTCGCATGCATAAATAAGGGTGGAGATTAGATTTGAATTGAATAGTCTTAACTTGGTTTTTGTGCTTATAACTTTTGAATTCCATATGTTTTCAAGATTCTTGAAGATTGATGCTGCTTTTGCAGTTCTGATTCTAACTTCCTTTCTAGTGTCACCATCCTGGTCTATGTAGCTGCCAATGTATGCAAATTGATTGACTTCTTCAATATCTGTCCCTTCTATGTGTATTTTTCCATTTTGATTGAGAGGAATTTTCATTATTTTTGTTTTGTCCTTGTTAATTTCAAGTCCTATTTTGCTAGCCATTAAAGACAGGCTATTTGTTTTTTCTTGCATGAAATTCACATTATTACTGATAAGAGTTATGTCATCAGCAAAATCAAGATCTTCTAGTTGGGTCCCATGTACTCAGTCAATACCTGTGTTACCTGTGCAGCATTTTTTCATTATGAAGTCTATTGTAATCCCAAAAAGTAAAGGAGACAGTATACATCCTTGTTTCACACCTGTTTCAATCTGGAACCATCCTCTCGTCCCTTCTTCTGTCTTGACTGCACAAACATATCCATTGTATAAGTCCTTAATGATGTTGACAATTTTAGATTGTATTCCATATAGACATAAAATTCTCCATAATGAATCTCTGTGTATGCTATCAAATGCCTTTTTAAAATCTATGAAGTTCAGTATTAATGGTTTCTGCTTTTCAATATGTTCTTCAAGTATTATTCTATCTATCTGTGTATTATTAGTACCAGTTTTACTGGAGTCGTTACCTCTTTAATCTGTCACATTCCTACAAAAATACTGTCAACAGTGGAATTACTAAAAATAAATTTAAAACATTGTGCATACGCGTATAAATGGATTTGTATGATTTACACCAAACTCGTCCATTACATAATTTCAATGACTGAATGTCCCGATTATGACAAACTGAATTATTGGCAAGAAAGTGGTATGATAAATAAATCATATACATAAAAATTGTTTTCAATATTCTCAGTACTTTTCCGCTTTTTAGTCTACGGTTGGTCTGTTCCTCTTAAAAGCTGCTAGATAGTATCCCGACAGTCCTATTTGTGGTCACTTTTTACGTATAATACTAAACATAGACAGCGTTTAAAAAACTGTCTTCTTCCTAAACCCAGGATTGATCTGTATAAGAAAAGCCTTGCATACTCTGCAGTACAGCTCTGGAACACCCTCCCCTACCATTTAAAATCCATTAGTAATATTTCATCCTTTAACTCAAACCTGTTGCATTATTTCATTCATTCATTCATTTGCATGTCCCTTGCGGAACTTTACTTCCCAAACAGCACTCCTGTAGGCCCCTCTGTTGTGGGGAAGATGGCCTGTCGCTGCTGCATCCATTTGCAAATCGTCAAAGATGTCTTGCAGCCATCTTCGTTTTGGTCTTCCTCTTTTTCTTTTCCCATTATGTATCCTTCCAATATGGTCTTCTCTAAATTATCATGACGTTTAATGTGTCCAAAATATTTAAGTTTTCTCTCTTTAATCCTCTTTACTAGCCAGCCTTCTTCAATATTAAGCTCTTGTAGTATAGATATATTTGTTCTTTTTTGTGTCCACGATATTTGGAGAACTCTTCTGTAGCATTTACATTCAAAGGCATTTATGTGTTTCTCAGCTGTTTTGTTAAGTGTCCAGGTCTCACAGGCATATGTTGCGATGGGAAAGATGCATGCCCTTAAAAATCTTATTTTTGTAGTTCTGTCTGCTCCTCTCCACCGATTCTTAATTGTTTTCTTTCTGAAGAACAATAGATGTAGATGTCCTTCTTTTAATTTCCCTCATTGTATCTCTATTATTAGTTAGTAGTGATCCAAGATGTTCAAAACTCTCCACTTCTTCCAATTTTTCCTCATTTATTTACCGCATTATTTTATTTCGGCATTATTTTATTTTCCGCATTATTTTATTTTATTATTATTATACCGCATTATTACCGTATTATTTTATTTTCCGCATTATTTAATAGTTTGTAATTTTATGCCTCCATGGAATAACCAGCAACTCTCAACACATGACTCGCCGACCATCAAATACTAAAATGACATAGTTCGAAAAGTAACTTGTTAGATATTGTTAGAAATTATTTGTTACAAAAGAATATATTAGAAGATTTGTACTGACAATGTATTTTTGACTATGTATATGTCTGTGTGTCCGCGTGTATGTATGTGAGAGTGCTATTTTATTAGCTTAATTGCTTCTTCTCTTTTACGTTGAATGAAATAGTTTAATCGTACAATCTTTTGATATATTTTCTTCCTAATGTAATGTGTATAATTGTATTAAATCGAGTGTGTGGGAAGAATGAAAGATGGAGTGATGACGGATAGAAAGTAAGATGGGCCTGCGTGTCCAATTCTTTATCTTTTAAAAATATGGATTATTCATTCATTCATTCATCCTAGTATGTTCTCGCTGTTTGATTTTAATCTATTTAAAGGCATAGTAGATAGTCTTATTTAGCTTCTATTGAAGATTGTGCCGGGATATTTGTATGTTTCTGCTTTCCTAATACTCATGTCTCCAAAATTTGTATAATCTGGATCTGTAAGAAATTTACAGCTTACAATGTATAAATTCTGTTACTCGGAAACAGAGTCTCCATTTAGAAGCAGTTTCTGGAAGTCAAGAAAGGTCACACAAGAGAAATAAATATATCCTGGTGGATGAATGTATCAGGAAAAGTAATTACAAATTTGACCACAACACTAGCCATCAATATCTAAATTAGACTGAACACGACTTTTGGAAACGTTTTTAATAACATGAACACACTAAAGTGTTTTTTAAAAAATTTTCTAGATGTCCCACTGATTTTAATTCCAAATTTATTAAAATAGGACTGGGAGTCATATCCAATCACTATTATACAATAATGACACGTAACGGAAGAAACATTTATTAAACATAGTTATATTATTGAAATAAAATTCTGACCAGGCCTAAGAATGTCCCGCCTTCAAAATTTCCCCCTGGAAAAAAACGACCAGCATCGACAAGTCACAGTTGGCGACCATACTGCGGCAACTTACTTGTCAGATTTATGTATACATGACCCGTGGGAAGAAAATCTTAAAGAACGTACTTTTTAATTCTGGTCAAATCTCTGGCTGCTCTGATCTCCTGCTCAGTGTTTCTGTAAATTGTGTAGAGAATTGACGACACCAGAATACAGACATTTGGTATTTTTAATCTAGACAAAAACGTCAGATTTTGGGGCCCAAGAATTGTGATCTCTGCTATCACTCTCTGGATAATGCAGGGAATACTTAAGCGTAGACGTGAGCAGCCATAGACTTCCTCATCATGCAAGATTTGTTCCGTAACTCTTTTCTACCCAGACACGTTTTGCATTTAAAGAAACCATGCAACGTCTATTTTCTCTGAAATACATTTCGAAAAATCCCTTTACCAGAATAAATCTATAGAGATATGTGTCACAGATTTGTGCAGATATGGAAGATTTAAATAAAATATCAGAAAAAAAAATAAGTAATTAAAAATAAATTTTCCACGAAATACAATAAAAACAGATTTGAGCCGTTGCTTTCTTTGAGGACTTATTTAACTTGTATTTTCTGATGTAAAATGGGGCGGGGCTTGTTGGCTAGAAAAAGAGTAGACCAAACCAATAAGTGGATACTTCTAGAAAAGAGATCTTTCTTATTTTTATTCCGTTTATTAAATTCTCACAACACGTCCTACGGTGAGGCAGGCTAGACTACGTTGGCAAAAGAGATAGAAGTAGACGAAGAGAGAGAGAGAGAGAGAAAACGCTGATGGACAAACCAGATGGCACAAAAAAAAAAAAAATCAGGACAGCTCATAACCAGAACCGGAATAGGGAATTGTGGGAAAGCATGATAGTTAAAAATAGATAGGTAGACAGACAGACAGACAAACAGATAGATAGATAGATAGATAGATAGATAGATAGATAGATAGATAGATAGATAGATAGATAGATAGATAGATAGATAGATAGATAGATAGATAGATAGATAGATAGATAGAAAGATAGATAGGCAGGCAGGCAGGCAGGCAGACAGACAGATAGATAGATAGATAGATAGACAGACAGACAGACAGACAGACAGACAGACAGACATATAGATAGATAGATAGATAGATAGATAGATAGATAGATAGATAGATAGATAGATAGATAGATAGATAGATAGATAGATAGATAGATAGATAGATAGATAGATAGATGTTACTGATAATATAAGTGGTGGCTTTTATTTACTGTGTTTATAATAACAGATGTTTCTCTTTACTTATCGCTGATACTTCAAAGCGAACTATTTCATATTTTTTTTCTTTTATTGACATTGCATTAGAGCAAGAAAACAACTCATTACAAATTAATCTAAACTTTTTGTTAGTAATGAAATAAACTATGAAGTTTCCAAGACTGTTAATTATGAGGCTGAAGTCACTCATATAAGGTAAAACATTTTGCAAAACGGTTTCGTTCTGTAGTATCTCACTTTCCGTTATGTACGGTATAACAAATGCAAACCCACTACACACAATATACAAAAGACAGACACTTAGCAAAGTTTTTGTTGTTTTTGAAGTAGCATTTCTTGATCGTTGGTTAGAATTCTGTACTGAAAGAGGTGACGTAATTTCTAATCGTTTTCTGGAGATTATCTTGACTTGAATTCCTATAACGACACAGCCAAGACTGACAAGAATAATCGGTACTATTCCTGTCAGGTTGTTAGTAATGTACCGCATGATCTCGTACACCCAAACTCCATTTATTTTTTGGTAATACACAGGTGATACTAGAATGCGACCAAACGAAATCCCGTCTTTCTGTATGTTATAAAACTGCACGCATATTATATTTCGGTAAACGGAAGTTCCAATAAACAGCGCACACAAGACCGAGGTCGCTATCCATGTTCTTAAAGGTGTCACTATGAAGCGAAGATGAAGTGGGAAAAATATGGCCAGAAGACGTTCTCCGGCTATTAGAACAGGAATAGTTAAAGAGCATCCGTACCCGACCATATAACACGTAGATAAAGTTACATATACCACATAACACACATAATTGACACTTTCTGAGAATCTAAAGCTGGGGGGAACATTTTCAATCATGATATATCGTGAGAAATTGTTTAAACCTATAAGAAAGAGAACATCAGACACAGCCAGTACAAGGAGCAGTATGCTGGAACTTTTCTTCAATCCTTGTCGAGTCAACACTATAACAGTGATCAAATTTTCACATATTCCTACAACACTAGTACTAGGAAAGATCACATACCGAAGACTCAGTACTATGTATCTAGCAGCTTCATCACTAAGGAGAAGTGGAAAACTCATCACAACTTGGGTTGTTATGCTTGATGTCATGTTTTCTGTCATTCCGGTTTTACCTCCACGTGATTTCACTAGAAAATATACAATTTAGCTTTATGCGTGTTATAAACGATGTGGATACGTAATATACGTGAGATACTCTAAAGAATTCAAGCGCACTTTTCTCAGTTTTATCGTTTAATCGTCTGGTCATTGATATCTTTATAAAGTAGCCTCAGGATTTTATAGCAAGTCATGTAACATAGGAACTTTTCAAATTGATCTGTTATCATAAAGCATGATCAGTTTTGTAATAACTAAATTCCATTTTCTTTTTGTTAGCATTAGCATCTTGTTTGATGATCAAGTCTCCAGTGTATGGAAAATGAAAATGGAAATGAAACTGTATGTAATTTGCTATAAAGTCTCCAACAAAGGCCTTCATTTTTCTTTCTTGCACTTCTTGACTTTTGAAACAAATCTTTCGGGAATATTAAATTGTTATTAAGATCAGAGAATTGTATATTCCTCCCCAGTCACTTCTGTCTTTTTAGTTTTTTTTTCCATTCACGGTTTTTTTAAATAATCCTTTGTTAAATTTTGTAAAGAATATCTGATTTGTTTCGGGGAATTACAAAATGAATGTTGTAGTTAGCAGAACAAACATAAAATGTTAGGGTAGTAAAATACAGAGTTAACTGAGTGCATCAAGATGGAAAGAGGTTTCCTTTCTCAAGCGATTTTACGAAGTAAAATTTGACGACAGAAGACAGTGACTTGACTGTAAGACGTTGTCACGCTCGACCTACATAAATGAATAATATTGTAAATTGTAATTGTGAAGGTAATTTTATATAAACTACAGAGTATTAAACATTTCTGAACAATGTCTGAGAATTGAAAAGTACTGTGTAACCCTGAACTATAGATAGCTTATTTCAAACTTCTTCTTGAGACATTTCCAAACAAAGCAAATTTCAGACTTAACACTCCACAGCATACTCTCTCTCTCTCTTTCTCTCTCTCTCTCTCTCTTTCTCTCTCTCTCTCTTTCTTGTATATGCTAATCGAATGTTGGTAATCATTGCTTTTCACAACCGTCTATCCTTTGCCTTTTTACAAGATAAGATGCGTGTTGGGTCATGCTCTCTGCCACACTTTTAGTCTGTCAGTCATCCTGTTTCTTAGACTTCCTCTGTCCCTCTCTCCTTCCTTTTTTCCTGTTGTCATTAAGTGTTCCAGTTTTACCCTTCTCTTAATATGTCATGCAATCTCGACTGACTTCGTATATTACCATTCATTATAAATAAAATGTGTTTCTGGAATATATTTTTTGGAATTACAATAGACTTCATAATGAAAAAATGGTGCACAGGTAACACAGGTATTGACTGGGTACATGGGACCCAACTAGAATATCTTGATTTTGCTGATGACATAACTCCTATCAGTAATAATGTGAATTCCATGCAAGAAAAAACAGATAGCCTGCCTTCAATGTCTAGCAAAATAGGACTTGAAATTAACAAGGACAAAACAAAAATAATGAAAATTCCCATTAATCAAAATATATATACCTTGGCAGCTACATAGACCAGGATGGTGACTTTAGAAAGGATATTAGAATCAGAATTGCAAAAGCGGCATCAATCTTCAAGAATCTTGAGAACATATGGAATTCAAAAGTTATAAGCACAAAAACCAAGTTAAGACTATTCAATTCAAATGTAATATCCACCATCATTTATGCGTGTGAAAGCTGGAAAACAACTAAAGAAATAGAAAAGAAATTAGACTTTTTTGAAAACAAATGCCTAAGGAAAATACTCGGCATCAAGTGGAAAGAATTAAGATAATCTATTTTAAGTGGGCAGACTTCTAAACTTGTAACTCGATAAAGAAAGTGTACATTTTAATATTTGTTTTGAATTTCCAGTGGAAACTTCTTCCGTGATACGTTTTCAGCGAAATACGAGTACATGCACCTGCAGAAGATAAGATGATCTAACAATAGAAACAGTGTTGCTAGGGAACTAATCTTCACGTTGACGAGAAGAAAGTCTTAAACAGTGCATTACGTAGTGTTTTAAACAGGAAGTGGAGATTATGCGATACTAATATCATCATGAGATGTAACTTTGTTCTTTGTGGGAAATATCTGTATGTTGTCTCATTTGAGAAAGTTTCAAAGCATAAATTTTCCAACTCTTATTGGCTTCCTTTGCACACAGCGCGCGACAGAATTAGAAAACTGCACTGATGTTGGTGATAGGTAATATTTTGTGTTCGCTCATTTCTGATCCACTTCCATCATTCAAATTAATAAAATAAATAGCACGGCCCGTGTATTTCATTTTTTTTATCTAAATATTTATCTTGTTTCTCAAATATTAACATTAATTTCAATATAAAGTTGAAGAGACTGTGAAGTTTAATATTTCTGTTGAACAATTATGTGTGTGTGTGTGTGTAAGTGGGTGTGTGGCTGGTTGGGAAGGTAGGTGGGTGGCTGGCTGGCTGGCTGGCTGATTTCACTTATATATAACGTGGAAAAAAGTGCATTTGAGTATTATGAGTAATTGTAGTATCTGACCTTGTAGGGGTCCCCCACCATTGCTTTAACAGTGTACGCCCATGACTGAAAAGTTCGCATGAAGAAATCATCGGTAACCTGGAAATTATGCAATATGTCAAAAATAGAAATGTCCGAACTAAAAGTGTGAAGGACGTAATTATTTCTCTTTCTTGCTGGCCCACTAAGTGATAGAGGTAAAAAATTTTAATAATTAGTCACGTGGCGTCCAAGTTAGACATCCATTAAAAGTTGTTAGTTTTTATTATTTTTTAACTGAGTTTACTTTCTTGTTCTTCTTCATCAACTACAACTGTAGCGAGTCATGTGACAGGCGGTATATTCTGAACCATGAAGTGCTATGGCCGGCTCCAGAGCCAGATCTTAAACTTTTCTAGCTAATGAAAAATAGGAACTTCTAGCCTAATTTTTTTTTAAAACCGTTCCCCCTACCCCCACCCACGACCCTTCAAATCTTCCTTTCCCTGGGAATACGAGGCTCTTGCCTTAAGTTTCTGACCTGCAGAGAGACCCCGTAGGTCGAGTTTTGGCCACGATTGGTCACACCGACACAGTGAACATGTTTTGTCTTGTCTTTTCTACTTCCTCGTATATCTTTCAGTGTTCCTGGAACAAACAGACATACAAGTATTGTTATGACTCGGCAAATTGTTTCACATAATTGGATATATTAAAGGTTTCAGTAAATTCCTTGCTGCATCTCTTGCTTGGGTGGTCTCGTCTTCTGTTACCTGCAAATCTTAGTGTGAATATTTGTTGTTGTTGTTGTTGTGGTATACTTCTTGGAGGTAGTCGTGTAACGTGAGCAGACCATTTGAGTTTACGTTTCTGCATGTAGTGTAGTATTGGTTTTATTTACCTCTTTGCCACGTTCGTTTCATTTCTTATTTGGTTTATTCTTGTTACGTCGGTTTTAAAGACCTCATTTTTTACTGGTGATTTTCCCTCTATATCTGGCTGTCAGTGCCCATGTTTGGCATTCATAGCATAGAATTCAAAGCAAAATTGTGTTTGTTTTTCTAACGCGGTGTCATTTGAACATGCTGGGAACAGTAACCATGAGGTAATTGGCAAAAGGATATTAAATATTAATTAATAATGGATATTAAACTCGCTGAGGGAAACGGGCCACACTCGGTTAAATTCTCCCCTCAAACAGAGAATGGCTCATCAAACTCGTGGTGGATCTCTTTACCTCTCACAGAAAACACAGGAAGAACAAAGAAAATGTTAGCACGTGACTATAAAATCTAAAATTCTGTCGGATAACACCAAAATAACAATCTACAAAACTATAATAAGACCAGCCTTCGTATATGCATCCGAAACGTGGAGTGCAACAAAGAAAGATCAACAACAGTTGCAGATCTTTCAGATCTAAGAAGAATCAAGAGGGGCTATAAAGAATGCCAACAATGGAGAATGGGGAGCTGAAAAGAACACTGGACCGAACAGGTTATTTAAATCCCAAAGAATAATAAATGTCTTGAAACTGAATAGATTACACTGCTTAAACAACGCAGAAAGAATGGAAGAGAACAGAGAAACGAAAATTATGTATGCACAAGAAATGAGGGAAACAAGACCAGACAAAAGGATAGACCAAGACAAAGATGGAAATACAACAGCACACTATTCTGGGAACTGATCTTCATATTGACAAGAAGAAAGTCTTAAACAATACATTACGTAGTGTTTTAAACAGTAAGTGGAGATCATGCGATACTAATAAATCATGAGATGTAACTTTGTTATTTGTGTGAAATATTTGTGGCGCTTCATAAAAATGTCTCATGGAAGAAAGTTTCATAGCACAAATTTTCCAACCCTTATGACTTATATTCCACACAGCACGAGACAGAATTAGAAAATTGCACCGTGGAAAATTATTACACTCGACGTCCATGGAAGGTAAAGCCTGAAATGTCCAGATGGGTCTTCAAGATGGAATGATTAGAGGTGTATCTGTTTAGGTTTGGTAAAGTATCTAGTTTAGGACAAAAGTTGAGTTGATTACTGAATATTTTTGTAGGGGAATAAGCAAGCAATAGAACTAATCGTACGTAAAATGTTAAGATAGATGTATTCCAGCCAGTGATGGTACGGCGGTTCGTGGAGTGGCAGCATGAATGAAGTGAGACCAAGACAGTGCACAAGGCAGTACCAGGGTGCTTCTAAGTGTTGTCATCATTTTATGCTACACATGTTTTGAATATGTGAAGCTTCACTTCCTCGACCACGCACTGTGGACAGTGATTCATTTGTGTTATGTATCACCTGTGTCGTGACAGCGTGGAGGGTTAGAAGAAGAGCTAGATATTTAATGATGTGCTTGATTTCATTTTATGTTTAGAGCTCTAAAACTCTGACTCCTCCCATAATGGATATTTTATATCCGAAATCCATGTCAGTTTTATAGCGTTGTCATGGGCGTCGTGAGATTATATATGAACTGTCTGTGTTGATGTCCTGATTAATGAATGTCCCAGCTCCTGTGTGTGCAAGTATGCCCTTATAATGTCTGTTAAATTTGGGTGTTTTTTTTTTATTCTCGATCGATTGATTATTATGATATTTATTATCATGAGTTTAGGTGAAATTGGTTGAAAGATGTTACGGTTGTCTAAATGTTTTTCCCAGGTGTTAAGTTCTGACGAATTGTCGTGGAACTTTTAGCTGTTTGTCGCCACTAGAATCTGATGACTGGTATTATGCTTGTATTTATATGAAAACAAAAATCATAGCCAAGATGGACAAAACGTTACAAATTTCTGTATGTTAAAAACCCAACACGACCCAGGTATTCCGTTACAGAATGTGGGTTAGAAACCCTGTCTCTGTGGTCAGAAAGTCTTGACCACAGATCACTTGTTTAGAGGAGCACACAGAAAGAGTTATCTCCATGTTCCGACTGTGGCTGGCTCTGAGTGGCGGAGTGCATGAAAAGTTCAGTTCTGTTGGAAATGTTGTAGAGACAGATTGTGAGTAAGTTCGCTCTGATGTTTGATAGGATTGTGGATTCGTGATGCAGTTTTTTGGTTGGTTGTCCTTGTTAGGACAAATATGTTGTTGAGTTATTATGTAGTTTTGGTAAATGGATTTGTCCTTTTTATGACAATTGTCACGAGTCATTGTGTAGAGTTGTGTGTTTGATTCGACCCCTTTGACATGGAATGGATTCGTTTAGAAGGTAGGTTGACGTTTTTGAGAATATGAAGTAGCATGCTTTGATGTTGTATGTTAGCGTGAGTGTCCCATGGCGATGTTAACCGCCCGGACCGTTTTCATGTTCTCATGTTGATTGTCTCAGCAGTTTCAAGTCCACATCCATCTACAGCATTCACTTACAGTTGGGTATTTCATCATTAAACTGTTGTTGATCTTTGTAGTTGCCGAATCCTGTGCTCTTTGGATTCCCTCCACGCTGTCCGAGCTTTAGACACAGCCTGTCCCAAATCTTAAAATCCTAAAATTCTCCCAACCTTCCCTGAAATGTTCTTCGTACTCTGAGAAACCCACGAAATTGAAGGTTGACTCAAGAGCAGATCACCTAAAAAGAAAATCTCAAGCATGTAAACAAACACCTAAAGGCGTTAACTTTTAAATTACACACCCAGAAGATCAAATTCTAGAAAATCCATATTTCTTACACTTCTAAACCGCATCTTTATGGATCTGACCAGTCTTCCTTTCACTCATAATTCATTATTTGTTTGTACACATGTATATCTAAAATTAGAATAACTTTCATGGTGGAAAACTGCTAAAAATTTCGTTTGTACACGTTTATTCTGCGTTTCTCGGAATGATCATGTGCATGCAGTGAACTCATCCTTCTCATGTGTTATATCACCCTGACTTACGCTGTTTTGTAATCTATCCATCACCTTTGCTTCCAGACTCTCACTTCCCATTTATATTTTCTAGTGTTGTCTTTTCCAAACTTCGCTTCAGTACAAATCCTTCATCTATCTGTCGTGTAGGCGCCTGAGTTAGTTGTCTGTCGTGTAGGCGCCTAGGTGAGCTGTCTGTCGTGTAGGCTACTGGGTGAGTTGTCTGTCGTGTAGGCGCCTATGTGAGTTGTCTGTCTTGTAGGCACCTGGGAGAGCTGTCTGTCGTGTAGGCACCTGGGTTAGTTGTCTGTCGTGTAGGCGCCTAGGTGAGTTGTCTGTCGTGTAGGCACCTGGGTTAGTTGTCTGTCGTGTAGGCACCTGGGAGAGCTGTCTGTCGTGTAGGCGCCTGAGTTAGTTGTCTGTCGTGTAGGCGCCTAGGTGAGCTGTCTGTCGTGTAGGCTACTGGGTGAGTTGTCTGTCGTGTAGGCGCCTAGGTGAGTTGTCTGTCATGTAGGCACCTGGGAGAGCTGTCTGTCGTGTGGGTGACTGAGTGGCGAAATAATTAGTGCACTTATCTTTGGTGGCGAGAATCCGGCTGTAGACATCGGTACCTGCCTTCATCTGGAGCTGGATAAAGAAAGGCGATCAGATGTCATGCTGACCTCATGATCCTCTAGTGTGCTGACAATATTACCCTCTATTGTGCTGACAACACCATCCTCTAGTGTGCTGACCTCATCATCCTATAGTGTGCTGACCACATCATCCTCTAGTGTGCTGACTACATCACGCTCTAGTGTGTTGACCTCATCATACTCTAGTTTGCTGATTACATCACCCTCTAATATGTTGACCTCATCATCCTCTAATATGCTGACTGTATCATCCTCTAATGTGATGACTATATCATTCTCTAGTGTGCTGAATACATCATCCTCTAGTGTGGTGACTACATCATCCTCTAGTGTGGTGACCACATCATCCTCTAGTGTGCTGACCACGTCATCCTCTAGTGTGCTGACCACATAATACTCCAGTGTGGTGACTACATCATTCTCTAGTGTGCTGACCTCATCATCCTCTAGTGTGCTGACCACATCATTCTCTAGTGTGCTGACCATATCATCCTCTATTGTGCTGACCACATCATCCTCTAGTGTGCTGACCACACCATCCTCTAGTGTGCTGAACTTATCATTCTCTTGTGTGCTGATCATATCATCCTCTATTGTCCTGAACACATCATCTTATAGTATGATGACCACATCATAATATAATGTGCTGACCACATCATCCTCTAGTGTGCTGACCATATCATCCTCTAGTGTACTTATCACATCATCCACTAGTGTGCTGACCACATCATCCTATAGTATGATGACCACATCATAATATAATGTGCTGACCATATCATCCTCTAGTGTGCTGACCATATCATCCTCTAGTGTGGTGATCATATCATCCTCTACTGTGCTGACCATATCATCTTCTAGTGTGCTGACCATATCATCCTCTAGTGTGCTGACCATATCATCCTCTAGTGTGCTGACCACATCATCCTCTAGTGTGCTGACCATATCATCCTCTAGTGTGCTTACCACATCATCCTCTAGTGTGCTTACCACATCATCCTCTAGTGTGCTTACCACATCATCCTCTAGTGTGCTGACCACATCATCCTCTATTGTGCTGACCACATCATTCTCTATTGTGCTGACCATATCATCCTCTAGTGTGCTAACCATATCATCCTCTAGTGTGGTGACCATATCATCCTCTACTGTGCTGACCATATCATCCTCTAGTGTGCAGAGAGGTCTAGGAAATAGAGGAAGTAACACTATGTCCCTGTGTGTGATCATGGTTAACAATTTTCGTTTTTAAATATACACAGACATCTTCTTCTTCTTCTTCAACTTTCAAAGCCATTAAGGCACATTGCAGGAGATAAAGTTCGCTTCTATTCCTCTCTATTCCTAATTTTCTCTCTCCAGTTGGTGACACCAATTTCTTTTATATTCTCTTCTGTTCTGACTTTCCATCTCTGTCTTGATCTACCCATTGATCTTGTTTCCCTCATCTCTTGTGCATACATCATTTTCTTTTGTCTGTTCTCTTCTATTCTTTATACATGGCAAACCATCGTAGTCAATTAGTTTCAAGATATTTCTATCTCGTTGAGATTTAAATAAGCTATTCAGTCCACTGTTCTTTCTAATACTTATTTTTCCATTGTTGGTATCCTTTATGGCCCCAAAGATTATTCTTAGATCTCAGAGATCTACAACTGATGTTCATCTTTCTTTGTTGTACTCCACGTTTCTGATACATACACGACGGCTGGTCTTATTATAGTTTTGCAGATTATTATTTTGGTGTCTTGATACAAGACTTTGTATTTTAACAGGTGTTGCAAAGCAAAGAATATTTTATTCCCTATTTGTACTCTGTTTTTAATTTCCTCGCTTACTTTGTTGCTTCTGTTGAAGGTTGTGCCTAGATATTTATGTTTCTACTTTCCTAATGATCATATCTCCAACATTTATCTGGATCTGTAAGAATTTTACAGCTTACACTCTATATATTCTGTTTTTCTATTATTGTTATCTATTTATTTATATTTGGTTGTAATATTGCAGGAATAACTGATTGATGATTATACATACTACATCAACAAATTTACACACAAAGAAGGAGAAACAAGAATAAGATTCTTCATCAGTCAAATATTGGTTTATATTATTATAAACATAATCAAATCAGTTTCTTTCAGTACTTTTATTCCTACAAAATAGGTGGATAGATGTGTATGGTACATTTTTACACAGGGATAGAGGGAGTGAGGAAAGTGAGAAAAAACAGAAATAATGAAAAATATACATCATCATATATTTAGTCGTGTCCCTTTTTCCAGGATTACATACTTCTTCATCGTCTTCTTCTTTTTCTTTTTCTTCTTCTCTTTTTCTTTTTCTTCTTCTTCGTTCGCTTCTTCCACCAAGACCGCTCCGTGGTTCTACTGAATTTACTCCTGCGGTCTTCGATATGTCCCGTGGTCCCCGAGAGGACCACACGAGATCCCCCAAGAGGACCACAAAAGATCCCAAGAGGACCACAAGAGATCCCCGAAAGAATTACAAGAGGGTCAGAGTATCGTGGAGCTTAGGTCTGTATTCTCGGTGGGTCGCAGAAGCAGGAAGGCCTGACACTGTGGTTTTCGTTGCACCAGTTTAATCTACAGTTGGACTTTCTCACCGGAAAACCTCGACGTATTTTGGGATACCCGTGTATCACCGCCGGGTGAGAGGTGGTTGCCCATGCAGTCCAGCGTTGGACTTTTTCACCGGAAAACCTCAGCGTGATTAGGATACGCATAGATCCCCGTCGGGTGAGAGGTTGTTGCCTATCCAGACTGCACTGGTCCAGTGTCTCCGACTTCAATGTTTTGTGGTCGCGGCCGCTACCCTTCCTAGTTGTGATTAGGACGGATATAGCAGTATATTGAATGTTAGGACCTAAGATAGATAACTCATCTGAAAATTCGAACATTTGTATAAAATGAGTTATCGTCTAATGTAATCAGCTGTTTGTGAGTAGAGTCCATCTCCTTTGTCTCGGGTTGCACGAGGGTCATGGTTAAGATATGACAGGAAAAAGGTCAGAAGAGAGAGAAATCATATGACTGAGGGACAGTTGTGTTTTGTGTATCGTCTGAGACAGACGTAGATTAGGCTGTTAGAAATTTTATTGTTTAGTGAAATAGATGTAGAATAGAGTGTATTAGGTTGTTCTGATGGCGACAATAGTCTGCCGGGAACATATATCGTAGAGATGTCCAGTCTTGTGTCCATATATTTTGTTGATGCCTTTGTCGTTCTCGTCATATCGCTCATCGACTCATCGTCACCCCGTGCATCATTAAAGTCATTTCAACTGTAAAGTTGCTGCTTCTGTATTATTACTTCCACTGAGAGAGAATGAAACTGGGAGCAAGTAAGTCTGTGAAGTGAGTAACAAAACAGACGCAAAACAACGTAGAATACTCGTAGATTAAATGAGATAAAATATTAACGGTAATTGATCAGATCAACACTTGTAAACAGAAAGAACATTATTCCAGTGGATAATAGTGGAAATTTACACGTAGAAGAGCAGAAGAATCCTGGTTTACGGAGCTTTTGTCCAGGAGGACGAATCCTCGCCGCTAGTAAGTTTCACCGCTGGCTTAAGCCGGTTTAGACGTTTTATCTCAGTATATAATCCTAGACTAAACTGGTGCAATGAAAACCACGGTGTCACGCAATCCCGCTTCCGAGACCCACCAAGAATATAGGCTAAAGCCCTGTGATACTCTGAACCCCTTGTGGTCCTCTCGTGGATCTCGTGTGGTCTATTTTGGACCACACAGGGGACCACGGGACCTAACGAGGACCACAGGCGTGAATTCAGTAGGTTCACAGTGCGGTTTTTGGTGGTAGAAGTGAACGAAGAAGAAGAAGAAGAAGATCTCAGTATAGACATGTTTAGGACGTGACCGACCTCTAGAGCAGAGGTACCGTGACATGAGTAGTCATCAAGTTTCACCTCTGAGTTAAGCCTGTGGGTGGGGGGGGGGGGGGGGGGACGGGTCTCGGGAAAAGATCAGGAGCTTATCTTTAGGGCGCGTTCTGTTGTATTGCATGCAAGGAGGGATGCCACGAAGCTAAGTTTTTCATTTTCAGTTTTCTTCTTTTATTATTATATGTCGTGTTTGTTTTTCTATGTAATCCTTGAAAAAGGCTCACTCCGAAATATTGGATGTTGCATGTTTTTCATTATTTCTGTTTTTTCTCACTTTTCTCACTCACTCTAACGATTTGTAAAACTGTACCATACATCTCTATCTACCTGTATTACTAGAACCTCTTTATTCAAAATGACATTATTACAACTGATATTAAGGTTACTCCTATCCAATTGTTACAGTCACTAAGTTGCCTTTTTTTTTGGTATTTTAACACTGATTCCTTTTCTTCTTTCCAAATCCTATTAAACATTCTCTGTAGTTGTCTCCTGTTGTCATTATTGATAGTTTTTAGCATTTCGAGTGTTATTTCATCTTCTCCTGCAGCGTTTTTTTTTGTTAGCCATTAAATTCACTGCTGTTTCAATTTCATGTAATTTAATTTCGAAAAAGGAGAAGCTGTCTCGACCAGATCTTTACTCTAAGAATAATACTCCAAGAACATATTGAAAAGCAGAAACCATTAATACTGAACTTCATAGACTTTAAAACGGCATTTTATAGCATACACAGAAATTCATTATGGAGCATTTTAAGTTTATATGGAGTACCATCTAAAATTATCAACATCATTAAGGACTTCTACAATGGATATGTTTCTGCAGTCAAAATAGAAGAAGGGATGAATGAATAGTACCAGATTAAAACAGGTGGAAACAAGGATGTATATTGTCTCATTTGCTTTTTGGAATTACAATAGACTTCATAATGAAAAATATGCTGCACATGAAACAAAGGTATTGACTGGGTACGTGGCACCCAATTAGAAGATATTGATTTTGCTGATGACATAACTCTTATGAGTAACAATGTGAATTCCATGCAAAAAAACAGATAACCTGTCTTCACTGGCTAGCAATATAGGACTTGAAATTAACAGGGACAAAACAAAAATAATGAAAATTCACATTAATCAAAATGGAAAAATACACGTAGAAGGGATAGATATTAAAGAAGTCAATCAATTTGCATACCGTGGCAGATACATAGACCAGGATTGTGACACCAGAAAGAAAGTTAGAATTAGAACTGGAAAACAGCATCGATCTTCAAGAATCTTGGGAACATATGGAATTCAAAAGTTATAAGCACAAAAACCATGTTAAGACTACTCAATTCAAATGTAATATCCACCTTCATTTATGCATGCGAAAGCTGGAAAACAGTTAAAGAAATAGAAAAGAAATTAGACTGTTTTGAAAACAAATGCCTAAGGAAAATACTCTGCATCAAATGAAACGAATTCAAGAACAATGCAGAGATAAGACAGATGACTGAACAACAACCAGTCTCATGGGTGATCAGGAAAAGGAGATGGACATATGTTGGTCACTTGATGAGAAGAAATGATCAGAGAATCCCAGAACAAGCTATCAAGTGGAACACAACAGGCTAGAGAAAAAGAGACAGACCGCGTGAAACTCTAAAGAGGACATTTTTAAGAGAGGCCAAATTAACAGGCATAAAATCACTTGATGAGGTTGAAAGACTCGCCGAAGACAGGAAAAATTGGCGAACTACCTCACGAACACTATCTGACATTTAACGACACGGGAAGGATATAAGATATAAGATTACCTCTTTAATCTGTCACATTCCTACAAAAATTCTGTCAATATTGGAATTACTAAAAATCAATTTAAGAACTTGTGCATATGCGTATCATTGGATTAGTATGATTTACACCAAATTCGCCCATTACATAATTTAAGTGACTGAATGTCCTGATTATGACAAATTGAATTATTGGCAAGGAAAGGATATGATAAATAAATCATATACATAAAAATTCTTTTCCATATTCTCAGTACTTTTCCCCTCTATGGCGCAGATAAAATATTTAGTCTACGATTGATCTATTCTTCCTAACATCTGCTTGATAGTCTCCTGATAGTTTTACTTGTGGCCACTGTTTACGTATAACATTAAACATAGCCAGCGTTTAAAAAACTGTCTTCTTCCTAAACCCAGGATTGATCTGTACAAGAAAAGCCTTGCATACTCTGCAGTACAGCTCTGAAACACACTCCCCTACCATTTAAAATCCATTAGTAATACTTCATCCTTTAACTCAAACTTCTTGATTTATTTACTTGCTCGTAGTTATATGCATCCATGGAATAAACAGCACTCTCTCAACCCTTGAATCGCAAGCTATCAAATACTAAAATGACATAGTTCGAAAATAACTCGTTAGATATTATTAGAAATTATTTGCTAAAAAGCATATGTTAGAAGATGTGTACTGACAATGTATTTTTGATTATGTATATGTCTATGTATGCGCGTGTATGTATGTGAGAGTGCTATTTTATTAGGTTAATTACTTCTTCTCTTTTACTTTGAATGTAATAGTTTAATCATACAGTCTTTTGATATATTTTTTTTCCTAATGTAATGTGTATACTTGTAGTAAATCGAGTGTGTGGGAACAATGAAAGATGGAGTGATGAAGGGCAGTTCTTTACCCTTTAAAAATAAAGATTATTCATTCTTTCATTCCAGTATGTTCTCGCGGTATGATTTTAATCTATTTAAAGGTATAGTAGGTAGTCTTTTGTAGCTTCTATTGACTATTGTGCCAGTATATTTGTATGTTTCTGCTTTCCTAATGGTCTTATCTCCAACATTTGTATAATCTGGATCTGAAAGAAATTTACAGCTTTTAATGTATATATTCTGTTATTATGTATTAGGAAAAGTAATTACAAATTTGATCACAGGACTTGCCATGAATATCTAAATAAAACTGAACACGACTTTTGGCAACTTTTTTAATAACATGAACATACTAAAGTGTTTTTTTTTAAATTTTCCAGATGTCCCACTGATTTTAATTCCAAATTATTAAAATAGAACAGGAAATCAAATCCGTTCACTATTAGACAATAATGAGACTTAACGGGAGAAACATTTATTAAACATAGTTATATTATTGAAATAAAATTCTGACCAGGCCTAAGAATGTCCCGCTTTCAAAATTTTCCCCTGGAAAAAAACGACCAGCATCGACAAGTCACAGTTGGCGACCATACTGCGGCAACTTACTTGTCAGATTTATGTATACATGACCCGTGGGAAGAAAATCTTAAAGAACGTACTTTTTAAATCTGGACAAATCTCTGACTGCTCTGATCTCCTGCTCAGTGTTTCTGTAAATTGTGTAGAGAATTGACGGCACCAGGATACAGACATTTGGTATTTTTAATCTAGACAAAAACGTCAGATTTCTAGGCCCAAGAATTGTGATCTCTGCTATCACTCTCTGAATAATGCAGGGAATACTTAAGCGTAGAGGTGAGCACCCATAGACTTCCTCATCATGCAAGATTTGTTCTCTACCTCTTTTCTACCCAGACACGTTTTGCATTTAAAGAAACCATGCAACGTCTATGTTCTAATTTTGCTAATTATTCAAGTGAACTCGTCAACAGTAACAAAAGTGAAGGAGCCGTTTATTTAATATTCTTTTTCTTTTTCTTCTTTAACAGCATAGTTTTCTTCAGTTACAACTCTTGACCGTCAAAAACTATCATCATTACCACGACATCGAAGACAGCTCTTGACTGTCACAGACTATCAGCACTACCACGACATCGAAGACAGCTCTTGACTGTCACAGACTATCAGCACTACCACGACATCGAAGACAGCTCTTGACTGTCACAGACTATCAGCACTACCACGACATCGAAGACAGCTCTTGACTGTCACAGACTATCAGCACTACCACGACATCGAAGACAGCTCTTGACCGTCACAGACTATCAGCACTACCACGACATCGAAGACAGCTCTTGACCGTCACAGACTATCAGCACTACCAAGACATCGAAGACAAAACCTGACCGTCACAGACTATCAGCACTACCAAGACATCGAAGACGAAACTTGACCGTCACAGACTATCAGCACTACCAAGACATCGAAGACGAAACTTGACAGTCACAGACTATCAGCATTACCAAGACATCGAAGACGAAACTTGACAGTCACAGACTATCAGCACTACCACGACATCGAAGACAGCTCTTGACCGTCACAGACTATCAGCACTACCACGACATCGAAGACAGCTCTAGACCGTCACAGACTATCAGCACTACCAAGACATCGAAGACAAAACCTGACCGTCACAGACTATCAGCACTACCAAGACATCGAAGACGAAACTTCACCGTCACAGACTATCAGCACTATAAAGACATCGAAGACGAAACTTGACCGTCACAGACTATCAGCACTACCAAGACATCGAAGACGAAACTTGACAGTCACAGACTATCAGCATTACCAAGACATCGAAGACGAAACTTGACCGTCACAGACTATCAGCACTACCACGACATCGAAGACAGCTCTTGACCGTCACAGATTATCAGCACTACCACGATATCGAAGACAGCTCTTGACCGTCACAGACTATCAGCACTACTAAGACATCGAAGACGAAACTTGACCGTCACAGACTATCAGCACTACCAAGACATCGAAGACAAAACTTGACCGTCACAGACTATCAGCACTACCAAGACATCGAAGACAAAACTTGACCGTCACAGACTATCAGCACTACCACGGCAGTGAAAACAGCTCTGAGAGAGGACAATCTCAGAAACAAACACAACTAATTTCTCTGAAATACATTTCGAAAAATCCCTTTACCAGACTAAATCTATAGAGATATGTGCCACAGATGTGTGGAAATCTGGGAGATTTAAATAAAATAGCAGGACAAAATATGCAAAAAATTAAAATGAGAAGGAAAAATAAAAGTATACTTTTATTGGTATTAAAAAACAGTAAAGATAAATTTTCCACGAAATAGAATAAAAGCAGATACGAGCCGTTGCTTTCTTGGAGGACTTATTTAACTTCTATTTTCTGATGTGAAATGGGGCGGGGCTTAGTGGCTGGAAAAAAAAAGTAGACCAAACTAATCAGTGGATACTTCTAGAAAACTGATATTTCTTATTTTTATTCCGTTTATTAAATTCTGAGAACACGTTCTACGGTGAGACAGGCTAGACTACGATGGCAAGAGAGGCCGAAGTAGACGAAAAGGGAGATGGACAACGCTGTATGGACAAACTCTCTTTCTCTCTCTGAACCTTAAGTGCCCAGGGCACATAGGGCTTCCGCAAGGGTTTTCCACAAATGCCTGTCCTTCGCCTTTTTTTCTGCTCTTGCCCAGGTGAGCCCTCTATTGCTCAACATCCTTTCTGTTGTTCTTCTCCATGTCTCTTTTCGTCTACCCTTACTTCTGTTCCCCTGTGGTGTCCATCTTAGTGCTATTTTTGGTAGTGAGTTATCAGATGTACAGCTATTTTATAATGACATAGAGACAGCACTAAAACACACAAAGTCACATGAGGTTACCATAGTCATGGGAGATTTTAATGCCAAAGTTGGTAAAGGAAGAACTTCAGACATCGTTGGTGACTATGGATTGGGTGAGAGGAATGACAGAGGTTATAAATTAATTGAATGGGCAAGAATACACAGCATGGTTGTAGGAAACACCTGGTTTAAACAACATCCTCGAAGACTGGCAACGTGGTGCAGTCCAGACAAAAAGACTTTTAACCAGATAGACTACATATTAATCAACAAACGATTCCTCAATGCATTACTGACAACAAAAACCATGCCAGGAGCTGACTGCAATAGTGACCATGATCCACTCTGTGGAAAAGTTAGAATAAAGCTAAAGAAAGCAGGCAGAAAATTGAGAAACATCAAACTGAGTACAGAACTTCTTAAAAATGACCAAGAACTGAGAGAATAATACAAAGTTATTATAACAAATAGATACAATGCAATAGCAAAGATAAATAGTATAGATGAACAATGGGAAATGTTAAGAGATTCTATCCACCAAACTGTTAAGGAGATAATACCACCAAAAAAAGAAGCCCCTAAAAATAAATGGATGACAGACAACATCTTAGGACTGATGGACAAGAGGAGGAGGAGTAAAAATAACGAGAAAAAATATAACAAGATAAATAAAGAAATAAGACGCAAATGCAGAGAAGCAAAAGAAGTGTGGTTAAATGATCAGTGCAGACAGATAGAGGACTCTCATATTAAAGACAGCAAAAACATGCACAAACGAATTAATGAACTCACAGGCAGGAAAACAAAATATACCACAGGATGCCTGAAATCGAAAGAAGGTAAAATGTTAATGGGAAAAGAAGACATTGTGGACAGGTGGACAGAGTATATCGGTGAGCTATATGGAGGAGAAAGACCAGAATTAACACCAGATACTGAAAACTGTGAGGGACCACCAATACTTGAAGATGAAATCATAGATGCCATCAAACACATGAAGAAAGGAAAAGCGACTGGGCCTGATAATATAACAATAGAAGAAATAGAGGCACTAGAGGAGACAGGAATAAAAATAATAACCAAGTTACTGAATGACATTTACAACAGTGGTTATATTCCCAGTGACCTGATTAAATCCACGTTTATAGCACTACCAAAGAAACCAGGTGCAAAGGAATGTGACGACCACCGGACTATCAGCCTCTCATGTCACATAACGAAGGTACTTCTGAGAATAATTATGAGAAGAACAAGGAAAAAGATAAAAATAGAAATAGCAGATGAACAGTTTGGATTTGTTGAAGGAAAGGGAACACACAATGCCATTTATGCTTTACGAACACTAACAGAAAGAGCTTTAGAAGTACAGAAAGATCTCTACTTATGCTTCATTGATTACACCAAGGCATTTGACAAGGTGAAACATAATGAAATTATTAAAATGCTTGAAGACATCAATATAGACGGCAAAGACCTGAGGATTGTAAAACATCTATACTGGCAGCAAGAAGCAGCAGTTCGAGTTGAAAACAGAATTGGAAAATATCAACCTATAAAACAAGGGGTGCGACAAGGATGTGTACTATCTCCAGACCTTTTTTATCTGTATAACGAGAATATTCTAAGAACAATCATCACAGAACTAGGCATAAAAATTGGAGGATACAATATTAACAACCTTCGGTATGCTGACGACACAGTACTGATAGCTGAGAACCAACAAGACCTGCAAAATCTCTTGGATAAAGTCGCCAAAGAAAGTGAACAGAAAGGCCTTACTTTGAACATCAAAAAGACAGAGACTATGGTTATATCTAAGAAACAGAATCCACCAGCATGCAGTATTAAATTAAACGGAAATATTCTAAAGCAGGTGCAGAAATTCAAATACCTTGAAGCAGTAATAACTTCAGATGGGAAATGCAGAACAGAAATTAGGAACAGAATAGGCCAAGCAAAGACTGCATTTCAGAGAATGAGAAACATATTAACCAACATATCCTTATCAATGAATGTTAGAAAACGAGTCCTAAAATGCTATACTGAACCTATCTTGTTATATGAAAGTGAATCATGGACAATAGGCAAGTCTGCACAAAAATGATTGGAAGCAGCAGAAATGTGGTTTATTATAAGAATGTTGCGAATCCCCTGGACAGCAAAAATAACTAATGAAGAATGTATGAGAAGAGCTGGAGAGACAAAAAAAACTTGTCAAAAAGATAAGAGAGAGACAATGTACTTTAATAGGACATGCAATGAGAAGAGGGGGCATTGAAAATATTATAACAACAGGAAAAATAGAAGGAAGAAGAGCAAGAGGAAGACCAAGAGAAATGATACTGGACAGTCTGACGGGATGGTGTGAGAGGAGATCACCAACTGAGCTGATGGCCTGCATGAAGGATCGTTTACTCTGGAGAAGCATAATAGCCAACGCCAGTCGGCACGGCACATGATGATGATGATGAGTTATCAGTCATTCGGAGCACATGTTCCAACCATCGCCAACGTCTTATGGACAAACTAGATGGCACAAAAAAAGAACACCACGACAGCTTATAATCAGCACTGGAATAGGGAATTGTGGGAAAGCATGATAGATAGATAGATAGATAGATAGATAGATAGATAGATAGATAGATAGATAGATAGATAGATAGATAGATAGATAGATATAGATAGATAGATAGATAGATAGATGTTTTTTCTTTACTTATCGCTGATACTTCAAAGTGAAGTATTTCATATTTGTGTTTGCTTTATTAACATTGCATTAGGGTAACAAAACAACTCATTACACGTTAATCTAAATTTTTTGTTAGTAATGAAATAAACTATGAAGTTTCCAAGACTGTTAATTACGAGGCTAAAGTCAGTCACATAAGGTAAAACATTTTGCAAAGCGGTTTCATTCTGTAGTATATCACTTTCTATTATGTATAGTATAGCAAATGCAAACCCACTACACACAATATACAAAAGACAGACACTTAGCAAAGTTTTTGTTGTTTTTGAAGTAGCATTTCTTGATCGTTGGTTAGAATTTTGTATTGAAAGGGCTGACGTAATTTCTAAACGTCTTCTGGAGATTATCTTGACTTTAATTCCTATAACAACACAGCCTAGACTGACAAGAATAATCGGTACTATTCCTGTCAGGTTGTTAGTAATGTAGCGCATGATCTCGAACACCCAAACTCCGTTTATTTTTTGGTAATACACAGGTGATACTAGAATGCGACCAAACGAAACCCCGTCTTTCTGTATGTTATAAAACTGCACGCATATTATATTTCGGTAAACGGAAGTTCCAATAAACAGCGCACACAAGACCGAGGTCGCTATCCATGTTCTTAAAGGTGTCACTATGAAGCGAAGATGAAGTGGGAAAAATATGGCCAGAAGACGTTCTCCGGCTATCAAAACCGGTATGGTCAAGGAACATTGACTTCCTGCCATATACGTTGTGGAGAAAGTTACGTATACCACATAACACATATAATTGACACTTTCCGAGAATCTAAAGCTTGGAGGAACATTTTCAATCATGATATATCGTGAGAAATTGTTTAAACCTATAAGAAAGAGAACATCAGACACAGCCAGTACAAGGAGCAGTATGCTGGAACTTTTCTTCAATCCTTGTCGAGTTAACACTATAACAGTGATCAAATTTTCACATATTCCTACAACACTAGTACTAGGAAAGATCACATACCGAAGACTCAGTACTATGTATCTAGCAGCTTCATCACTAAGGAGAAGTGGAAAACTCATCACAGCTTGGGTTGTTATGTTTGATGTCATGTTTTCTGTCATTCCGGTTTTATCTCCGCGTGAGTTCGCTAGAAAACATACAATGTAGCTTTATGCGGGTTATAAACGGTGTGGATACGTAATATACGTGAGATACTCTAAAGAATTCAAGCGCACTTTTCTCAGTTTTATCGTTTAATCGTCTGGTCATTGATATCTTTATAAAGTAGCCTCAGGATTTTATAGCAAGTCATGTAACATAGGAACTTTTCAAATTGATCTGTTATCATAAAGCATGATCAGTTTTGTAATAACTAAATTCCATTTTCTTTTTGTTAGCATTAGCATCTTGTTTGATGATCAAGTCTCCAGTGAATGGAAAATGAAAATGGAAATGAAACTGTATGTAATTTGCTATAAAGTCTCCAACAAAGGCCTTCATTTTTCTTTCTTGCACTTCTTGACTTTTGAAACAAATCTTTCGGGAATATTAAATTGTTATTAAGATCAGAGAATTGTATATTCCTCTTCAGTCCCTTCTTATTTTTAGTTTTTTTTCCATTCCTGCTTTTTTAAAAGAGTCCTTTGTTAATTTTTTTTTGTAAAGAATATCTGAATTGTCTCTGGTAATTACAAAATGAATGTTGTAGTTAGCAGAACAAAAATAAAATGTTAAGGTAGTAAAATACAGAGTTAACTGGGTGCATCAAGATGGAGAGAGGTTTTCTTTCTCAAGCGATTTTACGAAGTAAAATTTGACGACAGAAGACAGTGACTTGACTGTAAGACGTTGTCACGCTCGACCTACATAAATGAACAATATTGTAATTGTGAAGGTAATTTTATATAAACTACAAAGTATTAACCATTTGTGAACAATGTCTGAGATTTGAAAAGTACTGTGTAACCCTGAACTATTCATAGTTTATTTCAAATTTCTTATTGAGACATTTCCACACAAAGCATATTTCAGACTTAACACTCCACAGCATATACTCTCTCTCTCTCGCTTTCTCTCTCGTTCTCTCTCTCTCTCTCTCTCTCTCCTTCTTCTTTATGCTAATCGAGCATTGGTAATCACTGCTTTTCAAAACCGTCAATCCTTTGCTCTTTCTACAAGATAAGATGCGTGTTGGGCCATGCCCTCTGCCACTCTTTTAGTCCGTCAATCATCTTGTTTCTTAGACTTCCTCTGTCCCTCTCTCCTTCCTGTTTTCCTATTGTCACTAAGTGATCCAGTTTTATGAGACAATCAACAGAAAATAGGATAAATGGTATTCAGTGGACGCTCTGGACTCAACTTGACGACCTAGACTTTGCTGACGACCTGGCACTTCTCTCCCAGACTAAGCAACAGATGCAAGAGAAAATCATATTAGTGGCAGAAAATTCCTCAAGACTAGGCCTTACCATCCACAAGGGAAAGAGTAAAGTTCTTAGAGTAAATGAGGTCAACGAAATGCCCATTATATTGGAAGGAGAGGAACTGGAAGAGGTGGAAAAGTTTACTTATCTGGGAACTGTGATAGACAAGCAGGGAGGAACAGAAGCTGATGTAAAAGCAAGAATGGGCAAGGCAAGAGTAAAATTCCATCAGATGAAGAAAATATGGGGAACTTCAGCCTTGTCAATTAAACTGAAGATCAGAGTATTTAACACCATGATAAAGCCCATTCTGCTATACGGTTCAGAAACTTGGAGAACTACTGTTACGATCATGAAACGAATCCAGACATTTATTAACACATGCCTTAGAAGGATTCTTCAAATACGATTGCCAGATACAATAAGTAACCAAGAACTACAGCAGCGAACAGGCCAGCAACCAGTGGAAGACGACATCCTAAGATGAAGATGGGAATGGATCGGACACACCCTACGGAAATCCACATCCAGCACTACAAGGCAAGCCCTAACATGGAACCCACAGGGTAAAAGGAGGAGAGGGAGACCAAGGAACTCCTGGCGCCGAAGTCTGGACACGGACATCAAAATAATGAACCAGACATGGAGACAGTTGGAAAGAGTGGCCCAGGACCGAACTGCCTGGCGAGCTCTTGTTTGCGGCCTATGCTCCACGAGGGGTCAGAGGCATAGATAGATAGATAGATAGATAGATAGATAGATAGATAGATAGATAGATAGATAGATAGATAGATAGATAGATAGATAGATAGATAGATAGATAGATAGATAGATAGATAGATAGATAGATAGATAGATAGATAGATCCAGTTTTACCCTTCTCTTAATATGTCCTACAAATCTGGACTGACATCGTATATTACCATTCATTATAAATAAAATGTTTTTCTGGAATATATTTTAAATGGGCAGAATTCTAAACTTGTTACTCGGTAAAGAAAATGTGCATTTGAATATTTGATTTGAATTTCCATTGGAAACTTTTTCCGTGACATGTTTTCAGCGAAATACGAGTACACGCATCTGCAGAAGATAAGATGTCCTAACAATAGAAACGGCGTTGCTAGGGAACTGATCTTCAGTTTGACGAGAAGAAAGTCTTAAACAGTGCATTACGTAGTCTTTTAAACAGGAAGTGAAGATTATGCGATACTAATATCATCATCAGATGTAACTTTGTTATTTGTGTGACATACTTTGCGCATTTACTAAATGTTGTCTCATTGGAGAAAGTTTCATACTAAAAATTGTCCAACTCTTATTGACTTCTACTGTACACAGTGCGCGACAGAATTAGAAAACCCCACTGATGTTGGTGATAAGTAATATTCTGTGTTCGCTCATTTCTGATTCACTTCCATCATTCAAATTAATAACATAGATATCACGGCCCGTGTATTTCATTTTGTTATCTAAATATTTATCTTGTTTCTCAAATATTCACAGTAATTTCAATATAAAGTTGAAGAGTCTGTGAAGTTTATTATTTCTGTTGAACAATTATGTGTGTGTGTGTGTGGCTGCCTGGCTGGCTGGCTGGCTTTCTAGCTGTCTGGCTGGTTAGTTGACTGATTTCACTTGTATATAATGTGGAATAAGGTGCATCTGAGTATTATGAGTAATTGTAGTGTCTGGCCTTGCAGGGGTCCCCCACCATTGCTTTAACAGTGTACGCCCATGACTGAAAAGTTCGCATGAAGAAATCATCGGTAAGCTGGAAATTATGCAATGTCAAAAACAGAAATGTCCGAACTAAAGTGTGAAGGACAAAATTATTTCTCTTTTTTGCTGGCCCACTAAGTGATAGAGTAAGAAATTTTAATAATTAGTCACGTGGCGTCCAAGTTAGACATCCACTAAAAGTTGTTAGTTTTTGTTATTTTTTAACTGAGTTTATTTTCCTCTTCTTCTTCATCAACTACAACTGTAGCGAGTCATGTGACAGGCGGTATATCCTGGACCATGAAGAGCTATGGCTGGCTCCAGAGCCAGTTCTTGAACTTTTCTGGCTAATGAAAAAAGTGGACAAAGGAAAAAAAAACACGAACTTGTAGCCTAAAATTTAAAAAAAACTGTTCCCCCTACCCCCACCTACGACCCTTCAAATCTTCCTCTCACTTGGAATACGAACCTCTTGCCTTAAGTTTCTGACCTGCAGAGAGACCGCGTAGGTCGTGGTTTGGCCAAGATTGGTCACACCGACACAGTGAAAATGTTTTGTCTTGTCTTCTCTTCTTTCTCATATATCTTTCAGTGTTCCTGGGACAAACAGACATACAAGTATTGTTATGACTCGGCAAACTGTTTCACGTAATTGGATATATTAAAAATTTCCGTAAATTCCTTCCTGCATCTCTTGCTTGCGTGGTCTCCTCTTTTGTTACTTGCAAATCTTAGTGTGAATATTTTGTTGTTGTTCTTGTTGTCGTATACTTCCTGGAGGTAGTCGTGTAACGTGAGCAGATCATTTGAGTTTATGTTTCTGTATATAGTGTAATATTGGTGTTATTTAACTCTTTGCCACGTTCTTTTCATTTCTTATTTGGTTTACTCTTGTTATGCTCTTTTTAAACATCCAAATTTTTGGTGATCATTTTCCTTCTGTATCTAGCTGTCACTGCCCATGTTTGGCATTAATAGCATATAATTCAAAGCGAAATTGTGTCTGTTTTTCAAACGCGGTGTCATTTGTACAGGCTGAGAACGGTAACCGTGAGGCCATTGGCAAAAGGGGCTCTAACTCGCTAAAGGAAACGGGCCACACTCGGTTAAATTCTTCCCTCAAACAGAGATTGGCCCATCAAGCTCGTGGTGGATCTCTTTACCGCTCACAGAAAACACAGGAAGAACAAAGAAAATGTTAGCACGCGAACATAAAATATTTGTTAAAATCTAAAATCCTGTCCCATAACACCAAAAAAACAATCTACAAAACTATGATAAGACCAGCCTTCGCATATGGATCAGAAACGTGGAGTACAACAAAGAAAGATCAACAACAGTTGCAGGTCTTTGAGATCTAAGAAGAATCAAGTGGGGCTATAAAGAATACCAACAATGGGGAATGGATAGACTAAGACAGAGATGGAAATACAACAGCACAATATTCTGAGAACTGATCTTCATATTGACCAGAAGAAAGTCTTAAACAGTACATTACGTAGTGTTTTAAACAGTGAGTGGAGATCATGCGATAGTAATAAATCATGAGATGTAACTTTGTTATTTGTGCGAAATATTTGTGCCGCTTCATAAATGTCTCATAGCACAAATTTTCCAACCCTTATGACTTCTATTGCACACAGCACGAGACAGAATTAGAAAATTGCACCGTGGAAAATTATTACATTCTACTCGACGTCCATGGAAGGTAAAGCCTGAAATGTCCAGATGGGTCTTCAAGATGGAATGATTAGAGGTGTATCTGTTTAGGTTTGGTAAAGTATCTAGTTTAGGACAAAAGTTGAGTTGATTACTGAATATTTTAGTTAGGTGAATAAACGAGCAAGAGAACTAATCGTACGTAAAATGTTAGGATAGATGTGTTCCAGTCAGTGATGGTACGGCGGTTCGTGGAATGGCAGCATGAATGAAGTGAGACCAAGACAGTGCACAAGGCAGCACCAAGGTGCATCTAAGTGTTGTCATCATTTTATGCTACACGTGTTTTGAATATGTGAAGCTTCACTTCCTCGACCAAGCAATGCGGACAGTGATTCATTTGTGTTATGTATCACCTGTGTCGTGACAGCGTGGAAGGTTAGAAGAAGAGCTAGATATTTAATGATGTGCTTGATTTCATTTTATGGGTAGCGCTCTAAAACTCTGACTCCTCCCATAATGGATATTTTATATAAGAAATCCATGTGAGTTTTATAGCGTTGTCATGGGCGTCGTGAGATTATGTATGAACTGTCTGTGTTGATGTCCTGATTAATGAATGTCCCAGCTCCTGTGTGTGCAAGTATGTCCTTATAATGTCTGTTAAATTTGGGTGTTTTTGTATTCTCGATCGATTGATTATTATGATATTTATTATCATGAGTTTAGGTGAGATTGATTGAAAGATGTTACAGTCGTCTAAAAGTGTTTCCCAGGTGTTAAGTTCTGACGAACTGTCGTGGATCTTTTAGCTGTCTGTCGCCACTAGAATCTGATGACTGGCATTATACTTGTATTTATATGAAAATAAAAGTCATAATCACGATGGAAGAAAATGTTACACATTTCTGTAGTTAAAAACCCATCAGGACCCAGGTAAGATTGTAACAGGAAGTTTATTTTGTACACAATGTGGGTCAGAAACCCTGTTTCTGTGGTCAGAAAGTCTTGACCACAGATCACCTGTTTAGAGGAGCACACAGAAAGAGTTATCTCCATGTTCCGACTGTGGCTGGCTCTGAGTGGCGGAGTGCATGAAAAGTTCAGTTCTGTTGGAAATGTTGTAGAGACAGGTTGTGAGTAAGTTCGACCTGGATGTTTGATAGGATTGTGGATTCGTGATGTAGTGATTGGTTGGTTGTCCTTGTTAGGACAAATATGTTGTTGAGTTATTATGCAGTTTTGATTAATGGATTTGTCCTTTTTATGACAATTGTCACGAGTCATTGTGTAGAGTTGTGTGTTTGATTCGACCCCTTTGACATGGAATGGATTCGTTTAGAAGGTATGTTCGAGTTTTTGAGAATATGAAGTAGGATGCTTTGATGTTGTATGTTAGCGTGAGTGTCCCATGGCGATGTTAATCGCACGGACCGTTTTCATGTTATCGTGTTGACTGTCTCAGCAGTTTCTAGTCCACCTCCATCTACAGCATTCACTTACAATTGGGATTTCATCATTAAACTGTTGTTGATCTTTATAGTTGCTGAATCCTGTGCTCTTTGAATTCACCTCCACGCTTTCCGAGTTTGACTCAATTCTTAAAATCCTAAAATTCTCTCAACCTTCCCCGAAACGTTTCTCGTGCTCTGAGAAACCCACGAAATTGAAGGTTGACTCAAGGGCAGATCACCCAAAAAAAAGAAAATCCTAAGCATATAAAAAACACCTAAGGGCGTTAACTTTTAAATTACACGCGCAGGAGATAAAATTCTAGAAAATCCATATTTCTTACATTTCTAAACCCCATCTTTATCGATCTGACCAGTCTTCCTTTCACTTATAATTCATTATTTGTGTGTATATATGTATATCTAAAATTAGAATAACTTTTATGGTGAAAACGTGCTAAAATTTTCGTTTGTACACTTTGATTCTGGGTTTCTCGAAATGATCATGTGCATGCAGTGACCTCATCCTTCTCATGTGTTATTTCACCCTGACTTACGCTGTTTTGTAATCTGTCCATCACCTTTGCTTCCAGACTCTCACTTCCCATTTATATTTTCTAGTGTTGTCTTTTCCAAACTTCGCTTCAGTACAAATCCTTCATCTGTCTGTCGTGTAGGCGACTCTGTGAGTTGTCTGTCGTGTAGGCGCCTGGGTGAGCTGTCTCTCGTGTAGGCGATTGAGTTAGTTGTCTGTCGTGTAGGCGACTCTGTGAGTTGTCTGTCGTGTAGGCGCCTGAGTTAGTTGTCTGTCGTGTAGGCACATGGGTTAGCTGTCTTTCGTGTAGGCGACTGAGTGAGCTGTCTGTCGTGTAGGCGACTGAGTGAGCTTTCTGTCGTGTAGGCGCCCGAGTGAGTTGTCTGTCGTGTAGGCGCCCGAGTGAGCTGTCTGTCGTGTAGGCGACTGGGTGAGTTGTCTGTCGTGTAGGCACCTGGGTGAGTTGTCTGTCGTGTAGGCACTTGGGTGAGCTATCAGTCATGTAGGCGACTGAGTGGCGAAATGACTAGTGCACCTATCTTTAGTGGCAAGAATCCGGCTGTAAAAATCGGTACCTATCTTCTTCTGAAGCTGGAGAAAGAAAGGCGATAAGATGTCGTGCTGACCTCATCATCCTCTATCGTGCTGACCATATCACGCTCTAGTGTGCTGACCACATCATCCTCTATCGTGCTGACCACATCATCCTTTAGTGTACTGCTGCATCATCCTCTAGTATGCTGACAACACCACCCTCAGTGCGCTGACCACATCATCCTCTATCGTGCTGACCATATCACCCTCTATCGTGCTGACCATATCACCCTCTATCGTGCTGACCACATCATCCTCTATCGTGCTGACCATATCACCCTCTAGTGTGCTAACCATATCACCCTCTAGTGTGCTGACCATATCATCCTCTAGTGTGCTGACCATATCATCCTCTAGTGTGCTGACCATATCATCCTCTAGTGTGCTGACCATATCATCCTCTAGTGTGCTGACCTCATCATCCTCTAGTGTGCTGACCTCATCATCCTATAGTGTGCTGACGACATCATCCTTTAGTGTACTGCTGCATCATCCTCTAGTATGCTGACAACACCAACCTCATTGCGCTGACCCCATCATCCTCTAGTGTGCAGAGAGGTTAAAAAAAAGTAGAGAAAGTAGCACTATGTCTCCTGTTTGTGATGAAGGCATAACATGGTTAACAATTTTCTTTTTTAAATATACACAGACATCTTCTTCTTCTTCAACTTTCCAAGCCATTAAGGCACATTGCTGGAGATAAAGTTCGCCTCTATTCCTAATATTCTCTCTCCAGATGGTAACATTAATTTCTTTTATATTCTCTTCTATTTTGTTTCTCCATCTCTGTCTTGGTCTACTCATTTATCTTGTTTCCCTCATTTCTTGTGCATACATCATTTTCGTTTGTCTGTTCTCTTCCATTCTTTCTGCATGGCCCAACCACGTAGTCTATGTAGTTTCATGACATTTATAACTCGTTAGGATTTAAATAAACTGTTCAATCCATTGTTCTTTCTAGCTCTCCATTTTCCATTGTTGGTATCCTTTATGGGCGCAAAAATTATTCTTAGATCTCAGAGATCTGCAACTGATGTTCATCTTTCTTTGTTGTACTCCACGTTTCTGATCCATACACGACGGCTGATCTTATTATAGTTTTGTAGATGATTATTTTGGTGTCTTGTGACAGGATTTTGGATTTTAACAGGTGTTGCAAGGCGAAGAATATTTTATTTCCTATTTGTACTCTCTTTTTAATTTCCTCTCTTACTTTGTTGCTTCTGTTGAAGATTGTGCCTAGATATTTGTATGTTTCTACTTTCTTAATGGTCATATCTCAAACATTTATATAATCCAGATCTGTAAGAATTTTACAGCTTATAATGTATATATTCTGTTATTCTAGTATTGTTATTTATATTTTACTTTATTGTAATATTGCAGGAGTAACTGATTGATGATTTTACATACTACATCAACAAATTTACACACAAAGAAGGAGAAACACGAATAAGATTCCTCATCAGTCAATTATTGGTTTATATTATTATCAACATAATCAAATCAGTTTCCTTCAATACTTTCATTCCTACAGATTAAGTGGATAGAGGTGTATTGTAGTTTTACACAAGAATAGAGGGAGTGAGGAAAGTGAGAAAAAGCAGAAATAATGAAAAACATACATCAAATATTTAATCGTGTGCCTTTTTTCAAGAATTACATACGTCTTCTTCTTCTTCTTCTTCTTTTTCTTCTTCTTCTTCTTCATTCGCTTCTACCATCAAGACCGACAAGTGATTCTACTGTATTTAATCCTGCGGTCTTCGATGGGTCCCGTGGTCCTCCTGTTGTCCCCAGAGGACCACGCGAGATCCCCGAGAGGACTACAAGAGGGTCAGAGTATCGCGGCAGAGCTTAGGTCTGTATTCTCGATGGGTCGCAGAAGCGGAATTGCGTGACACTGTGGTTTTCGATGCACCAGTTTCATCTGGAGTTGGACTTTCTCACCACAAAACCTCGACGTGTTGTGGATATCGGCATATTCCGGCCATGTGAGAGTTGGTTGCCTATCCAGACTGCACTAGTCCAGTGTCTCCGATATCAGTGGTTTATGGTCGTGGCCGCTACCCTTCCTAGTTGTGACCAGGACGGAGCTTTTGTCCAGGAGGACGAATCCTCTATAGTAGTAAGATTCACTTCTGGGTTAAGCCGGTTTAGGCCTATTATCCCAGTGTAGACGTGTTTAGGACGTGACCGACCTCTAGAGCGGAGGTACCGTGACATGAGCAGTCATCAAGTTTCATCCCTGGGTTAAGCCGGTTTAGGCATATTTCACCAGTATGGGTGTGAATCGTTTATGGCCGGCCTTAGAGCAAAAGTGAGTGATTTTAGTAGTCCTGACCTCCATACTACTGGTTACTTCACTTAATCCTTTCCTTCCCCTTTTCCACGACGTCGCTGCGCGGCAACCCTGACTGTATTTTTCTTCATTGGCCGGGAAGAGTTTCACCCCACGCACGGCAGCTGAAGAATCTCGCCAGCAGTGGACTGGCAGGATCCCCCAGATAGCTTTCTTCACCAAACCTTAGTCGGATATCTGCCGACAGACCGACGCGGGACAAGGGAGACAGCGCTCTGCTCAGAGTGGATCTCTTTCGACTCTGGCGGAATTTCATTTCCTTTAAACACCGTCGGTATCGGCCTTCTCTCTCTGTTCTAACGAACAAGAAGAAATCACGGCACCGACAGCCAACGCACATTACATACTGCAGTCTCGATAATCTTTGCGAGCGATGGCCCAATTTCGAGATCATCGGTCGACAACACAGTAGTATACCACCGACGCATTAGCACGAACAGGCTGACTAGCCGTTTCTAGGCTTCGCTCGACGGACAAACCACTCGCTTCTGCATCGATATACCTTAGCTTTCGCCGTCCGGGAAGCATCGAAAACCTTTCTCCCCACGCAAGGAACTCGAGAGCGCTTTTCCGCCAAAAGAACATTCGGCCTGCGCAGCAGCAGCCCTCCCAATGCAACTCTGCACGGCTGACGAAAAGTTACATACACAAACATACACAACATATAATAATAAAAGAAGAAAATGAAAAACTTAGCGTTCTGGCATCCCTCCTTGTAAGCAATACAACAGAATGCGCTAAAGAGAGGGCTGTGAGACCCAAAGGAAAACAAACTGATCCAATCGGATGTTAGCGGCGGTACAAGGGAGAGAACTCTGCGGGTATGGGGGGGGGGGGACGGGTCTCGGTAAAAGATAAGGAGGTTGTCTTTAGGGCGCGTTCTCTTGTATTGTATACAAGGAGGAATGCCACAAAGCTAAGTTTTTCATTTTCATTTTTCGCACTCCCTCTAACGCTGTGTAAAATTGTACTATACATCTCTATCTACCTGTATTACTAGAACCAGTTTTACTGCAGTCGTTACCTCTTTATTCAAAATGACCCTGCAAAATTCTTTTTGACACAATTGATATTAAGGTTACTCCTCTCCAAGTGTTACAGTCACTTAGGTTGCCTTTTTTTTTTGGGTACTTTAACACTGATTTTTTTTTTCCTTTTCTTCTTTTCAAATCGTGTTAAACATTCTCTATAGTTGTCTCCTGTTGTCACTATTGTTAGCTTTTAGCATTTCGGGTGTTATTTCATCTTCACCTGCAGCTTTTTTGTTAGCCTTCACTGCTATTTCAATTTCATGCAGTTTAATTTCATTTAGGTTGACATTTAGTTGTGGAGCTGGTAATTAGTAGGTTTCAAGGTTTAACAATTTTGAATAGACTTAAAATATAGTGGATAGCGCAATGAGAGAAGAACAAACAGGATTACGAAAAGGGATAAGCTGTCTCGACCAGATCTTTACTCTAAGAATAATACTCGAAGTATATATTGAAAAGCAGAAACCATTAATACAGAACTTCATAGACTCTAAAAAGGCATTTGATAGCACACACAGAGATTCATTATGGAGCATTTTAAGTCTGTATGGTGTACCATCTAAAATTGTCAACATCATTAAGGACTACTACAATGGATATGTTTGTGCAGTCAAAACAGAAGAAGGGATGAGTGAATAGTTCCAGATTAAAACAGGTGGAAACAAGGATGTATACTGTCTCCTTTGCTTTTTGGAATTACAATAGACTTCATAATGAAAAAATGCTGAAACGATAACACAAGTAATGAATGGGTACATGGGACCCAAATAGAAGATCTTGATTTTGCTGATGACATAACACTTATTAGTAACAATGTGAATTCCATGGAAGAAAAAAAAAACAGATAGTCTGTCATCACCTACTAGCAATATAAAATTTGAAATTAACAAGGACAAAACAAAAATAATGAAAATTCCTCTCAATCAAAATGGAAAAATACACGTAGAAGGGACAGATATTGAAGACGTCAATCAATTTGCATGCCTTGGCAACTACATAGACCAGGAAGGTGACACCAGAAAGGAAGTTAGAATTAGACTTGCAAAAGCAGCATCGATCTTCACGAATCTTAAGAACATATGGAATTGAAAATTTATAAACACAAAAACCAAGTTAAGACTACTCAGTTCAATGTCACAGCCCATCATTTATGCATGCGAAAGCTAGAAAACAATTAAAGAAATAGACAAGAAATTAGACTCTTTTGAAAACAAATCCCTAAGGAAAATACTCGGCACCAAATGGAACGAATTCAAGAACAATGCAGAGATAAGACAGATGACTGAACAACAACCAGTTTCATGGATGATCAAGAAAAGGAGATGGACATATGTTGGTCACGTGATGAGAAGAAACGATCAGAGAACCCCAAAACAAACTATCCTGTGGAACACAACAGGCCAGAGAAAAAAAGGCAGAATACATGAAACTCTGAAGAGGACATTGTTAAGAGAGGCCAAATTAACAGACATAAAATCACTTGAACGACTAACCGAAGACATGAAAAATGCGAATTACCTTACGAGCACCATGTGACATTTAACGACACGGGAAGGATATAAGATATAAGATTACCTCTTTAATCTGTCACTTTCCTACAAAAATGCTGTCAGTATTGGAATTACTAAAAATCAGTTTAACACCTTGTGCATACGCGTATAACTGGATTAGTATGGTTTACACCAAATTCGCCCATTACATAATTTCAATGACTGAATGTCCTGATTATGACAAACTGAATTATTGGCAAGAAAATGATATGATAAATAGATAATTTACATATAAATTCTTTTCCATGTTCTCTGTACTTTTCCGCTCTTTGGCGCAGATAAAATGTTTGGTCTACGGTTGATCTAATCTTCCTAAAACCTGCTTTATAGTCTCCTGATAATCTTACTTGTGGTTACTGTTTATGTATAACACTAAACATAGCCAGCGTTTAAAAAAACTGTCTTTTTCCAAAACCTAGGATTGATCTGTACAAGAAAAGCCTTGCATACTCTGCAGTACAGCACTGGAACACCCTCCCCTACCATTTAAAATCCATTAGTAATACTTCATCCTTCAAACCATACCTGTTGCATTATTTACTTGCGTGTAATTATATGCCTCCATAGAATAAACAGCACTCTCTCAACCCAAGAATCGCAAGCCATCAAATACTAAAATGACATAGTTCGAAAAGTAACTTGTTAGATATTGTTAGAAATTATTTGTTTAAAAGCATATGTTAGAAGATGTATACTGACAATGTATTTCTGAGTATGTATATGTCTGTGTGTGCGCGTGTATGTATGTGAGAATGCTATTTTATTAGGTTAATTACTTCTTCTCTTTTACTTTGAATGTCATAGTTTTATTGTACACCTTTCTGGTATATTTTTTTCCTAATGTAATGTGTATACTTGTATTAAATCGAGTGTATGGGAAGAATGAAAGATGGAGTGATGAAGGGCAGAATGTAAGACGGACCTGCGTGTTCAAGTCTTTACCCTTTAAAAGTAAAGATTATTCATTCATTCATTCATTCATTCACTACAGTATGTTCTCGCTGTGTGATTTTAATCTATTTAAAGGTATAGTAGCTTCTATTGAAGATTGTGCTAGGATATTTGTATGTTTCTGCTTTCCTAATGGTCATATCTCTAGCATTTGTATGATCAGGATCTGTAAGAAATTTAAATCTTATAATGTATATATTCTGTATTTCAGAAACAGAGTCTCTATTTAGAAGCAGTTTCTGGAAGTCAAGGAAGGTCACACAAGAGAAATAAATATATCTTGGGGGGGATGAATGTATCAGGAAAAGTCATCACACTACCAGCCATGAATATCTAAATTAGACTGAACACGACTTTTGGAAACCCGTTTTTAATACCATGAACATACTAAAGTGTTTTTTTTTAATTTTCCAGATGTCCCACTGATTTAATTCCAAATTATTAAAACAGAACTGGGATTCAAATCCATTCACTGTTAAACAATAATAAGACGTAACGGAAAAAACATTTATTAAACATAGTTATATTATTGAAATAAAATTCTGACCAGATATAAGAATGTCCCGCTTTCAAAATTTCCCCCTGGAAAAAAAGACCAGCGTCGACAAGTCACAGTTGACGACCATACTGCTGCAACTTACTTGTCAGATTTATGTATACATGACCCGTGGGAAGAGAATCTTAAAGAACGTCCTTTTTAAATCTTGACAAATCTCTGGCTGCTCTGATCTCCTGCTCAGTGTTTCTGTAAATTGTGTAGAGAATTGACGGCACCAGGAGACAGACATTTGGTATTTTTAATCTAGACATAAACGTCAGATTTCTAGGCCCAAGAATTGTGATCTCTCCTATCACTCCCTGGATAATGCAGGGAATACTTAGGTGTAGACGTGAGCAGCCATAGACTTCTTACATCATGCAAGATTTGTTCCGTACCTCTTTTCTACCCAGACACGTTTTGCATTTAAAGAAACCATGCAACGTCTATGTTCTAATTTTTATATTTATTCAAGTGAACTCGTAAACAGTAACAAAAGTGCAGGAGCTGTTTTATTCAAATTCTTTTTTCCTTTTTCTTCTTTACCCGCATAGTTTTCTTCAGTCACAGCTCTTGACCGTCACAGACTATCAGCACTACCACGACGTCAAAGACAGAACTTGACCGTCACAGATTATCAGCACTCCCACGACATCGAAGACAGCTCTTGACCGTCACAGACTATCAGCACTCCCACGACATCGAAGACAGCTCTTGACCGTCACAGACTATCAATACGACCACGACATCGAAGACAGCTCTTGACCGTCACAAACTATCAGCACTACCTCGACATCGAAGACAGAACTTGACCGTCACAGACTATCAGCACTACCACGACATCGAAGACAAAACTTGACCGTCACAGACTATCAGCACTACCACGACATCGAAGACAAATCTGAGAAACAAACAGAAGTTTGGATGAAACTTTAATTTAAAAAAAAAGATCTAATTTCTCTGAAATACATTTCGAAAAATCCCTTTACCAGACTAAATCTATAGAGATATGTGCCACAGATGTGTGGAAATCTGGGAGATTTAAATAAAATAGGAGAAAAAATTTGCAAAAATTAAAATGAGAAGGAAAAATAAAAGTATACTTTTATAGGTATTAAAAAACAGGTAAAGATAAATTTTCCACGAAATAGAATAAAAGCAGATACGATCTGTTGCTTTCTTGGAGGACTTATTTAACTTCTATTTTCTGATGTGAAATGGGGCGGGGCTTGGTGGCTACGAAAAAAAAAGTAGACCAAACAAATCAGTGGATACTTCTAGAAAACTGATATTTCTTATTTTTATTCCGTTTATTAAATTCTGAGAACAGTTCTACGGTGAGGCAGGCTAGACTACGTTGGCAAGAGAGACCGAAGTAGATAAAGAGAGAGAGAGGGAGACAACGCTGCATGGACAAACTAGATGGCACAAAAAAGAACACCAGGACAGCTTATAATCAGCACCGGAATAGGGAATTGTGGGAAAGCATGATAGCTAAAAATAGATAGATAGATAGATAGACAGACAGACAGACAGACAGACAGACAGATAGATAGATAGATAGATAGATAGATAGATAGATAGATAGATAGATAGATAGATAGATAGATAGATAGATAGATAGATAGATAGATAGATAGATAGATAGATAGATAGACGGAGGTTACTGATAATATAAGTGGTGGCTTTTGTTTATTGTGTTTATAATAAAAGATGTTTTTTCTTTACTTATCGCTGATACTTCAAAGTGAAGTATTTCATATTTTTGTTTGCTTTATTGACATTGCAATAGAGCAGCAAAACAACTCATTACAAATTAATCTAAACTTTTTGTTAGTAATGAAATAAACTATGACGTTTCCAAGACTGTTAATTACGAGGCTAAAGTCAGTCACATAAGGTAAAACACTTTGCAAAGCGGTTTCATTCTGTAGTATATCACTTTCTGTTATGTATGGCATAACAAATGCAAACCCACTACACACAATATACAAAAGACAGACACTTAGCAAAGTTTTTGTTGTTTTTGAAGTAACATTTCTTGATCGTTGGTTAGAATTTTGTATTGAAAGGGGTGACGTAATTTCTAATCGTTTTCTGGAGATTATCTTGACTTTAATTCCTATAACAACACAGCCTAGACTGACAAGAATAATCGGTACTATTCCCGTCAGGTTGTTAGTAATGTACTGTATGATCTCGTACACCCAAACTCTGTTTATTTTTTGGTAATACACAGGTGATACTAGAATGCGACCAAACGAAATCTCGTCTTTCTGTATGTTATAAAACTGCACGCATATTATATTTCGGTAAACGGAAGTTCCAATAAACAGCGCACACAAGACCGAGGTCGCTATCCATGTTCTTAAAGGTGTCACTATGAAGCGAAGATGAAGTGGGAAAAATATGGCCAGAAGACGTTCTCCGGCTATCAAAACCGGGATGGTCAAGGAACATTGACTTCCTGCCATATACGTTGTGGAGAAAGTTACGTATACCACATAACACATATAATTGACACTTTCCGAGAATCTAAAGCTGGGGGGAACATTTTCAATCATGATGTACTGAGGAAAATTGTTTAAACCTATAAGAAAGAGCACATCAGACATAGCCAGTACAAGGAGCAGTATGCTGGAACTTTTCTTCAATCCTTGTCGAGACAACACTATAACAGTGATCAGATTTTCACAGACTCCAATTAAGCTGGTGCATGGATGGATCAGATAACGAAATGTCCATAACAAGTATCTAGCAGCTTCATCACTAAGAATAGCTGGGTGCGTGATCATTGTTTGCGTTGCCATTTTTTGTGTTACATTTTCTGGCATTCTGTAATTTGTTTTATGAATTTACTAGAAAATGTAAAATTGAACAAGCGTCAATTCAAACTAAAAGAGTTATCTTTATAAATAGTGTAAAAAACGTAAGTCACTCCAGGATTCAACATTCACCTTATGTGCGGTTGTTGATGTGCGGTTTGCACACTAATAAGTTCGTAAATCAGTTTCACTATTCTTTAGGAAGTCAGTTAATAAAGAGGCCTCAACTTATTCTCTTGTCACGAAGAATGGTCAGTAAATTCGTTTCAAGATCACTTTTATAGTGAATGGATAATCAGAATTTATAGAACTGTGTTAAGCCAACAACAAAGATCGATCAATTTTCCCTTTACTTTTGGACTTCTTAGAAGTTCTTTCAGACACATTGATGTTCACCAGTTCTCTCTTTCACCACACCCCTTCACCTTCTCTCTCTCTCTCTGTTTTTCTTCCCCTCCTCCCCCCCCCCCAAAAAAAAAGTTTTTCTTTGGTCTTATTTGATGGTCTGAAATGATAATTTTCCTATAAATAATGTCTAAATTGTCTCAAGGAATTACAAAGTGGACGTTCTAGCTAGCACATCTAAAATGAAATGTTAAAGGGTGGTAATTTGCAAAGTTTACCGAGTACATACCAATCCAGCTGGCTTTTATTGGTAAAAATTGACAAAGCAGACTTTCTCGAAAATGAGGAACCAGTGTACTGACTTACGAGACACTCACTCTTCGGTTCCTTGCTTTAACAATATTGAATTATACAAGTAATTCTCCGTAAAATGCAGAATCGTAATCATTCCTGAACAATTATTGAGATTTCCAAATTAATCTGTACTTGCCACATATTCACAGTTCATTTCAATGTCCTTGTGTGCTAAAAATCTCTAACAGGTAGATTAGATTGGAGCAAAGATTTTCGGGACTATACTGACGTGTGCACTTATTACTATTCAATATAATAAATGTGTTTTAACAAATATTTTCTTCTCTTAAAAAGATAGAACTCTACACTTGTTAATCGACAAACAGTCTGCACATATATCAACAATATATCAACAATATATATTTAAAATGTCATCATTTTGCTTTTAATAGAAGCATCTGACACAAAGACGTGTTGTGCTAATCTGACACAAAGACGTGTTGTGCTAATCTGACACAAAGACGTGTTGTGCTAATCTGACACAAAGACGTGTTGTGCTAATCTGACACAAAGACGTGTTGTGCTAATCTGACACAAAGACGTGTTGTGCTAATCTGACACAAAGACGTGTTGTGCTAATCTGACACAAAGACGTGTTGTGCTAATCTGACACAAAGACGTGTTGTGCTAATCTGACACAAAGACGTGTTGTGCTAATCTGACACAAAGACGTGTTGTGCTAGAGGGTTTACTCCGTGAGGTAGAGTTCTGTAGACTTATTCGGGTTCAGTAACCATTATTCCTAAGCAGTACAGTCTGAAATTTAAACAAACAAAAAAAAAAACATTTTTGTAAACTTTGAATATGAGCCACCCCCTCACAAGAAGTAACTTAGTCAACAGGTCTCCGTGTCCAACAGACTGCAGTGACGTCCGTACTGAACAGAACTTCCAGCGTAAACTTCACGTAGAAGAAGTTCTCCGCGAATGCTGAGTTCATGCAGAGGGGAAACCGTGCAAGCCGGACCAGACCAGAGGTCCACACACAATCAGAGAAACAACGGTGATAAGGAAACAAGCAAGGTCTTAAACACCACACGATTTAGTAGCCCGGCTACTACAGTCAAGATTCTATGCTACACGTAAAACCACGAGACCAATCATTGCATATTAAGAATATTTCTGCGAAATATTTCAGCGCATATCAGAAACGGATCGCTAGAGTGGCCGAGATCAAATAATTTTTGGAAGTTTTAGGTCTTTTGTTCAGTCACAGGGGTAGCCATCTGCAGGTACGGGGATCATGGTGTCAATTAATCTCACGAGGAGGTGTTACAGCAGCTGCTTCCGATGCTTTTTCTTGAGAGACCCAGGATTAACTAAGAGCTGCCAGCAGTACATAACTGATTCAGAAAGCGAACAAAAATGCGCGTAATTGATTGTATCATGGCTGCTCCTATATCAAAACAAGGCAGCGATAAGAGCTACGCTATATACAGTAAAATATAAAAGAGGCTGACCACGTGAAACTCTAAAGAGGACGTTGTTAAGAGAGGACAGTTTAGTAAGAATAACATCCTTTGATGAGGTTGAAAATCTCGCTGAAAACAGGAAATATTGGCGAGCTATCATGCGAGCCCTATGTGACGTTTAGCGGCACATGAAGGATGTAAGATGTAAGATGTACAGTAAGATCTAGAGTAAGACATAGAGTAAGACAAAATAGGAAGAAAAAAAAAAGACCTAAAAGAGTCACCGACTGCCGAAAGAGGATAGGTAAAGAACTGACTGGAGAAGAATTCTCTTTGAAGCAATAATTCCCGAATCAGTGACTTCGAATTGTCGTCGTCATTTCCAAATGTTTGTGCTTGCCGTTTTCATATTCGGTAATGCTAATCTGATTTACGGTGTTAAATTCTTTGTGTTTGTTTTTGGGTTGAATGAAAGATATAAAAAAAAATGTTCGTAGCAATGAAAAACAAAACACAAAAATAAACGTGTTATCAATGTTCATATGTAAGTTTTCAGGAAAGAAATCCAAGCTCATTAAAATAACAACGAGTTCCTTCTCCTGTTAGATTTTCTGTGATTGTGACCCTTTGTACTTTTTTATCTGCCACTCAAGATAACTGACTCAGTTCTCTAAGCTGTCGCTTTCGACTTGAGGCTCCAAGATGTCACATTCATCTTTAGGTTCCAAGTTGCTACAATCATCTTGAGGCTCCAAGTTGTCACATTCGTCTTGAGGCTCCAAGTTGCTATTTTCGTCTTGAGGCTCCAAGTTGTCACATTCATCTTTAGGCTCCAAGCTGCCACAATCATCTCGAGGCTTCAAGTTGTCACATTCATCTTTAGGCTCCGAGCTGCCACAATCATCTTGAGGCTTCAAGTTGTCACATTCATCTTGAGGCTCTAAATTCTCACATTCGTCTTGAGGCTCCAAGTTGTCGCATTCATCTTGAGGCATAAACCGTGCTCAAGGTGGAAAGTTCTCGGTGCGATCTTGCATGAAAAATAAAGCAGCAGAACCAAGAGCAGCGCTTTTGGCCGGCTGAGTGGTTGACCGTTCGGTCTGCTAATCCGGTGATACTAAGTTAAAATCCAAGCAGTTGCGATCTCTTTCTGGTGTCATCACAACAAAAAGTCCCCGAGGTCCAGCCAGCTTCTAAAAATGGGTACCAGAGAAATTTTTAAGTGTAAATACAACCAAACGTGATAATGACCACATCAGACTTTCATGTGCCGAAGGTCTTGGAAACATGGACCTAACATCGCATCCGCAATATGTTTTAATAGCATGGAAATGTGGATTTTACCTTACCTACCTTACTAGCCGAGAGTCGTTTTCTCAGAGTTTCACTTTTGGTCGTCGATTAAAAATTCTCAGATCAAGACTTTAATATCCTATAATTTAATGAGGTATCATTGAGGGCGGCACTGAGAAACATGACTTGACGTCCCTGGCCAGAAAGAAGAAAGCCGGGAGGTCATCTTATTCTTCTGCTGTCTCCCTGGAGCTGTGAGCTGATGTTCTTTGCAGTCGATGCCATGAGAATATTGAGGGCACAGCCTCGCGCTCGCCTGGGACCGAGTTATGGCGGCTATTTTTTTTTCAGTCCCTAAAAACCAGGCGTTGCGCAAAGCTTCCTTAGCACACTCCACCACCATGGCGACTATTATAGCAGTATATTGGAGAATTTACTGTTACGATGGTTGGATTCTCATAAAAGGGATATAATCCGGAGTATTTTAATATTTTGACCATTTGATTTAAAGCCCTTGGTATTTTTGTTGCACAAGAGTTCCGTTGAAAGGTCAGGCTACAGACGCTAAATTCCACGAGATTTTTCTGAACTTATCCTTGACATGTTAGGAACAGAAAAGTTATTTTCGGAATGTCCAGTGAGTGTTCGTGGGAAGGTTGTAAACAGGTAGAATCACGGGCTGAGTGATTCTCTGGATAGAAACTTCGGGAAGATTTAGGGGAATAGTTAGCACATATTTAAGGAGTGAGAGGACGAGATTTGGGATGGATAGATAGGATGAATTATGATTATGAGATTAGAATTAGTTTGAATTAAGTCTCAGTTGAGAATGTATTAGGATCGTTGTTAGGCATGAGTAGTTGAGAATGTGATTTTTCTAGCCTATGTACTTTCATAGGACATGCAATGAGAAGAGGGGGCATTGAAAATATTATAACAACAGAAAAAATAGAAGGAAGAAGATCAAGAGGAAGACCAAGAGAAATGATACTGGACAGTCTGACGGGATGGTGTGAGAGGAGATCACCAACTGAGCTGATGGCATGCATGAAGGATCGCGTACTCTGGAGAAGCATAATAGCCAACGCCAGTCGGCACGGCACATGATGATGATGATAGTGCACTGTGTTAGTGATTTTTGTCATGTAACTGACTTGTGCATAGAATGCTCCTTTTGAAGACATTATGAGATTATTTCTCATTTATGATTTCAGTAAGAGATTCGGGTAGTTGTTAGTGTCACAATGTCAAACATTTCTTTCTGTGTCATAACTTTGCTGAAGTAAAGAATGTGAAATTAGTTCCTTTTTGAGATCTTTGTATAGACCTTTGGTCTACAGATTTTCTGTGAACATTTTTGATTTAGTAAGTGTGTACTCTTATGTTGTACTACATTTTTTGTATGCTTGTTGCTTTTAAGTAATGTGAGAGTTGGGTTTTCTCCCTTTCCATTTGGCAAACTAGTTCTTGCCGGAAAGTGGATTAACCAGAAACTTTGTATAACGTCATCAGTTGCCTCTCACCCTCACCTATCATTACTCATTTTTCCCATTAATAAAGTGTGAGTTTATGTTATTCACACTGGACGTATTCTTCACACTGTTCACTGTGCGTTGTCCTTGTTAGTATTTATATAGCAGACGTTTCATGAAAGTAATTCAGTCGTTATAAGTATTGCCGTGTCTGTAACTAGCAGCCACAGAATAATAGACAGATGCACGATAAATGTATAAATAGTTCACGTCTATACTTTGGCGATCCCTACACCGTTAGTCTGACTAGGTCTGTTACTGGAGGTATCAACGGAGAGGTGGGACAGGGTCTTGGTCAGCTATGGTTCGTTAAAACTGACGCCGGCGTGTCACCTCTAGACCGCTGATTTGTCAAATGGAACAGCGTCCAGAGCTGAGAGGATGAAGTAGCGCCAGCAGGAATCCACGTGAGCAGCAAAAGAAGAACTGGAAGTCAGTGTAGACGTTTCATAATTAGTGCTTATATATCGGCAAAATAACATAAGAAAGAGATGACTTGTGGGATTCTGATCATTCATGTACGTCGCTGTCTTTCACCTCTTCTTTCTTCTATAAATTTCTGGTCTAGATCATTTTAATGTATTGCTGTATAATGTGTAGTTGGTGCTGCTGGGGGCATAGGTTGTACACTTGAACTTGGGCGCAGATTTCAATGGCTGCAGAATCTGGGTTAATGGCTGCAGAATCTGGGTTAATGGCTACAGAATCTTGTTTTGGTAGAAACAGAAAAAAAAAACTTTGTACACACTCCGCAGCCACTTTTCTGTGCAAGAATGGACGCTGAGTACTACATCAGGCCCTGGGGTTAGTTACCATTAGGCTCATCATCATCATCATCATCATGTGCCGTGCCGACTGGCGTTGGCTATTATGCTTCTCCAGAGTACACGATCCTTCATGCAGGCCATCAGCTCAGCTGGTGATCTCCTCTCACACCATCCCGTCTGACTGTCCAGTATCATTTCTCTTGGTCTTCCTCTTGATCTTCTTCCTTCTATTTTTCCTGTTGTTATAATATTTTCAATGCCCCCTCTTCTCATTGCATGTCCTATGAAAGTACATTGTCTCTCTCTTATCTTTTTGACAAGGTTTTTTGTCTCTCCAGCTCTTCTCCTACACTCTTCATTAGTTATTTTTGCTGTCCAGGGGATTCGCAACATTATTCTAATAAACCACATTTCTGCTGCTTCCAATGATTTTTGTGCAGACTTGCCTATTGTCCATGATTCACTTCCATATAACAAGATAGGTTCAATATAGCATTTTAGGACTCGTTTTCTAACATTCATTGATAAGGATGTGTTGGTCAATATGTTTCTCATTCTCTGAAATGCAGTCTTTGCTTGGCCTATTCTGTTCCTAATTTCTGTTCTGCATTTCCCATCTGAAGTTATTACTGCTCCAAGGTATTTGAATTTCTGCACCTGCTTTAGAACAGTTCTGTTTAATTTTATACTGCATGCTGGTGGATTCTGTTTCTTAGATATAACCATAGTCTCTGTCTTTTTGATGTTCAAAGTAAGGCTATCTGTCCAAAAAACGGGGAGTAACTCATAAAATTTTGTCTCAAATACGGGGGAGAAAAGGGAAAGCACTCAACAGCTCTGGCTGTAGGAGTATAACACCATCCTCCTCAAACCCCTTTCCCAGCCTAATTGCGGGAAACTTCTCTTCCTGAGTCTCAACGCAAGAGTTCATTTAGACATGTCCCCCGTAACTTGAGTTCCTGACAGGATAACGCTGTGGTGAAGACCTTGAAAACAAGTGCACTGTCTTGTGAAGAGTGTGCCTTTCAGATTTCAATTTCAGAGCTCACTTATGATGTATGCTTTTGAGTAAACTCCAGAAAAATGTATATCGTGTTAATCCCAGCAACAGTTCGGCTGCACTTTCAGCGCAGAATAAGAAAGCACTGCAGTCGAAGGGATGTAATAATGATAATAAAAACTTCAAAATGTTTGCCCGGAGGTTGTCTCCCCTCGTTTTAGCAAACGGTATCAAAGGTCTAGTTTTGTAATCTATGTCCGTGATAAACAGACACACACACAAACACACTGGTTTTGTCAGATCTCGTCTTATACGCAGTTACCCAAGTAAATGTATGGAATCCAGGCAGAAACATAAGCCAAATCAGGCACCTATGTTCCAGATTTAGTTGCAGATTTTGTTCGCAATTAACAAATGGAAAACATTTTTTCCAAGTGACTTTATTTTGTATCTTTTCTATATAAATCTCTTGAACTCTCTACTATAGAGAGCAGAACAACAACACACAACTCCTTCAGATCATCAGAGGAAGTACCCCCTTCCCCCCCCCCCCAGACTATTAAACTCCTGACACTCTAAGTGGGGTGGGCCCCTCTGGGTCATGACTCCCAGAGGTCTTGTGAGTTGTTGCTTGTTTTTCCCCGTTCCGGAATTGAACCTACGGCCTTTCAGCTGGCACTGCACTTCGAAGTATACTATTTCTGAATCTACATCTAGCCATTGTTTCAATGATTATATAATTTTGTTGAATAAAGTCTAGAGATATTGAACACGTGACATTTGTTTTTCCAGCACCCTAAGTCTAATATATCAGAAAATTCAAGGAAACTCCCCAGCACTGGTTGAAGGTCATCATCTACGCCATCATCATCATATTTCACACATAAAACTTTAGCACTGGATCTCTCATTCACCTGGGTCTCACATCTTAATACTAACCTCCCCTGAGAAGCAAATATTTAACTTTATCCTACCTAACTTGATAGAGACTGCCGTAGTCCCCGTGGGGGTGGAATCTGTCACAGAAGCATTGCACTTCTACTTTTTGGCCTTTAATCAGGGCCTGCAGTAATAGCCGTTGTAGTCCAAATCCTAAGGGGCCATATTCAATACCGCAACATCAACAATGCATAGGCCGCAAAGAACACCTTGATCTCAGTTCAAGAACAAGAACAAACATATATTATCTGGCAGCTGGAAGACTAATGCTAAAGACAGCGGTTTCAATATGGTTTCTGGGATTGGGTAGACAAGTAAGATTCACAAATTACCCACCTATGTCACATTAGATCCCTCTCGACTATGTTGGTTAGCTTAGGAAGAGCTAAGTCCGCAGGGATTTTTCTTTTCTTTTCTTTAGAACAGAGCTTCACTGAATGATGAGAAGAAAAGATTAACCCGATAACTTCTGTTGTAGCTTATTTCGCTAGCTTTCAGCTTTTCTGAGTCTCCTACAAGGTGGTAGTCTTGGCAGACCTGAATAGTGTGACATTAACAGATAATGTGACAATGACAGGCATTGTGACGGTCACATGTATTGCGGCAATTATAAGCAATGTGACAGTCACAGGAGCAATAATGTGACACTTACACATAATGCCAAATATAAAAGTACAGCAGACAATCCTGGCCTTACTTCTTGTGCATTCTTTCTATGTAAACTGTTCCAGTCTCACAATCGTATGTTTATTAGTGATGAAGAATAATTACTGCTTTGTACACAATTTCAAAATGTGCTACTCTCTGCTCTGTGCATAATTTTAAAATGTGCTACTCTTTGCTCTGCTCTGTATACAATTTCAAAATGTGTTACTCTCTGCTCTGTACATAGTTTCAAAATGTGTTACTCTGTGATCTGCTCTGTACATAGTTTCAAAATGTGCTACTTTCTGCTCTGTACACAATTTCAAAATGTGATATTCCCTGCTCTGTGCATAATTTCAAAATGTGCTACTCTCTGCCCTGTAAATAATTTTAAAATTTGTTACTCTCTGTTCTGTACACAATTTCAAAATGTGCTATTCTCTCCTCTGTACACAAGTTCACAATGTGCTACTCTCTGCTCTGTACACAATTTTAGAATGTGCTACTCTCTGCTCTGTATACAATTTCAAAATGTGCTATTCTCTCCTCTGTACACAATTTCAAAATGTGCTAGTCTCTACTCTGCTCTGTACACAATTTCAAAATGTGTTATCTCTGCTCTGTACACAATTTCAATAAGTGCTACTCTCTGCTCTGTACACAAATTCAAAATGTGCTACTCTCTGCTCTGTACACAATTTCAAAACGTGCTACTCTCTGCTCTGCTCTGTACACAATTTCCAAATGTGCTACTCTGTGCTCCTTTAGTTGCCTCTCATGACCATGATTTTCCGTGACTTAACAAGCAGTGGGCCGGTCCAAACTTGACGTAAATCTTTGAACTCCTGACTCGAATACCACTCAGCTTCATGTTCTGTTCAGTAGTACAGAGCGCCTACTCCTCTCCTCTACCAACCAACGTCAACACATGCACGCACCAGGCAAACTTCTTTTCTTTCCTATCTAAAAATTTTACACTTCAGATTAAAAAAAAAAAAAAAGAAAACAAACCAATCCTTCCCTTTTCAAATGTACATGGTATCTTTGCCATCTTAACCTCTTTCTGCCCGACATTTTTCTAAAGCAAGTTTTTTTCACAAACTTAACTCTATTTCAACAACCCCCACCCTCGCCTCACTTCTGTGCTCTTGGCCCAATTTTTAAAAATAGAAGAAAAAAAACGATATTCAGCGTTGTCTAGGAGTCTGAACCTCTTCTAAAACCTACTGCACCGCTTCATCTACGCGTATTATTCTTGTGCAATGAACCATGACGTACTACGGTCGGAGGGGAAGATATTTGCTGTGCAGATCAGTTTAGGCCTGACGAAGGTATTGACTATTATGCTCCTACCGAAGATTGTTGTTGCTTTGTATTTGTATAAATCGAATATATTTTTAATTTTCTGTATTATGCTTATCCGCCGTGCTTTGTTTGTTTGTGATGGCATTGCTATGGATAGGGTTCCAAATATGTTCTTGTTGCTAAAATGTGTTAGGTCGAAAGGGAAATCTGACTTATTGTCGCTAACGTGTATTAGGTCGAAAGGGAAATCTGACTTATTGTCGCTAACGTGTATTAGGTCGAAAGGGAAATCTGACTTATTGTCGCTAACGTGTATTAGGTCGAAAGGGAAATCTGACTTATTGTTGCTAACGTGTATTAGGTCGAAAGGGAAATCTGACTTATTGTTGCTAACGTGTATTAGGTCGAAAGGGAAATCTGACTTATTTGTTGCTAACGTGTATTAGGTCGAAAGGGAAATCTGACTTATTGTTGCTAACGTGTATTAGGTCGAAAGGGAAATCTGACTTATTGTTGCTAACGTGTATTAGGTCGAAAGGGAAATCTGACTTATTTGTTGCTAACGTGTATTAGGTCGAAAGGGAAATCTGACTTATTGTTGCTAACGTGTATTAGGTCGAAAGGGAAATCTGACTTATTGGTCCCAAACCCATGATCTGTGACTTTTTAATGTTTATTTTAGCTCCATTAACTTCTCCAAGATTAGATATGCTGATGACACAGTATTACTGTCTACAACACATAAAGGGATGGAAAAACTAGTTATGTCCGTAAGAATAGTGAAGAGCAAAACCTCTATCTTAATGCGAAGAAAATTAAATTTATGACAACTGACAAAACAAATAAGGAAGATGAAATATATATCAATGAGGAAAAACTGGAAGAGGTTGAGAGTTTTGAATATCTTGGATCATTACTAGCTAATAATGGAGATAAAAGGAGGGATATTAAAAGGGGGGACATCTATCGCTCTTCAGAAAGTAAAACAAATAAAGAATCTGTGGAGAGGAACAGGCAGAACTAAAATAAGATTTTTAAGGGCATGCATCTTTCCCATCGCAACATATGCCTGTGAGAACTGAACACTTAACAAAACAGCTGAGAAACACATAAATGCCTTTGAATGTAAATGCTACAGAAGAGTTCTTCAAATATCATGGACACAAAAAAGAACAAATATATACACTCTATAAGAACTTAATATTGAAGAAAGCTGGCTAGTAAAGAGGATTAAACAGAGAAAACTTAAATATTTCGGACACATTAAACGTCATGATAATCTAGAGAAAACCGTCTTGGAAGGGTGTATAATAGCAAAAAGAAAGAGAGGAAGATCAAGGCGAAGATGGCTCCAGACATCGTTGATAATCTGCAAATGGACGCATCAGCAGCATGGCATCTTGTTTACAACCGAGAGTCCTACAGGAGAGCTGTTAGAGAGGCAAAGTTCCGCAAGAGACATGCAAATGACTGACTCAACCTTCTCCAAACTCTTTAAAAGTTTCTAGAACGCACTTAGACTAGTGTAGGAAAGAAGACAATATCGTCCGCGTATGAGATCTTTTTCTACTTCTCTCCTGACCCGGGATAAAGGTTCCTTTGACGAGCATCTCATGTCTGATCTTTTCCAAGAGCGGCTCCGAAGTTAAGCGCGCGCAGACGTTGGGAAAGAGCTCACCCTCGTTGCACAGATCTACTTAGATGTGTTGTGCCTGTTCTGTGCTTCACCAGGATCTGACTTTGTGCTGAGGAGTATTTAATCTTCACTCAGTTTCTGAAGTAGCTTCTTACATTGTTACTATGGACACTCTGAGACACTCTGTCAAAGGCTTTTTCTTGGTCAGAGGACAGTATTGCTGTTTGGCTGTTCTTGTCATGAGTGTACTCAGTGAAATCTCTGATAAAGTGTGTGTGCGTGCTAATCTTTCTGTGCTTAATGCTGCACTGTTGTCGGTCTTCGTGTATCACGGTGTACATGAAGGGTTTTAATTTTATTGTTAGTGCTTTATCTAAGATTCTGTAGTGAGATGGGCCTGTAGTTTGCTATCTGAGTTTTGTCGGATTCTCTTTTTGGTATGAGGGTTATGTATGAAAGACTGAGACTGGAAGGAGGGTTATGCATGAAAGACTGAAACTGGGAGAGGGTTATGTATGAAAGACTGAAACTGGGAGAGGGTTATATTTAAAGACTGGAAGGAGGATTATGTATGATAGACTGAGAGTGGAAATTCTTTTCTATCAAAGGCTTCATACAGAACTTTAAGTAATAAAGGTCCCAATAGTGGGAAGACCCCCGTGTGGTACCCGGGATCTGCAAAGAATAGGACCACTGTACCCTACCACGCATGATCGTAAAAGGCGACTAAGGAGGGTTCGGCATAGGGCCAGCAACCCTATCTGGTAAAAAAAAACCTATCAGACTGCTACAGAAACAGAAGCAAGGAAAAAAACAAATGCGGGTGGAAAGAGAAATGGTTATCAGGAAACTGAGCCCATGAAGGTTGTGGATGAAAGCCAGCCACTGGAAGTCCCCACCCCGACTGCAGACCTCCTGGAACCTAAACACAAGATGCAAATAGGCAGCTGGAATGTAAGAACACTTAACCAGACTGGAAAACTAGCACAAACCATCAAGGAAATGCACAGATACAAATTAGACATACTAGGAATACAAGAAGCAAGATGGACAGGGCAAGGCAGAAGGAAATTAACAAAATAGCACACAGAAGATACAATAATATGGTCAGGTAAAGAAGATCATCATGAAGGAGGAGTAGCATTGATTATAACAAAAGAAGCATCAAGAGCATTGCTAATGGACCCATATAAATGACAGATTATTATATGCACGCTTCAAGATTTCCGAAACTGTCTATTATAGTTTGTTATGCACCAACAGAAGCAGCTGAAGAGGAATTAAAAGAAATTTTTACAACAGCCTCCAAGCAACAGTAGAAACAATACCCAAGCATGATATATTACTCATCTTTGGCGACTTCAATGCAAAAGTAGGTGAGACAAATGAAGATAGAAGAAGAATCATGTAAAGAGAAGGAATCGGAGAAATAAATGAAAATGGAGAAAGACTGTGCAGTTTCTGTGAAGAAAACATGATGACCATCGGAGGGACAATTTTCCAACATAAAAACATCCATAAAGTGACTTGGAGGTCCCTAGATAAAACCACAGAAAACCAAATCGATCACATACTAATAAACAACAAGTGGAAACGGTCACTACAAGATGTGCGAGCAAGGAAAGGAGCAGATGTAGGAAGTGATCACAACCTTCTGGTAGCAAAAATAAAACTAAAATTAAGCCAAGCCAAAATCAGAGAACACAGAAAGATTCGTTTTGATACAAGAAAACTGAAAGACCAGCAAACTTGGAATGAATTCTCAATAGTACTTAAGAACCGCTTCAGTGTCCTACAAGTACTTAAGAACTGCTTCAGTGTCTTACAAGACGAAGCAGAAATGTCTATACTAGAGTTCAGTAGAACACTACAGGAAACAGCAAAAGAGGTGCTGAGATATCAGAAAAGGAGAAAAGAGGAATGGATAAGCAAGACCACATGGGAAAAAATAGAGCAAAGAAAAGAAATCAAGAAAAAATTACTGAACACCAAATCACAACGGCTTAAAGAACAAGTTTTAAGTAATTATGCACAAAAAGACAAAGAAGTGAAGGAATCATGCCGTCAAGATAAACGTCAATACTATGACAACTTAGCAGAAGCAGCAGAGAAAGCAGCATGTACAAATGCCATGAAAACCATATATAAAATCACAAAGCAGATGACAGGTAACTTCAACACAAGATATGAAAGTGCAGTGAGAACACAAAATGGACAATTGGTCAGTGGAGAAAGAGAAAAAATTGAAAGATGGAGGGAACACTTTAACACCCTACTAAACAGAACACAAGCAGCACAAACAGTAGACATACCTGAAGCAAAAACGGAACTAAACATCAATACAGGACCAATAACAATATGTGAAGTAAAGAAGGCGATAAAGAAGCTAAAATCAGACAGGGCACCAGGTGAAGATGAAGTGACTGCTGAGATGTTGAAAGCAGAAGAGATAGAAACACCAAAACAACTCTGCCAGATTTTACAACAAATTTGGGATCTAGAAAAAGCTCCAGAGGAGTGGAAAACTGCCCTTATAGTAAAACTACCAAAGAAGAGTGACCGCAGAGATTGCGGGAACTGGAGAAGCATTACCTTGCTGCCACTCACCAGTAAAGTATTTTGAAGAATAATCATCAACAGAATTGTACCAGCACTTGAGGGAAAACTTCGGAAAGAGCAGGCAGGATTTAGGAAAGGAAGATCATGCATAGACCACATGTTTGTACTTAGACAAATACTAGAACAGGCAAATGATTGGCATAGCACAACATATGCATTGTTTACAGATTTTGAGAAAGCTTTGACAGTCTCAACAGAGGTGCACTGTGGAAAATCCTAAGATGGCCTGGCCTCCCCCATAAGATAGTGAATGTAATCAAAGCCCTATACGAGGGTTTTCAGTGCAAAGTTATCTGTGGAGAACATACCTCCAGCAGCTTTAGGGTACAAACAGGGATCAAGCAGAGTTGTGTACTATCACCAACATTATTTATCTTGGCAGTAGACTGGTTAATGAAGGAAGCAATATCAGACAAACGCAGAGGATTACAATGGACCCTCGACACACTGTGGAGGACCTTGACATTGCGGACATTTGTCTACTATCAAGCAGCCACAAAGAAACGCAAGATAAAATAAACAAGCTAACTCAGAATGCAAGCAACATAGGACTAAAGATCAACGTAGGAAGACAAAGTTAATGAACCAAAATATGAACAACAGAAATGTACTCAGAGTAGATAGCAGGTTAGCGGAGGAGATCAATGAATTTGAATATCTTTGCAGTAGAGTAGTAGAAAATGGAGATACCACAGAGGACATCAATAGTAGTCTTACTAGAGCAAACCAGGCTTTTGCAATGCTGCAGACTATATAGAAATCTAAAACAGCATGAAGACGAAAATCATGATATTTGAGAGTAATGTTCTAAGTGTACTACTCTATGGAAGTGAATGCTGGAAAATCACCAAAAACATAGAAGACAAGTTGAATTCTTTCCAGACTAAATGTTTACGAAGAATTAGAAAAATATTTTGGCCAAACACCATAAGAAATAACTTCTTGTTGGCAGAAATGCAGATGAAGCCACTGACAGCAATTATTGAAGAGAGAATCTGGCGATGGATGGGACATGTGCTCCGAATGACTGACAACTCACTACCACAAATAGCACTAAGATGGACACCACATAGAACAGATGTAAGAGTAGACCAAAAGAGACATGGAGATGAACAACAGAAAGGATGTTGAGTAACAGAATTCTCACCTGGGCAAGAACAGAAAAAAAAGGTAAAGGAAAGGCATTTGTGGAAAACCCTTGCCGAAGCCCCATTTGCCTTGGGCACTTAAGGTTCAAAGAGAGAGAGAGAGAGAGAGAGAGAGAGAGAGAGAGAGAAAGAGGGAAGAATTTCTGTAAGAACTCGACGGTACACCCCATCTAGTCCTGGGGATTTGTTTATTTTTGGAATCTGCTGTCAAGACATGGTGACCTGTCACCCGGGCGTGCCGGGGCGTGCCTGGGCAGCAACACTGGGGACTCGACATTTGCTTCATGAAAGTTGGATACATTAGCGCTTTATCTCCGCGTTGTTTCACTGACACGCTCTATGTAACTTCAATAACCCAGGATCAGTAAAGCACTAGATTCATACGCATATTTGAGCCATAATCAACATTTCAACCTCTATCAACTCCACAGTTGCGACATAACACAGATCAATCATCACATAATTCCGGCAGTTACAAGAGAACAGGTTTACTGGTGAAACCCCATTTGTTGGTGCATGTTGCCAATGGAAGTGGAATGGAAAGGCTGGTGAAAATCACAGCAACATGAAATGAGTGTCCGCGCGACTGACGTCGTCATGGGACGATTTTTCTCGGGGCAAAACAAAATGTTAAAGGACATTTCTAACTTCTTACAACAGAAAACACAACATACTTTCTCAATTTGAATTCATCACTTGCTCAAGAGGAACAATCCAACCTCAAATCTACATAACAACTAAAAAAAACTGTCCTAAAAAGGGCAAATTGCCAACTCTAACCATTTCCCTACAAAGAGACAGATTGCAACTTAAACTCTAGATTTTCGACAACCCAACTAAACAAAAAAGTACTAACTTTTGAAGAGGAACTTGCTTTATCCTTCTTTTATGGACCTACTTCCTTGCTGGTCTCAACCGCTATTTTTGTTCACGTCTGCTCTTTTCTTTGTGTCTCTTCCAATTCGTTCACAATGTGTACCAATACGTGCGAACATTACATCACTGATTCGCTTGCTGCGCAAGCCTGTAAGTTTCCAAAATTAGCTCTCTACAGGGGAGACTACTCTTTTTCCCTTATCCGAACCATTTACCTATCCTATTCTGTTACAAGTTCCCTAGTATCAATTGTTGATCTAAAATTTGTTTGTGGTTCTCAGACAGTTATTTAGTGTAGCGTAGACATTTATCTTCTGTTGATGTTGATTGGTCCTGACATGTGTACAGCTTGCTGTAGAATTCATAGAAGGCATCATATATTTTATTGTTCTCTATGTGTTCTTGTCCCTGACTATCAATAATTTTGTTATATTTGTTTGTTGCGTTGTATGTTGTGTTCTACTGCTAAATAATGTCTACTTGGGGTTTCTTGTGTCATGGACTGTAGCTTTGTTCTGAGCATTGCATCTTGGTACTTATGTTCTCTGTGTTGTTCTAGTTGTTCTCACACCTCGTGAGTCTGTGGGGTGTCTTGACATCTATTTGTTTTAATAGCTGTTCCAGCACAGCTTCTTCTTTCCTTGACTCTCTGTGTATGTATGTAGCTAAACTTTGTGTTCTTTCTCTTGTTGTGTTTTTCAGTAAGATCCAGTACGCCACAAGATCTTTGTCTGGAGCATCTTGAACGTATCCTTCTATAAGTTGTGTTATGTTGGTTACGTAACAGTGGTTGTTCAATAAGTTATTATTAAGCTTCCAGTTTGGAGGGGGGGGGGGGCATTCTACTGTCTGTGGTGGTGGTGGTAGTGGTTGATATGTTCACTTCTGTGAGTACTGGTTTGTGGTCTGTGAAGTTTAGTCACCTGCCAATATGTTTTGTTTGGTTAACTAAGTAAGTTCTGGATGGGTATATTCTATCTAACCTAGATGAACTAAGTATGTTCTGGATGCGTATATTCTATCTAACCTAGATGAACTAAGTAAGTTCTGGATGGGTATATTCTATCTAACCTAGCTGACCATCTGACATGTGGGTTTGTTTTATCTTTGTGTGTGTTCTCTCTGCCGTCAGGTGCTAGATGTCTGTATGTATCTAACTTGTATGATGCTTTCTAAAATGGAAAGTTGTGATGCTTTGTCTGGATTGGTTTCCTGTGTTTGTGATATCAGTCTCCCCCCCCCCACCCCGAAACTCAAAATAAATCCGAGTTGGAGAGTGCACAGTTAAAGTTTTCTGTCATTATTATTTTACACCCGCTATAAATGTGAGATGTTTGTGCTAGTTCTTCGTAGAATTCAGGCTGGAATGTTCTTTGTGGCCCGAGCGTAGAGATTAACTAAAGTGTGTGTCTCTTGTGTGTTGGCTTGTGTTTTAGCTAGTCTGCCGTGGTTGCCTGTGTTGTAGTGTACTATGTCCCAGACTGCTATGGTTGTCTGTGTTGTAGTGTACTATGTTCCAGTCTGCTATGGTTGTCTGTGTTGTAGTGTACTATGTTCCAGTCTGCTATGGTTGTCTGTGTTGTAGTGTATTATGTTCCAGTCTGCTATGGTTGTCTGTATTGTAGTGTACTATGTTCCAGTCTGCTATGGTTGTCTGTGTTGTAGTGTACTATGTTCCAGTCTGCTATGGTTGTCTGTGTTGTAGTGTACTATGTCCCAGACTGCTATGGTTGTCTGTGTTGTAGTGTACTATGTCCCAGTCGTGTGGCAACTGTAGTATAGCTATTTCTGTTGAATTGTTCCTAAACTAAAGCACGCGTATTTTAATCTTTGACTTGATACTATCTGTATCTGAACAATCACTCTAAATTATGTCCAGGCATTTGAATGCCACTCTGTCTGGGTTGGTTGTCTAGGGTGTGCAGATGCTGCCCTTCATCTATCACAAGACTTGGAGGAGAATCCGGGCTTCTGTCATCTCGTCTAATATTGTTGTATACCACGGGGCTGTGGGGGGGGGGGGGGGGGGGGGGGTTGTGCGATGCTCCATACACTTTGTCGGTTGTCCTGATTCTTTCTGTCTTCCCGTGCTATTTTTTTTGGGGGGGGGGGCGGGTTCGGCTTGGAAAGGCCTTTTGTCCTTCAGTCCTCTTGTATTGTCCCGTTGGACTTCAGTAAATCCGTCATGTTTGTCTTGTTTTTGTCTGTTGCTGGGGTCTGGTGTCTCTGTCTCCTTTGGCGGGCTATCGTCAGGGATTGTTGTCGTCTTCTCCGGAATAAGCATCTCCTGGTCGGGCTCGATGCCGGAGGCTTCTTTAGCCGGGTCGGAGGTTATCACGTCCTCCTCGAAATCTTCGGTCGTGTCTGCCGTCGGGTTGAGTGTCTTCTTCTGCCTTGTTCTGGGGGCATTGACTCACCCAGTGATTGTCTTCGCCGCATATGGTGCAGGGAGTGCGTCACCCAGGCAACCTTGACCAGAGGGTGAGAACTCTGCCTCCCATTTCAGCCAATTTCAGGTTTATATAGTGGGGAATTTGTTTCCTTTGGTGACACAGAAAGGCCCACCTGTCTGTTCCCGATTTTTTTGGGAATACTTTGGGCTTCTCGTCCGCGGTGACTTCTATTACGATCTGGCGTACGCCCTCTGCCACGACTCCTGGTGGGACGTAATGTAGGGTCCCTTTTGTCTTTTCTTTCTCGTGGTGGTCCACTTCGGTGGTGAGCTTGGGGGTTGCTGCAGTGAAGGTGGAGCCCCTTTAGTTTGTTGTAGTGGATGATGTGCGCCGAACTCGTCGGGGTGGCGTACCACCGGTGGCTGTTGTGCAGGCGGTGCAAGGTGGCGACGTTTGTACCTATCCCTGCTGGTCCAAACAAGATTCTCATTATCAGTGGAAGTCTGGCTTTTGCTGCCTCGGGTCCAAACACGTTGAGAACCAACTCGCCAGGCTTGTGTAGCTCTCAGGTAGGAAAGTACATTTTACAGACGAACTTAATTACGGCCACGGCCATTTTTCACAGTTCGAAAAAAAAAGCTACTCCTAGAAGAAAAAAAAACAGCGAAACAAAATAGCGTTCTCACGGCACAGCATACAGGCAGCATACTGCACAAATTGCATAACTATATAAACTATGCTTTGGAAACATTCATTAATAATCACCTCCAATTAGATACATAAAAACTGTTTTAAAAACAATAGAGTCCAATATCACATTAACGTTTGCTTATATCTTTCAATGATATGTGGACTGAATCAGATATCACTGTTTGGGGGGGGGTGTCTATATTGCTGTTTTCTGCGCCTGTTTAGTCTATTCGCACCTGTCCAGGTGTTGACATTTCTTGTTTTCCAGTTCGCGTTATGTGCCTCTGTAACAATTCTTATTCAAGATTTTCGTTGATTGTTTCCTTCGATGTTCAGATGGTTAATGGAAGTGTCTATCCACATTCCCTCTATGACCTACAATGATTGACTGCGCATCGAGTCTGTTTATATGCTACAAAATGAGAAGTGTTTCAACCGTCTCGCTAGCTGTGTCAGTAGGAGCATGTTTCTATTGATATAGAGGATATGGGTTCGAACCCCACTTTAGGCGAATTTTTTAAAAAACTTTTAAAAGTTCTATGTTAGATTATGACACTATTTATCTGTGTTTTTTTTTTTTTGAAAATGTTACCTTTAACTTTTAGAGAAACTAGCAATTTCGCATGTCCACCGACCGTTTGTCCCGGACGGTGTAAACGTTCCACCCAGAATTCGGTTAGGACCCTGGCTCGACTATCTGTCCTGGAAGGTAAACGTCACACCCCGAATTCGGTTAGGACCCTGCCCCCACTGTCCGCCCTGACTCGACTTAGGAGCAAGGATTAGGGAAAAGTGTTAAAGAAATTCGCTTGAAATACTTTCCCCACAAATCCAATGTTATTGGCGTGGGGTCAAGGGCAGCGGAACATGCGCAGTGTCAGTGTAGGTCACACTCTGTAGTGCGGTAGACTCAGCAATGGTTAATTCCCTTTTTCAGATTTAATGATTGAGTTCATCTCCCCTGAGTCAAGAACTTTGTAGAAGCTTCTAGTTATTATCTCCTGAACTCATGTTCATTCAGGTTGTAAGGGAACGTTTTTTGTGTTGTGATTTCTGTGTGAAAATGTAGTGATCTGAGTTTTGCTTCTGCTGTGTTTTCTGATAACCATTACTTAAAGTAGAGTCAAGGAGATACAAGACACCATCTTTTGTTTTTGTGTGTCTTTGTGTTGGAACAACTGGTCAAGTTGTCAGTTGCCAATATATTTGTGCCCTCTTGTGTTCCACTATTAATCTCAGACATTGGATGCCATCGTAGATCCATCATCATGTTTCGCGATTAAAGGTTTGTTTGAAATGTACCAGAACGTGTTCAGACTTCCGCATGTAGTAGCACTGTGGACTTGTTAAAACTGGACTGCCTGTCGGAAAATAGCCGGCTGCAGGTTTTGTCGTGTGTCCAAGCTGTGACATACCTGTGTGTTAATGCAGTCAGATCTACTACATCTGATGTCTTCATACTATTGCCACTTTATTACAAGCTGCGGTGGCAAATAGTGTCCACATTCCACCGCTTTGTTTCAGTTTCCTGGTGGTAGAACAAAAAATTGTTAAAGCAGTAATTAGAATTATGAAATATATTAAACAATGAAATAACACGCAGTTAACGTGGTTATCTTTATCCAGATTCTTCCAGGTAGTCGGGCTTAAGCGAGGGCCCCATCAAGTTTAACATATCTTGGAGTTTCTATGACTGTGAACTTCCTATCTTCCCTTTTCTTCTGTCAGTGTCTTGCTCTATCGACTCGTCTTGGCTTTCGGGGTTGCCTATTATAGTTTCAGGATTTTCAGTCATAGTATGTACCTTTTCATAGAGATCTATGTGTTTCTTGTTTCATTTCATGATTTCTACGTTCCATATTTCTAGGGATACCAAGCTAATGTCACTATAGATTTATCGTTTCTAACAGAACGACAAAATAAAAGGCAGTAGTTTGAAGTATACAGGTTCTCTTCGATTTGCGGTGTTTCGATTTTGCAAAGTTCTGAGATTTCTACTTGGCACTCTGGTCTTAAGTCACAAAAGTAATCATCACATTTACATAGAATTAACATACGAGTAGTAGAATCCATCGGACTTTTTGTAGATGAGAATAACTGGTTGAGCACTGAAGATCTATATGAACACAGCAATTAAAATAAGACGGGCTATTTATCTTGAAAGTGGCCGTCATTTGATTTCTTCTTGAAAACATTCATCCAGACCGTCCAGCGGCGAATTAGCCTATCTCGTAAATTGAAGATAGTAGGAAACATGAAGGAAGAATTTTGTCTCAACTGTCAGTCCTAACTGATGAGGAACACAACAAGACACTCTGAAAGAATTTTTTAATAGGGAAAACAGCATAGAAAGAGATTATTTCTGGAAATGAGATATCTTGTTTTATAAATGGATTTCATATCATGTGATATCTCTGCTGCTTCTGCTAGGTTGTCATAGTACTGACCTTTGAACTGATGGCATGTGTCCTTACCTCTTCGTATTTTTGTGGATATTTATTCAAGATTTATTTTATTTCCGCTTTGTGATGCGGTGCTCAGAGATATTTATTTGTTATTTTTTCCATGTGGGAAAAGTTTGAGCAGTAGCCTGCCAGTTCTTATTCTCTTATTTTTTTCCCCTGTATCTCAACACTTCTTTTGCTGTTTCCTGCAGTATTTCGTTGAACTCTAGTACTGTCTTTCCTTCATTGCCTTGTAGGACACTGGACCGGTTCTTAAGTGCTGTCAAGTATTCTTTTGGCCAGTCTTTCAGTTTCAATGTGAGAAAATGTGCTATACATTTGTGCAGAATACTAACCTGCCTTCTATATAAAAAAAAAAATACTTATATTCAGTATCACAAAAAAATAGTATTATACGGGCTAGCTCCACCCAAATGAAGTATCCCACAGACGTAATGCTGTTACCTAGCTGTGTTATATGCAAACCTTCGAGACTCTTAACCCGATGTTCATGCATGACATAGCTACATGAAAGCCGGACTCGCTCAGATGGAAATTACTATACTTATATTCTTGCCGAGTCTCTCCCCGGACAACACATCTACGCTTCCCCGTGAATATAAACATGTCTGTGCTTTTATACTGCCTCGAAGTACTTTTATACTTTAAATTTAAATTTCTATCTCGTTTATTTGTTGTAGAAAAGTTAATACACACAGAACGTTAGTCTATGCGACAAAAAATACTGTTCTCTTCTGGACACTTTTGGTGCCACACATCGAAGTTTTATTCTTTCATTTATTGTGGAAATTGTAAACAGATCAACGTGTATTGCTTCATTTTGCGGAAATGGTTTGTGAAAGTGGAGATTCCATATGCGTCTTTCGTGAACAGCAGTCTCGTGTGTCTCTAGGAATTCATTACATTGGATAACTGGAGCTGACTAAACTTTATTGCAGCTAAAAGATGAATGATATATAAACAGGTTTCCTTGCAGGAATAAAGTTTCAGTCGCGGAACATCTTTCTCCTATTTTGCCTTGCTAGAAGAAAATGAAGATGCTACAAACAGGTGGACGCAGAACGGTCAGTAGCTTTTTGTAATCAGTGTTAAAATGAATGTAATTTTTTGCGGGGTTAGTGTTGTGGTAGCTTTCTGACTGCAGATTGTAGGGTTGATATAGGGTTGATCACCATGGGAAAACAGGATTCATTTAGGACGTTTTGCCCTCAAGACTATGTTGGTAGTTCATATCCGATCAGAGCTGTCCCAGTTACCCGGCTGTTTGTGGCTGACGTCCAGCCGGACCCGCCCCAGTCACCCAGCTGTCGAGAATCATTTTGAGAATCATGTTGGGAGAGAGGTCGCTACTTCAAGCATGTATCACTTGTTCCTTTATGCGACTTAAACAATACATGTGAATTTTTAAAAATTGAACAAACAGTGGCGTGTTCATGGAAAAGATTCAGAGTAAATGTCTTAGCTTCTTATTCTTTTGGAAAAGATTCAGAGTTTATGTCCTAACATTTTTTTTTTTGGAAAAGATTCAGATTTTAAAGATTCAGAGTTTATGTTTCAGTATCTTATTATTTTGAACAAGATTCAGAGTTTATGTCTTAGCTTCTTTTTTTTTAAAGATTCAGAGTTTATGTCTTAGCTTCTTATTCTTTTGGAAAAGATTCAGAGTTTATGTCCTAACATATTTTTGTGGAAGAGATTCAGACTTTAAAGATTCAGAGTTTATGTCTCAGCATTTTAATTTTTTGTAAAAGATTCGGAGTTTATGTCTTAGCTTCTTATTCTTTTGGAAAAGATTCAGAGGTTATGTCTCAGCATCTTATTATTTTGGAAAACATTCAGAGTTTATGTCTTAACATCTTTTTTTTTAAAGATTCAGAGTTTAAAGATTCAGAGTTTATGTCTCAGCATTTTAATTTTTTGGAAAAGATTCAGAGTTTATCTTAGCTTCTTATTCTTCTGGTTAATGTCAAAATACTTCTTACATCTGGCAGAACACGAGAATCTTTGTTAGTTCTCTATTTCTTATTGTGTGGCTTTCCGCTTTCTTCTTCTCCTGTGACTCTTGTATTTATCACCGACTGTCTTCAGTCTCCTTGACGCGAGTCAGGCGACAAAATGATGTCGCAAGGCCGAAAGCAATGAAAGAACAATAAGAAGAAAGGAACCTGCGCAACCTCTGGAATTGTGTGCCCGCCATGAAAGAGTTAACGTGGCCGGTAAACAGTTTCCTCGCAGCGCTGTCACTCTACGGTCAGACGCCGACAAACAGAGAACGTTTGGCTGCTTGTTTCCCCCAGTCCCCCGGTCATTGCTGCAGCACTTAACAGCACGGAGACCACAAGCTAAAGTAAACTGTTTGGACATGTAGACACACACACACAACGAAACAGAACTGTTTCGAACTACGATGCGGATATTGATTTGATAAAGTGTGGATTTAAAAACAAAAAAATGAATGCACGTCATGACACTTACTTGAAACAGACAAGGCCAACCTTGTCCAAATACAACACTTTGACGTCACTTAACCACAGAAGCTGGGTTTTTTTTTAACCAGTTCTCACCAAGTGTTGGTCAGCCTCTTTCTCATGTTTTAAGCCCCTTTTTTTTTTGTTGTTGTTTAAAAAAACTTCTTTTTTTTCCTATCTGGTGTCATGAACAAAGGCAAGGTCCTGTATCATAGGGACATACTTTAAATGAATGTCCATTTCACTTATTACACCTGATAGCGAGTTGATGCTCCTTCAGCAGACATATATTCTTCGTTTTAGAAGTATAGTATCATCTTATAAGTCATTACAGTCTCACATCATAACAAGAACCACAGAGATTTTAATAAACAAGTTACGTAAATTCTTTTTTTTTTCATGCCTATAATCTTCAGGATAGGGATCTTCTTCGTCATCTTCTTCTTCTTCGTTCACTTTAATGTGGTCATTCTTCTAAAATATAGACGTTCTTAACCTGGGGTCCTTGATCCCTCAGGGGGTCCACGGAAGGACTTTTAGGGGTCCATGACTCTTTTTTTTTTCGTTACAAAAATATCTTAATATCATCAAGGTTTCATGTATTGCTTTTCTAAATGAACGATCCACAGCTGATCTCAGGGCCGAATGGAGGTCCACAGCTGATCTCAGGCCGGAATGGGGGTCCACAGCTGATATGCTAGGGTCAGGGTTGGCCTGCCATAACTGATATGTTAGGGTCAGGGTTGGCCTGCCACAGCTGACCAGGATCCCCTCCCAGCTCTGATTTGTACCCCCCAGTATTAGGCTAAGCCTGGTTAACGGTGCAGGAATCGTCATAGTCCCGTGGTGGTGGAGTCTGCTAAAGAAGTACTGCACAACTCCTGCTTTATAGCCGCACTCAGGGACTGACAAAAATAGCTGCCATGATCCTCTCCCAACCCGACACGATGATGTTGCTCAACATCTTCACTGCATCGGCTGCAAACAACACCAGTTTTCAGCTCCAGAGTGATTTAATACGAAGAATAACATACACGGAAATAATGTTGATAATCTTAGCCCATGTGGACGATGGTAGTTCTCTGGTTTTTTTTTTCGATATATTTGTTTGGCGATGGGTTAATGCCTTGAGAAGATAACCTCAAGCGTCTGTAATTAGATACTCCACTCTGTTTTGTAAATATACGGAGAAACGTAAAAATATGTACAGAAACGTAAACATATGTACAGATGTACCGAATAACCTCGGATCTTCTCTAAGGTAAATCGCTGAAAGGTTTTCATTGTTAATATCTTATCACATGAAAAAATATTTCACTCTGACGACGTGTGACTCTTTGCTGCGACTGAAGTTGGGGTTGTGTTCATTACGTTTTGTTTTTGTTTTTTCTGAAATTGAAATCTGTAACCCTAGAACCTGGATAAGTTTCAGACGTAAGCCAGTGAGTGTAGATTGCTTTGAGAGACTTAAAGAGCTTGAGGTCAGTGCAGTTTCTTCAGAAAAAAAAAACAAACAATAAGGAAGAAGTAAATAGCCAAGGTAAAAAAAAAATAAATACATCTAATATGCTGAAAACCCCACAGATATGCTTGTATAAGACAGACACTTTGGTACAGTTGTTATTTGTAGTACAGACTAGTGCAGTGTTTCTTAAAGCGTGCGATAACGCCCCCCCCCCACCCCAATTGGGGGCGTTGGAAAGGACCAGTGGGTGGTGAAAGAAAAAGAGTCAGTGGGGTGGGGGGGGGACGTGGAAGACAAGAATGCAGTGGAAGACAAGAGTGCAGTGGAAGACACGAGTGCAGTGGAAGACAAGAGTGCAGTGGAAGACAAGAGTGCAGTAAGGGGCGTTGAGGGAAAACGAGGAAAGCCGACGGGGGAAGTGTTAGCACTTTTCAACCTGATGTTGAGAAACTTGTGTCCCTACATGGAACTCGTCCATCACATTCAGAGTTAAGAAAATGATGCAGTAGGTGAGTTATAAATGTAAATCCTTCATAATGTTAAATAAATTGGTTTGCTTGTCGACGCTTCTAGTTGTATAATGCATGTCCTAGTTTAACTGGCCATTGTACGAATAGTATATAAGGAGGGAGGGGGCGCTGCGGGTGTGGTCTGGAAGAAAAGGGGGCACCAGCCTGAACAAGCTTGGGAAACACTGGATTTGACGTCTAGTTTTGTTGGCAGAAACCATGAACGTGCAGTTTGTTTATTTTTTATTTAACAGGGATTAAGAGAGGGGAGCAACGTGGAGATTAAATGTTAAATAAAATGTAAAATCACACACAAATACGCACATACATACAAGCATACACACGCGCAAGCACACACACACGCACAAACACACACTTCTATAATCATCCGACCTCGCACTATGTGATTATCATATGTTTGGACCCCTGAAGTTGGCGCTGGGTGGGTGTGATTATCATATGTTTGGACCCCTGAAGTTAGCGCTGGATGGGTGTACTTATCATATGGTTGGACCTCTGAAGTAGGCGCTGGGTGTGTGTACTTATCATATGTTTGGACCCCTGAAGTTGGCACTGGATGGGTGTACTTATCATATGGTTGGACCTCTGAAGTAGGCGCTGGGTGTGTGTACTTATCATATGTTTGGACCTCTGAAGTAGGCGCTGGATAGGTGTGCTTATCATATGGTTGGACCTCTGAAGTAGGCGCTGTGTGTGTGTACTTATCATATGGTTGGATCCCTGAAGTAGGCGCTGGGTGTGTGTACTTGTCATATGGTTGGACCCCTGAAGTAGGCGCTGAGTGTGTGTACTTATCATATGGTTGGACCCCTGAAGTAGGCGCTGGGTGTGTGTACTTATCATATGGTTGGACCTCTGAAGTTAGCGCTGGATGGGTGTATTTATCATATGGTTGGATCCCTGAAGTAGGCGCTGGGTGTGTGTTATTATCGTATGTTTGGATCCCTGAAGTAGGCGCTGGGTGTGTGTACTTATCTTATGGTTGGACCCCTGAAATAGGCGCTGGGTGTGTGTACTTATCATATGGTTGGACCCCTGAAGTAGGCGCTGGGTGTGTGTACTTGTCATATGGTTGGACCCCTGAAGTAGGCGCTGAGTGTGTGTACTTATCATATGGTTGGACCCCTGAAGTAGGCGCTGGGTGTGTGTACTTATCATATGTTTGGACCCCTCAAGTAAGCGCTGGGTAGAAAAGTTCAATACGGACGATGAGATAAAAGAGTCAGAGTATTAAGTGACTGGTTACGCAATCATTCAGGCGATTATTTCTTTTCTTTTTTCCTCGAAGAATCCAAACATTAATCACGACGTGGCAGACCTGCACTGAACCTAGGGGAGACTATCTTAAAAAGTGATAAGGAGTTTTCAGTCATATTTATACATTTCATGTTAATAACTAAAAGGAGGGGGGGGGGGGGGGAGATTGCAACTACTTTTCTGACTCAGTCACGTATAAGGCGCCGGATATAGATAGAAACAACCAGACAACACTTACAAAGATAGAAAACAGTGTCCCTGGCAGAGGACACTCGACACGCAACAAAATAATAGTCAAGAGATCGTTCATTGATCTCCTTGCCACGTATAACTTAACCAGGATGCCAAGTTCAACCATACGGGTTCGAACGTTAAAACCAGCTTTCGTCGCCTGTGGTCGTTTCGCGTGGTTCTGACGCAGTCGATTTTGTCCACGTGAGCCATAAATTCACCAACAACTAAAGAGGCTCTGTCAATCAGGATGTTTGTTCTGCAGTTCCTGTGTGCAAGTCTGTCGTTTGCGGCATTCACAATGGGGAAATATCTTTGATGATACACAGGCAGATTCTTGTTCTCGGGTAAGCTAACATGTGCCTAGCTTCTTGTTATACAACGTTCCTGAATATATTCTTGCATTCTTTCTTTTTTTCTTTCTTTAAACCTTCTTTTCTTTTCTCCATCTGTTGTATTTTTATTTTGTTCTTTCAGCTCTTAAAACCATTCTTCTGTCTCTCCACTGGTTTTCTTCACACTTCTTTCTCTTTTATCTTTTCAACGTATTCATTTTGTGTTATCATTTTTCAGATTTCTTATTTCTTTATTTTCATCAGAACATTTTCCTAATTTCTTTTCATTTTTATCATTGTTTATTATCTTATCTTTTCTTTCTCGTGCAAACGGGATACATAACAGATGCGCGCGCACACACGCACACACACACACAAGTTAAAACTTTGGTTTCTCTTCCTGTACCGAGCTCCAGCTTTTGCTAGTAACAAAAGTCTCATCAGCCATGACAGATTAACGAATATTATACCGCGTCTAAGAAGTTATTTCATTATTTTCAGTTAATGTTATTAATCTGGCTAGCAAATAGGACTTGAAATTAACAAGGACAAAACAAAAATAATGAAACTTCCCATTAATCAAAATGGACAAATTCACATAGAAGGGACAGATATTGAAGAAGTCAATCAATTTGCATACCTTGGCAGCTACATAGACCAGGATGGTGACAATAGAAAGGAAGTTAGAATTAGAATTGCAAAAGCAGCACCAATCTTCAAGAATCTTGGGAACATGTGGCATTCAAAAGTTATAAGCACAAAAACCAAGTTAAGACTATTCAATTCAAATGTAATATCCACCCTCATTTATGCAAGCGAAAGCTGGAAAACAACTAAAGAAATAGAAAAGAAATTAGACCCTTTTGAAAACAAATGCCTAAGGAAAATACTCGGCATCAAGTGGAACGAATTCAAGAACAATGCAGAGATAAGACAGATGACTGAACAACAACCAGTCTCATGGGTGATCAGGAAAAGAAGATGGACATGTGTTGGTCACATGATGAGAAGAAACAATCAGAGAATCCCAAAACAAGCTATAAAATGGAACACAACAGGCCAAAGAAAAAGAGGCAGACCACATGAAACTCTGAAGAGGACGTTGTTAAGAGAGACTAAATTAATAGGCATAAAATCCCTAGTTGAGGTTGAAAGGCTCTCCGAAGACAGGAAAAATTGGCGAACTACCTTGCGAGCCCTATGTGACGTTTAACGGCACGGGAAGGATATAAGATATTTAAGATAAGGATGTTATGTACCATATACTTGTTACTCTGAAAGTAAAGTAGTAAACAGGCGGATAAACCCTCAATGTGGACTCTGTTCTTTCATTATTTCGTTGAATTTATTTGAGGGGGGGATGGAATTACTTATGGTGTATCTACATCACATTCATGTCTTTTCATTGTCTGTCATTCTCTCCCCCCCCCCCCAAAAAAAAAAAAAATTAGAAAGCGGTTTTCAACATTCTAGGCCCCAGTCCTCTCAGTACGTCCTTGTAAACCCCTCTGTGTATTTAATCATCTAGAAAGGGTTTGCATATATGGGTTTGTCCCGAATGCAGTGAAGCCAGAGTCTGAATTTTGAACTTTGAACTTTGTGAAGGGTTTTCATTGTTATACATTCTTTTACATTCTACATTTCCCCTCTTATACCTGAAATTTCTTCTCACTTCAGCTGCCTGGTTCCCCCGGGCTGAAAATCACTGTGATAGACCAGCGTGCTCTTTTTCAAATTTTCTGTGGCTCTTGAAGTCTTTTTTTTTACCTCTCCATTCGTTATTTTCATTGTTTCCTTCATTTTATCTTCATTCCTGTCTCAGTTTTTCTCATACAAAATCCTGGTTGGAGTTTTCAGTCTTAATCCAACCTACGGTTTTTTTTTTCAGTTTTTCAGGGATTTTCAAGTTTTTTTTCCTAGCTGCAACCCTTCTCATGCAATGTCCGAGGAATTCTCGTCACTGCTTCTTTGTGTCTTTAATTAATAAGGGATGTTCTACGTCCTTGCCCTTCTTCCTCGGTATATGACGGGTCTTGCCCACGAACACGTCTTGCCGTGCCCATAATTTATGTTCCACTTTCTGTAATGATAATGTCTCATTAAAGAATAATATTTATCTGCTCCTGTTCTTTTGTCTGGTTTTCCTTTGAAACTTTTGATGATCTGCGAATGGATGCATCAGCAGCAGGGCATCATGCTTACAACCGAGAGACCTACATGAGTGCTGTTAGGGAGGCAAAGTTCCGCAAGGGACGTACAAATGACTTGACTATTTGTCTGACTTTTTCGATTACCCTAGTTATTTTCTTTTTTTTTTTTTATTTTGCTTCTAAGCTCTGCTGGATCTTCTTGGATGTTTCCCAACGAATTATCATCTTTGCTATTATTTATTGTTGCCAATTGATTTATTTTTCCTGTAGTCTTCGACATATTCTGGGATGGATGGCAGGACGTCTTAGTTTGCAAATTTTTCAGATTGACATATGAAGTCAAAAGAGTTTTCGTTAAAGTTCACATTTAAATGTCGTCATCTATCATAAGCTCTTTTAAAAAGCCTATAATTTTAGCATCTACTTGAGTGTCTGCTTTTTCCTCTGTCATCTCTGTAAAACTATGACGATGGGATCTCGGCTGTTTGTGTCGTATTGATTTTGAGGAAGTGGCATCATACGCAAGTGGGTTTTGGCTAAAATATCTTGCCTGAAGTCTTTGGGTGAACCCAAGAAAAACACCTCTCTACAGGCTCCACCATCATTCGCAACACGGAACACTCGCCTCTAATCCAGGCTTTAACAGCACAGCAGCCTGTTATTAGAAGCACAAGGAGGAGGTATAATAGCATCTTTCTAATCTCTGACTGGCCAGTCTTAATAACTGTGCTGTCCCTCTAGAACAGTAATCCGTGATATCTACTCGATAGCTTGCTAATGATGTCTCTGACACTTGATCTGGTATCTCCGACGCTTTCTATGAAATTTCCGACGCTGGACCTGGTATCTCCGACGTTTGCTATGATATATCCGACGCTTCCTGTGATATCTCCAACGATTGCTATGATATATCCTACATTTACTATGCTATCTCCGACGCCTGATTTGATATTTCCGACCGACGCTTGATCTGATATCTCCGTCGCCTACTAACATATCTCTGACGTTTGCTGCGATATATCCCAGCCTTGTTGTGATATCTCCTATGCTTGCTATGATATCTCCAACATTGTCTTATTGGCAATTACATCGTATAATTTTATATTTTCTCTCTTTCTTTGCCACTGATTACATCCTGGACGCTCGCGATTAAGTTTCTTAAACAAACTTTTACCTTTACTTTTAACATCATGTGTCCAAGGCTACGGTCACAGACTTGTAACAGTCACCGCCAAGTAGGAAAGGAATGGCAGACTACCTTCTTACGCTGCCAAGAAGCCTTTCATGGCCAGTCTGAAGGGACAACCTCGCCGCTGGTGGACTTGAGACGTCATGGAAAGTCTGAGCGTATCATAGAGAGACGCTGCTCAACTTGGCGCAAGACCGCATTGCGTTCAGGGAGACAATGTTCTGGGAAGGATATGTCACATGAAGAAAGGTCATGTGTCTAAGAAACGTTTGACCAAAATACATGACATTTTTAACAGTCATAGCCTAAGATAGGAAACTTCGACCTGTCTTATCATTATCATCATAAACCTGTTTTATGCTGTTAAACCGTTTCTTCATTAAAGTTTCCAGGAACCCTATAGAATTTTGAGTTTATAGAGGATACATGATCTTTACATTCTGAATATGGAATAATTATATATTCAGTTGAAAAGCTGTAAACAACTTTGTTTCATTTGTTAGTTCCTTCATTATGAGAGTCAATTATCATAGACTTCTGTCCTCAACATTGTATTCAAAATAGAACAAGATCGTTTATGTGAATCTCCAATGCTTATCATTTCTTAAACTTCCCACGACTTGTCGCTTCATGATAATGTAGGAACATTCTATTTGATGGGGATAATACTGTCAGTTATTTAAAAGATGTTATATTGTATTTTTATTATTGGTATTTTATCTTTATAGGTAAAATGAAAAGGTTGAAGGTTTCACATGTTAACACATTCACAACTACACCACGACATATGACACAAACTGAACAGAAAACACACGTAAACAATTCTTTAAATAATCATAAGCTTCTTCTATTGTTGGTTAAAATCACCAGTTTACACATTTAGCAAAATCAACGAATGAATCATCAATTTATATTGTTATTCATCGGCTACATTGTTAAACAACATAATCATTCAAATGATTACCTTAAATATTCAGATTCCTATACTATCTTGATCGACAGTGGAACTTCTAAAGAATCATAATTATTCATGTACCCTTCGGTTATCCTTATCATACCTAAGTGGATCGGGATTGATCGAGGGAGAACACAACACACCTTGCATTAATCCACATCACATAATAACAACCCATACTAACCTAACACATATTTGTTCTCATCCGACGAATAAAATTTCTCATTCTCGCTTGAACATTAACACGGCTCACCCGATCGCTGACCTCATACGTGCTCAGCTTACAAAATCCTGACCGGTTAAAATTCTATCATCTTTTCTTTATGTACCTAGCCAGAGATGGCCTCCTAGAATTGGGCACTTTCAGTATTACCCTGTCTCTGACCATTATTCCTATGCTCTAGGGTTGCCAACCAACACAGGTAACTATTGCTATCTATTCCTTACAATAACATTAGCCAGCTGTGCCGTTTATTTCTACTTTTATTTCAGTAACTCTTGGCTGGGCTACATTTTAGTACTCTCTGTCAAAGTGTGTACTGATAAACAAAGCCTGCTGTATTGAGTGCAGAAGTGGCGCTCCAGAAAGTGCATTGGTGTAAGGGTGCTAAGCTCCTCGTAGTCTGCAAGATAACACAGTGCTGTGCGTGAAGGGGAGATAATAATCTCTGCATGCTGAAGTTCCTAAGTATGCACGATACAGACTAAAATGCTGAATAATGTGTGTGTGTGTTTGTGTGGCGCTAGCACCTTTGTCTACTAATGCCTCTCCCGCAAACAAGGCCGTAGTTTCTAAGCTTTAGACATGTCTTCAGTCATTCTCCTGTGGGATTGGAAAGTCATTAAAAATCCAGCACACAAAGTGTGGCATAATAATTTTTAAAATTGCTATAAAACCCTTCAACCGTTTTCTTATTTCTGTACCATAGAACAATTTACTGTCCTTCATGGTTGAGTGATAACTCATAATATATCTCTTTATAGGAGATAAACGTTTATCCTTGGAGTGGTTAAGTATTTGCTAATTCTCTTTTCAAAGCGGTTATCTATCCGTATATGGTTTTCTTGGCAGATTTATTGTCAGAACGTCATTGGTTTGTGTAAACTGCTCTCCCCAAGACAGAACTGCTAGGAAATAAGTTACTCTGTGATTTATGAACCCGTAAAAGGCTCCATTAGAGTTAGTAGTTTTACTTTAGATAATAAGAAGAAAGAGAGAAATGGTATTTGGTTATGCCTGTTATACTACAGGTGTTATCAGTTACCGGGGAGAGACTTAACTGATAGATTTATATCCTCTCTGGGAGCCGGAGTAGAGGTAGTGGTTAGTAGGGTTTGTCCTGCGCGACTGACCATGGTCTCGCAATGGCATAATCAGACTTTCCCTAATGTCCAGAGTCCACCAGCGGCGATGCCGCCCCTTTTTTCTTCTTTGCTTGGTAATCTGCCTTCTACTATCAGCCTCACCAACCACTGTGTCTCTTGATGTGGCCGAAATGTCTCAACTTTCTACTTCTGATGGTGTTTACGAGCCATTTTTCTGCGACACCTGACCCCAACATTATCTCTTTATTTGATTTTCGTCACCCCCCCCCCCCAAAAAAAAAACCCGAATAAAAATACAAACATTTACAATCTAGATTTGTTTTGCTTCAGTCAAAAAACATAAGGATAATAAATCATTGTCGCAACAAATATTTCCATCTCGTAACCTCAACCCGGATCTTTGGGGGAGGGGGGGAAAGGGGGATTAACGGGGGGTGGGGGGTAGGGGGGGTCAAGGAATGTCTGGACCCAGAACACCTTGCGTGACAACAGTTTTAATCTTAGGTTTACTTCTTTGCGTGTTAATCCCGGTAGATTGTCGTCCCAGCGGTAGATTGTCGTCCCAGCGGTAGACTGTCGTCCCAGCAGTAGATTGTCGTCCCAGCGATAGATTGTCGTCCCAGCGGTAGACTGTCGTCCCAGCAGTAGATTGTCGTCCCAGCAGTAGATTGTCGTCCCAGCGGTAGATTGTCGTCCCAGCTGAAACCAAAATAAGCTCCTTTTGTGTTTCTTTTCAAGGCCACGTTGGATCGCAATGTCTATTTATATACAGTCTAGGACATACAAGTACGTCTGCGACTTCAGTGAATGGACACTTGATCGTATGTACCAGAATATCTTACTGACCGTGAAGGTTTTTTAAAGTGTAAATTAACATTTTTTGTTATGAGACATACATTTATTAGGCTTCATCATGACTTCTGATAGATCATAACGTCTGCAAGAATCACGTGACATGTCTGCAGTGATTTCCATGACAACACCAGAATTGTACTTCCTGTAAAATATAACGTTTAGTTTTCTTGTAAGGAAGATAGGCTAGAAAAGAACACGAGTTATTAAGTCCAAGTATAAACCTGCACGTTATGGCAGAAAGGCACGCATAAAGAGCAGTGGGGAAAAGCACTTCCGTCTTGAATCCTTCCATAAAATCCAGGAGGGCGAGGCGAAGAGGAGGCCTTGAAGGTGGCTGGAAAAACCAGGGACAAATTAAATGGTTTTTCTGGGACATCTGAAAGAAGGAAGTTCTCTGGAGCTAATGCTGGGAAAGTGGATTCAGGGAGGGGTGGTGGTGGTTGGGGGGAGGGGGCAGAGAGAGAGAGAGAGAACGAACGAACCAACATACTTTATTTTCAAAGAGTTAAGAATTGGGCACTCAGGCCCGTCTAACATTCTGCCCTTCATCATACAGCTTTCACTCAGTCACAGTTGTTCAGCGTTTGTTAACGAGTATAATAAGCATGAAGAAATAATTAAATGATTACAGAAGTAAATAATAAACTATCTCTTGTCCATACACTCCACAGTCTGATTTATGTAACTACGTGAATTAAACTTCCATTCTTACATTCATTCAGAACAAACAAATTTATGGAAAAGCAGTATTTAAAAAATACAACAATCAGCCCAGACTTTAAATCATTTTATCTTCGACAGTGTATATATATATATATATATATATATATATATATATTGTGTGTGTGAGAGAAAGAGAGAGAGAGAGAGAGAGAGAGAGAGAGAATACACCTAAAAATGGGAGCCCATTTTCAGCTCCCCTAGTTATTAGACCAAATTTACAGCTCCTCTAGTTATTAGACCAAATTTTCAGCTCCCCTAGTTATTAGACCAAATTTTCAGCTCCTCTTGTTATTAGACCAAATTTTCAGCTCCTCTTGTTATTAGACCAAATTTTCATCTCCCCTAGTTATTAGACCAAATTTTCAGCTCCCCTAGTTATTAGACCAAATTTTCAGCTCCCCTAGTTATTAGACCAAATTTTCAGCTCCCCTAGTTATTAGACCAAATTTTCAGCTCCCCTAGTTATTAGACCAAATTTTCAGCTCCTCTAGTTATTAGACCAAATTTTCAGCTCCCCTAGTTATTAGACCAAATTTTCAGCTCCTCTTGTTATTAGACCAAATTTTCAGCTCCCCTAGTTATTAGACCAAATTTTCAGCTCCTCTAGTTATTAGACCAAATTTTCAGCTCCTCTTGTTATTAGACCACATTTTCAGCTCCCCTAGTTATTAGACCAAATTTTCAGCTCCCCTAGTTATTAGACCAAATTTTCATCTCCCCTAGTTATTAGACCAAATTTACAGCTTCTCTAGTTATTAGACCAAATTTACAGCTCCTCTTGTTATTAGACCAAATTTTCAGCTCCTCTAGTTATTAGACCAAATTTTCAGCTCCCCTAGTTATTAGACCAAATTTACAGCTCCCCTAGTTATTAGACCAAATTTTCAGCTTCTCTAGTTATTAGACCAAATTTTCAGCTCCCCTAGTTATTAGACTAAATTTTCAGCTCCCCTAGTTATTAGACCAAATTTTCAGCTCCCCTAGTTATTAGACCAAATTTTCAGCTCCTCTTGTTATTAGACCAAATTTTCAGCTCCTCTAGTTATTAGACCAAATTTTCAGCTCCTCTAGTTATTAGACCAAATTTTCAGCTCCTCTAGTTATTAGACCAAATTTTCAGCTCCTCTTGTTATTAGACCAAATTTTCAGCTCCTCTAGTTATTAGACCAAATTTACAGCTCCTCTAGTTATTAGACCAAATTTACAGCTTCTCTAGTTATTAGACCAAATTTACAGCTCCTCTAGTTATTAGACCAAATTTACAGCTTCTCTAGTTATTAGACCAAATTTACAGCTCCCCTAGTTATTAGACCAAATTTACAGCTTCTCTAGTTATTAGACCAAATTTTCAGCTCCCCTAGTTATTAGACCAAATTTTCAGCTCCCCTAGTTTTAGACCAAATTTTCAGCTCCCCTAGTTATTAGACCAAATTTTCAGCTCCTCTTGTTATTAGACCAAATTTTCAGCTCCTCTAGTTATTAGACCAAATTTTCAGCTCCTCTAGTTATTAGACCAAATTTTCAGCTCCTCTAGTTATTAGACCAAATTTTCAGCTCCTCTTGTTATTAGACCAAATTTTCAGCTCCTCTAGTTATTAGACCAAATTTACAGCTCCTCTAGTTATTAGACCAAATTTACAGCTTCTCTAGTTATTAGACCAAATTTACAGCTCCTCTAGTTATTAGACCAAATTTACAGCTTCTCTAGTTATTAGACCAAATTTACAGCTCCCCTAGTTATTAGACCAAATTTACAGCTTCTCTAGTTATTAGACCAAATTTTCAGCTCCCCTAGTTATTAGACCAAATTTTCAGCTCCCCTAGTTATTAGACCAAATTTTCAGCTCCTCTAGTTATTAGACCAAATTTACAGCTCCTCTAGTTATTAGACCAAATTTACAGCTCCTCTAGTTATTAGACCACATTTTCAGCTCCTCTAGTTATTGGACCAAATTTTCAGCTCCTCTAGTTATTGGACCAAATTTTCACCTCCTCTAGTTATTAGACCAAATGGATATACAATAACGTCGCCATGGCCGGTCCCACGAAGCCAGGAGAAAGGGGGGAGGGGGTTGGACGCACGGCCAGCTACCCGAGCTACAATTCCTCTTTCTCTATTCCTGTTTGTGAAATAATGCAATACTTTACTTTACACATGAGGGGATAACTGGCGTTGATGGTTCGAAGAGGAACTGATGTAGTAAAGCTGATATACTCGGCAGAGTATCGTATCTGAGGCTGTGAGTTTGATATCCGCTGCAGCATTGATTCCCATTATTTTCTTCTTTACATCCGATGATTACTTTTCCAGCTAGAAATAAACTGTGCACTACTACCACCCCGAATGGCGGATCAAAGCAAACTCAAAGAACTTAATCGATGAAGGAGCTGCAGATCACTTGGTACTGCTTCACGGACTACAGGTTGGGAGACGCTGTCCTCTGTTGAGGGAGTTTCCAACTTCGCTGAGCCAAAGGGCCACAACTGTGTTCACGCGTCGAGTGGTAGGCCCGCATCTAAATCAACCAGCTTTTACCACATGTCATGTTTCGTGGAATTGTACTACTGACTGTACAATAAGTCTGAGATATGTTGATTTCTTTCTTCCACGGCATAAAACTAAACCTCATCGTTTCTTGGTTATCATTATTAATTTTCAAGAAAATATATTACATTTTCATATAACCATGTGGCCTGCAAAAGAAAGCCCTAATGGATGCCAGCTGGAAGCCCGTTATGGTTGTCATTATGGTACTTGATAGATTTGTGCTGGAGAAACTGCCTCTGAGGATACGTAAATAACTGTCTGTAGGGCGAGGTGTACCAGAATATCAAAAAGCATTCTCCTATATCATGATGGAAAATCAGTATACTGAAAGATTAATACCACAAAATCCGCTACACACTATATTCCCTCTCTGTTGACTTAAACTGTTACAAAAAGTGCTGCTAAAACTGTTACAAGAAGTGCTGCTAAAATTGTTACAAGAAGTGCTGCTAAAACTGTTACACGAAGTGCTGCTAAAACTGTTACAAGAAGTGCTGCTAAAACTGTTACAAGAAGTGCTGCTAAAACTGTTACAAGAAGTGCTGCTAAAACTGTTACAAGAAGTGCTGCTATTTGTGAAACAGAAAGATTCTTTGTTCAGTTTTTTGTTGCCCAGTCGTTGCCAAAAAATGTTTATAAATGTCCATGTTTCGCAACAATGAATCGCAACATCGCGAAACTTTTCATTTATAACGTAGATCCCTGTATGATAATAACACTAGTCACAATAGAAAATGTTGACATCAACATAATGTCTACACCAGGAAGGTATTTCTGTACCTGGGAGAAATGAAAAAAAAAAAAACATGAAGATATTAAGTTATCACAGGACATACAGTTAGAACGGTACTTGTATTGGTGTTTCTCTCCCTTGATTCAGCAATGTCTAAAATCCGAGCTATTTTTATACAAACAAACAATCTGCCAGAATACACACCGTCCAGCCCTTCATTTCTTCTTCTTCTTTTTCTATCTCCTGGAGCTGCGAGCTCGATATTGCAGCCGAAGCTGTGAAAGATGGTGAGACACAGCGTCGTGTTAGACTGTGATCGGATTATGGCGGCGGTTTTTTCTTTAACTTCAGTATCTGAGTGGAACTAAAACTTAGGGGGGGGAGGGGGTGTATTACTTCTTCAGCAGATTCCCCCGCCCTGGAGACTATGCCGATCCATGACCCGTTAGCCAGGCTAGGCCTGTTACTGGGAGTAACAAAAGAGAGGTGAGATAGGCCCTTTGTAGACTTTGGTTTCACACTTCTGGCATCAGCATGTCACCTATGGGTTGCTTGATGTCCCACTCCTGACACCAGCATGTCACCTATGGGTCGCTTGGTTTCCTACTCCTGACATAAGCATGTCACCTATGGGTTGCTTGGTTTCCCACTCCTGACACCAGCATGTCACCTATGGGTCGCTTGGTTTCCCACTCCTTATACCAGCATGTCACTTATGGGTCGCTTGGTTTCCCACTCCTTATACCAGCATGTCACTTATGGGTCGCTTGGTTTCCCACTCCTTATACCAGCATGTCACCTATCGGTTGCTTGGTTTCCCACTCTTTATACCAGCATGTCACCTCTGGGTTGCTGACCGCCAAACCCTACATTATCTGTGCCCACTCCCACTACGACATACAAGTAAACATATACAAGGCAGTGTTAGTTAACCACATTTAACAACAGCTAATGCTTTGATAATTCTTTTTCTTCCACAAAGCGAAGTCAGAACACAAAGTCGGGTAACAAACAGACAAGAAAATCCTGGCTATGTTTATAAACACTGAGTTAAACGTCTGTAATCCTTTCTAGTAAGAGCAGTGTCTGATAGCTGTGAAGCTGTAGTCTATTAAACAGCATATAAGATGTAGCTAGAGAAAGAGCATGTATGATGTAGCTAGAGAAAGAGCATATATGATGTAGCTAGAGAAAGAGCATATATGATGTAGCTAGAGAGAAAGAGCATGTATGATGTAGCTAGAGAAAGAGCATATATGATGTAGCTAGAGAAAGAGCATATATGATGTAGCTAGAGAAAGAGCATATATGATGTAGCTAGAGAAAAATCATACGATTTATGGTGTACCAGAAGGTGTTCGCGAAAATAATAAGTGACAGATATTCACTTACAGATATTCAGATACACCCAGATCTTAATGTTGGTGTCGTATGTCATCTGTATGACTGGGAATGTGATGATCTTGGCAGCTGATAGTTTGGTGGCGATCTTGAAATAAAGTAATCAAAACGGATATGAAGTGGGCTGCAAGCTGCGGTGCTTTTCTCACACTTGCTCGAAGGAATCAGAGCAAGAACCATCTGGAACAAACTGATCCCTGCTCTATAGGCTAAACTGCTAGAAGAAGTGCTATTTTGTGAGGTAGAAATATTCTTGATAAGTTGTTATTGTCCAGTCCTTGAGACACAAATATCTCTCAAACATATTTCTCAGGTCACTATGAGATCTACGTCATGTTTCTTTCTAATTTTTTTCTTTCTGTTTGTCATTTGTGTAGTTTGAAGAAGACTGGAGTCGAAACATTACGGGTTTTTATTTGATTCTTAAATAAAAATCTGTTCCTGTACTTTTCATTTGTGCTTTCAGGAAGAATGCGGATTATATCACAGACACCGTCTTAATTAGGAAGCTGGAAATTTGTATGAAAGTCAAGCATCTATATATCTTCTTCTTCTTCTTTAGCATTCACCCTTCAAATGGGCAGTGCCAGCGTTGTGTCACAGCATGTCAGTTAGTCCGCGATATCTGCACCTGTCGACACGATGCATCTGTTTTCGGCATGGCTTATTTACGGGATCAGGTTTTCTTTTCCTTCCTATTCGGTCGGTCAGAGACTGTGACAGTTTCTAGTGGGATTGGGGGGGGGGGGGGGACCTCTGGGAAGTAGAATATGGTCTTATAAACTGCTTTCTCTAACGCTTTAGCAGGAAATAACACATGCATATTTTTAACGTTTGAGTCAGTTTAAACTGATAAAAACTTGACTACAGAATAAAACCACATTACTTGCAGTATTTTTTTTTGGGGGGGGGGGAGGGGTTGTTAAGTCTGTTTCGTGACAGGCATTTTCTCAGACACTTCATAACAAACTTCATTTATGAGTTACCTGGCAGTAAAATAGATTATTAATTGGAAAAAAACAGAAAGGTAAAGGTAGAGTAGACAATACAGAAATAGGTTCTGAAACACTACTACTGCCTTACAGTGGCTTCACACATATACAACTTGTAAAACGCGAAGGAACAGTGCATTAGCTATTATTTGAAGTTATTTTTGAGAAAAACTTTTTCACTGAGAGAAATTTCAATATACCACCTTGACATTGAAAATATAAATTATAATACTCATGTGAGAAATTATCATTCTCTGAGAAAATCAAATTCTTGGAATACGCGTGCCACAGACAGACAGACAGACAGACAGACGGACAAACAGACAGACAGACAGACGGAAGGATGGACGGACGGACGGATGGATCAATGGATGGATGGATGGATGGATGGACGGATGGATGGATGGACGGATGGACGGATGGATGGATGGATGGATGGATGGATGGATGGATGGACGGACGGACGGACGGACGGATGGATGGATGGATGGATGGATGGATGGATGGATGGACATATAGACAGATAGACAGACAGACAACCAGGCAGGCAGTAGATAGATAGATAGATAGATAGATAGATAGATAGATAGATAGATAGATAGATAGATAGATAGATAGATAGATAGATAGATAGATAGATAGATAGATAGATAGATAGATAGATAGATTTTCAAAAAGTGAAGTGACAAGTCACTGCCTAACAAATGCAAATGTAGAAAGGAACATAATAAAAGCCATAAGAAAACGACATTCATTATTCAGTGAACATACAGAGAGAGGTTTTGAGAACATACAGAGAGAGAAGGTTTTGAGAACATACAGAGAGAGAAGGTTTTGAGAACATACAGAGAGAGAAGGTTTTGAGAACATACAGAGAGAGAGAAGGAAGGGTTTGAGAACATACAGAGAGATAAGGGTTTGAGAACATACAGAGAGAGAGAGAGAGAAAGAAGGGTTTGAGAACATAGAGAGAGAAGGGTTTGAGAACATACAGAGAGAGAGAAAGAAGGGTTTGAGAACATACAGAGAGAGAAGGGTTTGAGAACATACAGAGAGAAGAGTTTGAGAACATAGAGAGAGAAGGGTTTGAGAACATACAGAGAGAGAGATGAAGGGTTTGAGAACATAGAGAGAGAAGGGTTTGAGAACATAGAGAGAGAAGGGTTTGAGAACATACAGAAAGAGAGAAAGAAGGGTTTGAGAACATACAGAGAGAGAGAGAGAGAAAGGGGGGGGGGGGTTGAGAACATCATAACAAGCGGGGGGAGGGGAATGGAAAGAAAGACCAAAAGAAAAAAAAATCATGGATGGCACAACAAAAAAATCACCAAATGACCTCATGGAAAACCTCAAGGAATGAGATCTGTGGACGAGCACTACCGTCAACCCCTACAGGCATAGCACATGATGATGATGAAGTGACAGGATCGATAGATAAGACAAGACAAGACAAAAAAAAAAGCAAAACAATTAAGAACATGTGGGAACTTCTTTTAACGATAACGATTTTCACGAAATCTAAAGTGTGAATTATTATTGGAGGAGAAAGAACCCGAACCAACAATAGAAGAAGTTTATGGGCAATAAAGAATCTGAAAAATGGTAAATCACCAGGATGTGATGAGATAACAGCTGAATTTATTAAAGCAGGAGGAAAGGAGTGTGCAACAATATATCATGCACTGTGTAAAAAGATATTGCATTCAGGTGTTTGGCCAAAAGAATGGAAAACAACAGTCTTCATACCACTGCCAAAAAAGGGTAACTTGAGATTATATACAAACTACTGAACTGTTGCCCTAATTAGTCACGAAATACGTATCAATAAGGACAAATTGGAAGAAGTGGATAGTTTTGAATATCTTGGATCATTACTAATTAATAATGGAGATACAATGAGGGAAACAAAAATGAGGACATCTATCGTTCTTTAGAAAGTAAAACAACTAAAGAATCTGTGGAGAGTAACAGACAGAACCACAAAAAGAAGATTTTTAAGGGCATGCATCTTTCCCATGGCAACATATGCCTGTGAGACCTGGACACTTAACAGAACAGCTGAGAAACACATAAATGCCTTTGAATGTAAATGCTACAGAAGAGTTCTTCAAATATCATGAACACAAAAAGAACAAATATATCCTTACGACAAGAATTTAATTGAAGAAGGTTGGCTAGTAAAGAGGATTAAAGAGAGAAAACTGAAATATTTTGGACACATTAAACGTCATGATAATTTAGAAAAGACTGTCTTGGAAGGATACATAATAGGAAAAAGAAAGAGGAAGACCGAGGCGAAGACGGCTGCAAGACATCGTTGATCATCTGCAAATGGATGCATCAGCAGCAAGAGCATCTTGCTCACAACCGAGAGACCTACAGGAGTGCTGTTAGAGAGGCAAAGTTCCGCAAGGGACATGCAAATGACTGACTGACTGACTAAAGAGTCACAAAAAATAGTAGTACACACGAGCAAAGAACACGCAAACTTTTACTTTTACACGAAAAAAGATAACGCAAACTATTAGTCTTACACGAAAAAGAACAAACAAATGTTTATTTTTTAAGAGAAAAGAACACGCAAACTGTTACTTTTACACGAGAAAAGAATACGCAAACTTTTACTTTTACACGAGAAAAGAATACCCAAATGGTTACTTTTACACGAGAAAAGAATACACAAACTGTTACTTTTACACGAGAAAAGAATACACAAACTGTTACTTTTACACGAGAAAAGAATTCCCAAATGGTTACTTTTACACGAGAAAAGAATACCCAAACTGTTACTTTTACTCGAAGAAGGAACACGAAGATTATTACTTTTTACAACCCGCTTAGTTTTAAAAAAAAACCTGTTTCTAGCGTCGCTGTTACAATCCTACCAACCAGTAACACAGGTATCAGTTTAGAGGGTGGAATTTCGCGTAAACACGGACAAGCTACGTCGCTTGTGTTACGAAGTGTTGCAGTACACTAGTCTTTCATGGCGTAGGTCGATTGTTAGAACCTCGTCTGAGCTGCCCCAGTTACCATGTAGTAGAAATGGTACCTGACTCTCACTCGAGCTGAAGAAGGAAGTACGGCCAAGCATGACGCTGACCCACGCTACCTCCTGGTGTGTTGACAGGTCAAGGAAAACACAGGCACTAACCCGTTATCTCCTAGGTGCCTCTGTGCCATGAAAGATCTACCTTTACTTTGATCTAAATATAAGGTACCTTTACTTTTGTCTAAATATAAGGTACCTTTACTTTTACCTAAATATAAGGTACCTTTACTTTTATCTAAATATAAGGTACCTTTATTTTTACCTAAATATAAGGTACCTTTACTTTTATCTAAATATAAGGTACCTTTACTTTTATCTAAATATAAGGTACCTTTACTTTTACCTAAATATAAGATACCTTTACTTTTACCTAAATATAAGGTACCTTTACTTTTATCTAAATATAAGGTACCTTTACTTTTATCTAAATATAAGGTACCTTTACTTTTATGTAAATATAAGGCAACAGACCTTTAGCGTACAGTAACGTGTTAGGGAATTTTCATTTGATACGAGTATGTTTATGACAGATGACTTCTGGCGTTGTAATTAGTTAAAAATCAATATCGATCATGTACATTAAATACACCTGGCTTCTGTACCTGGAAAAACTTCAGGCAGTTTCTGCTGGGTGCTGTTTACATACGTGCCGCCCACTGCGTGCGGGCAAAGGTGAGGAGACGTTAGACAACAAGTCAACTGTGAACAACAAATTCATTTGACACGACTTGTTAACATCGATGACATTCCAATAAATGTGCTTTGAGGTCGTCTTTTCACTGCACCGGAAGCAGATAAACGTGACAGAGCAGTTGGCGTGAATAGAGGGCGACAGAGGTTACCAACCTGTACAGTCATTGGGAATAACCATAGAGTGGTTCTCAACCTGGAGTACTCGAGTCTATAAGGAAAACAGGCTTTAAAATGATAATGTAGACCAGCAGGAGAGAAGAAAGAGGAGAATGAAGGAAGATGCTTAGTCAGACCCGGACTCGCTAGCCACCCGGTTCTGTTCTAAAAGAACATAGTTCTAAATATAATTTGCTAGATCTTGCATCTTGTTAGAAATTATCTAAGGAAATACACGAGAGTGGAATGTCAAAAGAACTCCACCGAAAATGTATTTGTGTGAGTGTGTGTATGTACATGTGTGTGAGCGCTATTTTGTTAGATCAGTTACCTTTTATGTAGTTCAATATCCCATATTCATGAATGTAATATTTTCATCTTACATTCTTAGATATTTTTTTCATGTAATTTGTGTACATATATTTCATATTTTCTTATACATATATATATATATATATATATATATATATATATATATATATATATATATATATATATATTCATTCATTCATTCATTTGCATGTCCCTTGCGGAACTTTGCTTCCCTAACAGCACTCCTGTAGGCCTCTCGGTTGTGAGCAAGATGGCCTGCTGCTGATGCATCCATTTGCAGATCATCAGCGATGTCTTGCAGCCATCTTCGCCTTGGTCTTACTCTCTTTCTTTTTCCCATTATGTACCCTTCAAAGACGATATATATATAGATATATATACATGTAATTTTTTTTACCTTATTAAATCGAGTGTGTGGGAGGAATGAAAGATGGAGTGATAACGTGCAGAATGTAAGACGGACCTGTGCGCCCAATTCTTCACCCTTTTAAAATAAAGATCATTCATTCATTCAGTAAGGTCTACAGATTAAACATGTTTAAACGAAGCTCCTCTCTCCCCACCCCCAGACTTCCCCACTTTAAATAGGCCCCAGAGAGTTAGGAACATCGTCTGTGATATCTGGGGGATTGTGGTTTTGTACTCTCTGCTGCCAACCCCGATAATGTTGACTCGGCTGTGATGTGAATTAAAAGTGGGTTGCTTGTAGTCCCATGATGGATGTAATAAAGTGGGTTGCTTGTAGTCCCATGATGGATGTAATAAAGTGGATTGCTTGCAGTCCCAGGTTGTATGTAATAAAGTGAATTTTCCACAGGTCTCCACCATAACTGGGGCCATGTCAAACCCTGCGATATCAAGGTCAAAATAAAGTAAACCAGAGTCAAAGTAAACCATACCAAGGTTAAAAAATGAACCACACTGGTGGTCTTAAAATTATCCGTAACCGTGGATAACAAAATAAACTAAAGTAAGTCTTGATTATTCCACGGCGAATAAACAATAAACTAAAAGAAGAAATAGATCAGAGCTGTTTAACAACAGCCACGTGGAGTTATCTTCGCCACATCCTCAACACTGACTGCTTGCAATAGCCTGTTATGGCTTTCAGTGTCTTTGTTGCAACTTTTCCAAATAAGTTTTGCCAGTTCATTTGCACAGCTACACTGCGACAAAATATTTTAGCCGGTTCATCTGCACAGCTACACCGGGACAAAATATTTTAACCAGTTCATCTGCACAGCTACACCGGGACAAAATATTTTAACCAGTTCATATGTATAAATACACCAGGACAAAATATTTTAACCAGTTCATATGTATAAATACACCAGGACAAACTATTTTAACCAGTTCATATGTATAACTACACTGGGACAAAATATTTTAACCAGTTCATATGTATAACTACACCGGAGCAAAATATTTTAACCAGTTCATATGTATAACTACACTGGGACAAAATATTTTAATCAGTTCATATGTATAACTACACTGGCACAAACTATTTTAACCAAGCAAAATATTTTAACCAGTTCATATGTATAACTACACCAGAGCAAAATATTTTAACCAGTTCATATGTACAACTACACTGGGACAAAATATTTTAACCGCGACATTTGAACCTCCTTATCTGAGCGCTTTGGTGGCCTGGTTGTCTGTGTGGTCGGGCGCTCTGTCTACTAATCCTGTGTTACAGGGTTCAAGTCCCAGCAGTGGGGATTTTTCTCTGCTGCCCCCACATCAAAAAGGCCCCAAGGTCCACTCGACCTCTAAAAATGGGTACCAGAGAAAGCTGGGAACGTAGATCCGGCCAGGCGTGACTGTAACAATATGCCTTGTAAGTTATGATTGTAGAATTATTATAACGTTGTAAATTAGGATAGTACTATTATTATTAATGTTAATATTAATAATAGTATATTAACATTTTATTATTAATAATATTATTGATATCACTATTGCTGTTAGCATGTTATTATAGTTATGATTGTTATTGATAAGTAAAAACTAGGTACGAAACTATGGAAAAATTTGAGAACCGTTGGGAGAGGAATACTCCCACGGTATAATAAACAGTTTAGAACCAGAAGTAGTTTAGAACAGACAGAAGACGTGTTTCAAGTTGGAAAGTGATTATTAGTACTGCCTGAGAAATGTAGAAGACTTGATATTCTTAGAACATTGTGTAGAATGTTTTCGGAGATGCCTCAGTTTGATGCTTGTGAATTTAGTTTGGTGAACAAGGTGAACTAATATTTGGTTCAGGAACGAACCATCTGAGTTTTCTAGTGACTTTGTGTGTTAGGATTTCAGTCTTGTTATGAAGCATACAGTATCACGTGTAGTGACATTATGAAATGTTGAAATGAAGAAAAAGAGGACGCAGTAATGCATCCGTAAATAAAAAGTAAAAATGGAGCAAGATAATATCGTCGTGGCCACAAAGTGTTAACAATGATGTATGAAAGTGCCTTAGTTGTCCAGGCCACAATGTGTTAACAACGCTGTATGAAAGTGCCTTAGTTGTCCCGGGAATAACATGTTAACAATGATGTATGAAAGTGCCTTAGTTGTCCCGCCCACAAAGTGTTAACAGTGATGTATGAAAGTGCCTTAGTTGTCCCAGCCACAGTGTGTTAACAATGATGTATGAAAGTGCCTTAGTTGTCGCGGCCACAATGTGTTAACAATGATGTATGAAAGTGCCTTAGTTGTCGCGGCCACAGCCTAAAATAGAAGTGAGAGGAAGTCAACCTAAAGATCATATAAAGGAACTATAAAGACAACAGTAAAATCAGCGGAGAACATTTCCTCATCAATATTATAATAATTCAGGTCATTGAAATATAATACGATAGTGACTACATCACACTTTCATTTGCCGAAGGTCTTGGAAATACGGGCAGTATCCAAAATATGTCTTAATATCATGGAAACTGGGATTTTATCTTTTACCTTTATCTTTTTAAGTGATATTTTTTTCTGTTACGCTTCGATTTATTTTTTAAAATGTCCTGGGGGTATCATTTAGTCTGAAGTATTATGAAGGAATGTGCTCCGAATGACTGACAACTCACTACCAAAAATAGCACTAAGATGGACATCACAGGGGAACAGAAGTAAGGGTATACCAAAAGAGACATGGAGAAGAACAACAGAGAGGATGTTGAGCAATAGAGGGCTCACCTAGGCAAGAGCAGAAAAAAAGGCGAAGGACAGGCATTTGTGGAAAACCCTTGCAGAAGCCTCATGTGCCCTGTGCACTTAAGGTTCAGAGAGAGAGAGAGAGAGAGAGAGATTATGATGGAAACTATATATGGCTCATATTCCTCGCATTTACCTCTCATACAGAGTCCTGTAGGCTTATCTCAGTTACCGGTAGCGATCACTCGCGAGGAGCGACCATCCTGGTTGCCTGCCAGTCAACAGACGACAAGAGGTCGAGGCCGGCGCAGTAAACAGGTGCGAGTCTCCGATACCGTATAATTTGTTGGATAGAACTAGCTTATCTTATGTTACCTAATGTTATATCACGGACTGGTTACGCTACTTAATGTTATATGAAGTACTGGTTTTCGAGTGCGATAATTTTTTGTCGATGAATTTAAACTAAGGATTTCTTGACTTCAAAAAGAATAAACAGTATTTTATGCGATACGTAGGGCGATAAGCGTTGCAAGGAATTGTATACGATGCTTTGATTAATACTGCTATGTTCCAGCACACACAGGTTTAACTAGGGCCTTAGCACTGTTCTGGAAGTATAGTTCCTTTATTTACTTTAGAAGTTCGCAGAACTAGACGGTAAAGTAAGTGACGTTTAGAAAAGCTAAATTTATCCTAATACTTTAGGCACTTTCACTTCAGTAGCGCTCCAGCAGAAGGTGGCCTTTCTTTAGGAACCTGGTAAAAGTCAACATTTGTGTACTATTCTTTTGCGCATTGCTTTATCATACTGCGTACTACTTGCAGCAACTCGTGTGTACTGTGTACTGTGTGGGAAATGCAGGTTTGTGGAAGATCCCTCGTGATTTAGTGGTTACGAAGTTAGCAAATTATCACCTTGCAGATTTCATGTAAACGACAATGTAGACAACCTTGCCAAACAGGGCGCCCAGTGACCTCAGACAAACATGGCGCCCAGTGGCCTCAGACAAACAGGGCGCCAAGTGGCCTCAGACAAACAGGGCGCCAAGTGGCCTCAGACAAACAGGGCGCCAAGTGGCCTCAGACAAACAAAGCGCCCAGTGGCATCAGACAAACAGGGCGCCCAGTGGCCTCAGACAAACAGGGCGCCCAGTGGCCTCAGACAAACAGGGCGCCCAGTGGCCTCAGACAAACAGGGCACCCAGTGGCCTCAGACAAACAGGGCACCCAGTGGCCTCAGACAAACAGGCTGTCCTGCTACAAAGCTGAGCAGCTTCTATCAGGCATCACCTAAGAAAAAAAAAATGGCTGTGTTAGTGGGGAAGTAGATATACTGGCCATGCCCCACTTGTTGAATCATGTAGTCTGAACAGCCAAAACCAAGCCATCATAAACAAACTATGTATAAACAATAATACCTTAAACAAACACATTATAAGAAATTCTAAAATGTAGACTGTAGATACTATAATCAAAAAGAAAAAAGCGGGCTAAAGTCCCTCTAGACGCCCACAACTTAGTGAACTGCCAGTAAAACGGCTTCCAAGACAACCAGAAATTTAAAATTTGCTTAAATTCTAAAACTGAACATACAAAATGGCCGATGCCTTTACTATTACATCAGCTGTCATGAGATCTTACCTGGCAGTCACGAAGAGATCCACCAGAAATGTGTATTTACACGGCACAGCTACCTTAAAACAACAAGAAAGATGCGCAACAATTGCAGATCTTAGAGAACAAGATCCTAAGAAGAATCTTTGGGCCCACAAAGGATACCAACAGTGGAGAATGGAGAGCTAGAAAGAACACTGAACTGAACAGCTTATTTAAATCCCAGCGAGTTATAAATGTCTTGAAACTGAACAGACTACGCTGGCTGGGGCATGTAGAAAGAATGGAAGAGAACAGACAAACAAAAATTATGTATGTACAAGAGATGAGGGAAACAAGACCAAGGGGTAGACCATGACAGAGATGAAAAGACAACATAGAAGAGGATATAAAAGAAATCGATGTCACCAACTGGAGAGAGAAGATTAGGAATAGAGAGGAATGGAGGCAAACTTTATCTGCAGCAATGAGCCTTAATGGCTCGGAAAGCTGAAGAAGAAGAAGAAGAAGAAGAAGAAGAAGAAGCTACCTTAAAACAACATGCAACTTTGCTATAAAAAGGGCGATAACCTATCCCAGTATACTTTGGACTAGATCCAGCTACCAGGTATTTCACTATGTACAAAAATAAACATGTAGTTTTATTCATCGTGTGACAGTAGATATATGTACAGACTTAAACAGGTAGTTTTATACATCATATAACAGTAGATATATGTACAGACATAAACAAGTAGTTTTATTCATCATGTGACAGTAGATATCAGTCAGTCAGTCAGTCATTTACATGTCCCTTGCGGAACTTTGCCTCCCTAACAGCTCTCCTGTAGGCCTCTCTGTTGTGAGCAAGATGCCCTGCTGCTGATGCACCCGTTTGCAGCTATCTTTGACAGTAGATATATGTGCTGTGTATCATAACCTGGACGACAGACTTCCCTATACATGAGCTCATACTGCCAGATAAGTTCTCCAGTTCCTGATTCTGTGCAACAGAACTGAATTAAATAGTGCTTGCATTTTGAAACGAAAAAAGTGACTACGACCACGGTGTAGGAAGTTTAAAATAAGTTGGCAGTGGTTGCCGCCTTGCACCTGTACACATCTTTCATTTTTCACCTTTCACAGAAGTGCTTTCTAATGAGATTTTTAAAAATATATTTTAACAAGTTATTAAACATACTGTGGCTGGAAATTCATTTTCTTAACAAAAGTTCTTCCTGCATGTCAGAGATTTTGAATGAACTTTTTCCTATCTACTTCTTTGACTCTTTCACTGCTCAGTTAAGCTCCATGCTCTGCAGGAATAAATTTTGGTAGAAAGAAACTAGAAGGAAGTCACCCCATAATTAAAACTATGGACTCGGTTAGAAATGTGCTTCTTTTTCATTTTTTTTTTTTTCACGATTTTGCCTAAATATGGCTGTGGGCATTGATTCACTCAGATGTGCAAGACCTACAACCACTTCCAGTCCAGCGTTGTCTTCGCGTGAAAGAGTTAAACTGAAGACATGCTTTAAAATTATGTTGGACTTCTAACATATAAATTTAGCAAATCTTGAAACAACAAAGCGAAGATGTAAATTGATACAGAACAGTAAATATTAGCCTATATTTTTTTCTTCCTTGTTATTCCACACTATCCTCTTTCATTTTACTGGACTTTTTTAGAAGCATCTTACAGCGGTCTTTGCATGCTGCTCATTATATGAGGTCAGTCAGTTATATGCACCTCCCTTTCGAACTTTGCCTCCCTAACAGCTCCCCTGTAGGCCTTCTTGTTGTAAGCGATATGGCCTGCTGCTGGTGCATCCATTTCTAAATTATCAACGATGTCTTGCAGCCATCTTCGCCTTGGTCTTCCTCTCTTTTTCCCATTATGTACCCTTCCAAGACGGTCTTATCTAAAGTACCATGACGTTTAATGTGTCCAAAATATTTAAATTTTCTCTGTTTAATCATCTTTACTAGCCAGCCTTCTTCAATATTAAGTTCCTGTAGCATGGACATATTTGTTATTTTTTGTGTCCATGATATCTGAAGAACTCTTCTGTAGCATTTACATTCAAAGGCATTTACAAACTTGAGATTTTGTATCCACATTATACGAGGATGGAAATAAAATAAAATAAAATAATTGAATATTGTTTTTCTAGTAAGAAATGGCAAAAATACATTTTGGAGAAAATATACTTAGTTGAAGTGTTAAATATTTTCTGAAGTAAAGTGAAGTACTGCTATTGTAAACTGTACAAATACTTTGATACAGTCAGCTAAAACAGCAAAGAAATATTTCATACAAATGACATGGATATTTCTTTAATTACTGTTTGCATGTTAGATTTTCTTTCAAAGATATAATTTCAAGCTTCACAATTTACTGCTTTAATTTTTACATCTTTCGCCAAAAAGAAACTATTTGTTCTTCCTGTACCAGAACTCGGTAACTGGGGAAGTTATTTAAAAAAGGGTTTTTTTGTTTACGATTGTATTTAACAGTGTTAAATCTTGTTCTACACAAAACATCGCAGAGATAAAGAGCGTTTAACACTTTATGACATCACGTGTCAGACATTTTGCTACTTTAGTGTTCCTGCTGAGTTTCAAGAGGAAGTAGTGTTGTAAGAAGAAGTTTCCTTGAGGTATAGCTCAATCCTGTATAACAAAAATAAATTCACTCAGTTTGGAATAATAGGGCTGTGTGCGAACTTCAAATCCTAGCACGTTTTGTGGTTTAGAAGTCTGTTTGCAAACATCAAATCCTAGGCACGTGTTGTGGTTTAGAAGTCTATTTGCAAACCTCGAATCCTAGGCACGTGTTATGGTTTAGAGTAACCAGTTCCAAGTACAGCTAATCAAGCCAATATTTACTCTTTATTTGTTCTTTGTAGTTTTTTTTACATACACATACACATACATGTCTGAGATTACATTACTCAAGTGCTGTTATAATAACGTCAGCGCTAACGCCATCAGAAACAAGTCAACGATTTTTAACTCTACTACCCTTACTTCACGTCAGTGCTTGTGCGATCAATGATTAAGTGAAAGATTACCTGTCTGTCAAGGCTACTTCCAGAGATGGAGAGGGTGAGTTATAGTGTGATCTTGATGTCCCACTTGGTTCTGTATATATGTGTTACAAAAACTTTTATCAGAGTTAAAAAAAAACTCTACTTAATAGACCTCTCTCGGCGTTTCTTTCGTATTCTCTGGGCAAACTTGGATGTTTCTTGTATATTTTGTGAGACAAACTTGACATTTGGACATTATTTATATACTCTGTGAGGCAAGCTAGAGACTTGGACATTCCTTTTATATTTTGTGAGACAAACTTGAGACTTGGACATTAAAATTTTGTGAGACAAACTTCAGAATTGGACATTCCTTTTATATTTTGTGAGACAAACTTCGACATTACTTTCGTATTTTGTGAGGCAAACTTGAAACTTGAACGGTTTTAGCATACTGCATGAGACTGAAGCTTAAACATTTATTTCATATTCTATGTTGCAAACCTGAGACTTTGACGTTTCTTTCAAAGCTTTTCTTTCATTTTCTATAACCAAACCTAAGACTTTGCATTTCTTTCATTTTCTATAAACAAACCTGAGACTTTGACATTTCTTTCATTTTCTGTTTCATTTTCTATAATCAAACCTGAGACTTTGACATTTCTTTCATTTTCAATGAGTAAACCTGAGACTTTAGTGTTTATTTTTTTTTCATTTTGTATGAGACAAAGTTGAAACTTTGACATTTCCTGCACATTCAAAGTATTCAGATTTTAAAAAATGCATTTGAATAATCACACACAAAGTGAATAGTATTTTATTATATATTATTATAAATATAAATTTTGTGATTCAAATTGTTTCCTTTCATGAATTTCGTACTTCATATATTTTGATTTCTTTGTGACTCATAATTTCCTGTTTCAGAATTATCCTGCGACTCTATTTTCTATTATCTCCCCTTGTTCTCAATGACTGAGTCAAGTCCTGCTCCTCTCTCGAGACACTTGGGAGAAGACTTCTTGTCACGTGATCAGCTCTGATAAGCTGTTGACATTGTATTCCTCGCACTACCATCATCACCAGTGACTCAACCAGTTCTCTTCAATCCTCCAACTTCCTGATTATATAAAAAAAAAAATCCATTATTCCTCTGTACATGTCATAATAATCATATCGCCACCGAAAACACGTGTTTACCTTAAGTCGCTTCAATTATCTCAGCTGCCAGTTATCTATGATTATCACAGTCGTCCTTGACCTCATTAGGTCCTTTGTCATTGCCGTCTTTTTGAGGGTAGTCTTTCGCCTCTACACAACTATACACCGCCACCATATTTTGGGATGTATATTCTATAATTATTATATCTTTAAATGCTGTACTCTTTCAAATTTACCTTTATATTTGTACCCCTTTCTATACTGCTGTCAAGTGGTCCATGTAGGTCAAGGTACCCCTTGCTGTGCCTGGCGAAGATTGAGTCTTTTAATTTCTCTCTCTCTCTCGCTCTCTCTCTCTCTCTCTCTCTCTCTCTCGCTCTCTCTCTCTCTCTCTCACACACACACACTCTTCCTATACAAATCTAAGTAAGTCTCCACATGACAGCGCAACTGGGTTATTTACCTGGCCATATGATACATTAAGCTCTGTTAAGCCACCATGCTCAGAACCCAGTGTTATATTTTAAATGAGTCCTTGAATACAGTATTACGGCGATTAATATTATAAAATGAGATGATGTTTTTTTCTGTATTAATGAAGCTACGTGCTTCGAGACGTCTTTAGCTATTCTGAAAGATGAGTCATGCACATAATTAAAGCGAAACAAAGAACCAGGTGGTTTAGTTACTTTCATGTGAGACGGTATAGACAAAAAATGGCGAGTGTCTGAGTGGCCGAACTGACATTGACTTGGCTTCTCGGATTGAAGACATTAGGCTCCTCCCCTCCTCTGTTGCCCTGCTGGATTCTTGCTGGTGCTTGAGAGTACGTATACCTGTGATAAGAGCATTTTTTCAAGGCAGGGATAAGAGCATCTTTCTAAGGTGTGGAGACGAAGATACAGGTGTATGGTACAGTTTTACAAAGCGGTAGATGGAATGAGAAAAGCGAGAAACAGCACGAAAAATGAAAAACATACAACATCCAATATTTCGGCGTGAGCCTTTTTCAAGGATTATATACAAAAACAAACACAACATAAAAGAAGAAAAATGATGAAAATGAAAACTTAGCTTTGTGGCGTAAACCGGTCTCCCCTATATACTTCATATCACAACTTTTGCACATAATGGCATAACTGACATTGCGTGAAGTACAGGTGAAGCCCTCCTGAACTGATAACGTGGACTTTGGGAAGGAGATCTGGCTAGCCTCAGTAACAAACGGGCAAGTGTTGCATCTACGACGTCTGTAGCGTCTGGTACCATAAAAAGATTCCTCCGTCTTAAGGCGACTTCTAACTTATTGGTCCCTTTGGTTTTTGTCCCGTCTGTAGGCCACCAATGGGGGTTCCCTCAAAGAGTTCACGTGTGTCAGGCTCGGTCTGAAGGAGATGGAGATGGCGAAACAGTATGTTCTTAAGTGCCAAACTATGGGGGTGGTTCGTGAGTACCCGTTTGACTCTGTCCGAGCTACAGGGCAGTTTAGGAGTGAGGGGCTGTTGTCGGGATATTCCGGTTTACGCTTAGGAGACCGTTTTCGTCAACATCTTAACGATATTTCCAAGAGGACATGGAGTCCTGTCGCAAAACACTTTTGCCAAAGAAACCACAGGAGAAAACGTGACATTCTGCTAGTGCAATCTGCTCCTGTTCTTCTGATGTAGGATCTCGGAAGGCTCTAGAACAGCGCCTTATTTTCCAGGCCGGCTGTCTCCACTCATCGGGAATGAACAATATATTTAGTTTTGCCGCAGTCGTTATCTCTTTTAAGGTGTTGAGATAAGAGCATCTTTCTAAGGTGTGGAGACAAGAGCATCTTTCTAAGGTGTGGAGACAAGAGCATCTTTCTAAGGTGTGGAGATAAGAGCATCTTAACGTGGAGATATGAGCATCTATCGACATGTCTGAATCAATGATGGGGATCCTAAAATATCTAGAAATTTTATGCTTTTGTCATAATACAGCCGACCATGAAGTTTCCAGCTGATTTCATTCTTCTTATGGAGCTTGTAAATATTTGTTCTAGGAATTAAACTAGTCTACCTTTTCAAGAATATAAGGAAGCAAGCAGAAGATTAGGACCAACGACATGTAGTTACTATATCTTATACATACATTTTTTGTAAACAAACACATAGGAAAAACTGAGGTCAATTATTAAGTTCAAATCACATTTGACATCTGTTCAATGGTGCTAATTTAAGTTTTTGCATTTTTGTAACCCACCTTCATATAATATCACCCAAAGTTTTTATTTACCTTCATATGATACAACCCAGAGTCTTTTAACTACCTTCATGTGGCACAACCTGAAGCCTTTTCATCTATCTTCTTGTGATACCACCTTAAGTCTTTCATCTACCTTCATGTGATACCACCTTAAGTTTTTCATTTACCTTCACGTGATGCAATCTTAAGTTTTTCGTCTACCTTCATGTGATACCACCAAAAGTCTTTCATATACCTTCATGTGATACCACCTTAATTCTTTCATCTACATTCATGTTATACTACCCAAAGTCTTTCATCACTTCTTCTTTTTATTGGGTGTCGAAAAAAGGCGGTCCTTTAGGACTAACTTTCTTGTCCGTTTGTATACTTTGTCTGCTGTTTGTAATCCTCTCTCTCTCTCTCTCTCTCTCTCTCTCTCTCTCTCTCTCTCTGAAACTTAAGTGCCCAGGGCACATGGGGCTTCCGCAAGGGTTTTCCACAAATGCCTGCCCTTTGCCTTTTTTCTGCTCTTGCCCAGGTGAGCCCTTTATTGCTCAACATCCTTTCTGTTGTTCTTCTCCATGTCCTTTTTGATCTACTCTTACTTCTGTTCCCCTGTGGTGTCCATCTTAGTGCTATTTTTGGTAGTGAATTGTCAGTCATTCGGAGCACATGTCCCAACCATCGCCAGCGTCTTTCCTCAATAATTGCTGCCAGTGGCTTCATCTGCATTTCTGCTAATAAGATGTTATTTCTTATGGTGTTTGGCCAAAATATTTGTCTAATTCTTCGTAAACATTTAGTCTGGAAAGAATTCAACTTGTTTTCTATGGTTTTGGTGATTTTCCAGCATTCACTTCCATAGAGTAGTACACTTAGAACATTACTCTTAAATATCCTGATTTTCGTATTCATGCTTAGTTTTTTAGATTTCCATATAGTCTACAGCATTGCAAAAGCCTGGTTTTGCTCTATTAAGTCTGCTGTTGGTGTCCTCTGTGCTGTTTCCATTTTCTACTACTCTGCTGCCAAGGTATACAAATTCATTGAACTCCTCCACTAACTTGCCTATCTACTCTGAGTACATTTCTGTTGTTCACATTTTGCTTCATTAACTTTGTCTTTCCTACGTCGATCTTTAGTCCTATGTTGTTTGCATTCTGAGTTAGCTTGTTTATTTTATCTTGCATTTCTTTGTGGCTGCTTGATAGTAGATAAATGTCGTCCGCAAAATCAAGGTCCTCCAGCACTGTGTCAAGGGTCCATTGTAATCCTCTGCGTTTGTAATCTTTTTTTTTCTAGTACACTTTTTTTACTTTACAGTTTACTTTCTTTGTTTATTTACTTTCATTACAGCAGATTTCTGGGGACTTTTTCATATAGTTGTGCAAAACTTGGGTTTTCATGACTGGTGTGTTGGTTGAGTAGAATGGAATTATTTTTATGTTCTGAAACTGCGAACATGAGGTTCTTTCTCGTTGATGAAATGGTGAAGATCTTACGATCCAAGCATCCAGACGTAGGACAGCGATCTCGGTAGAGATTTCTTCCCTCATTGGTCAAGCTTTGTTATCTCATGTGTGGTTTATATTTCTGTCAGCTTTTATTATCTGTTCTTTTTTTCCATGTCGGGGTTTCATTATCTGTTTCTAGCTGTAAGAGTTCTCTGTCTTTTTTTTCCAGTTTGTCTGTTTTAATCACAGTTTTTTTCTCTGTCTCTATCTCACTCTGTCTTCCAGTCACGGTTCTTTTTTTTTTTTTTTTTGGTCTTCTTTTGTTTTCGTCTATTTGTCTGTATTGATGGATACCTTTGAGTTTATTTTCTTTCTTTCTATCTTTTTCTTTCTTTCTCTTTAATATACGAAGTAAAGAACACTAACTTCTGTACTTATGACATGCAAACTAACAAAGAAACCATTATGATTACTTAGCTTTCCCCGTTATGTAGCAACTTTCTAGCAATGAGTATTCAGCAAAATGATATTATGTAGCCTTTGTAAGCCCTTCGTGATGTGACATAATTATTCACATAATGTATCACATTGCGCGTGTGCAGTGATAATGTTTGAAGTATGTTTAGAAGCTTATCCTGCGTAATATATGTTACCTTTTTATAGTAAGACGGAATTTATTTTTCTTCAACAGTGGTCTTCAAACTGTTTTTCATGAAGACTCGTCTAGCCAGAAGAATATGTCTGTGAGTGCTGCTAATAACCGAAAAAAAAAAAAGAAAACTTTTTGTCCAGTGGCTCTCAGATTTTGGTCTTCTAGATGTTCCACTCTATCACACTAGTATACATCTCTTTCCACGCCAGCGTTTTGTCAAGTTTCCTGTATCCAGTTCTCATAATTATCAGACTTACCAAACAACATTCATCACACAGAAACAATTCTTGTTACCACTTATTACAGTCACCCTGTTTTTATCAGAAAATAAAGCGGTGCCTGTTGGTAGTTTGAAATTGTAATCACTTAACTTTGGAATCAATTTCTGTGGTTCCAGTTTTTTTTTAAATTTTTGAAAAGCTATTTGAACAGAAGGAAGAAGATCAAGAGGAAGACCAAGAGAAATGATAGTGGACAGTCTGACGGGATGGTGTGAGAGGAGATCACCAACTGAACTGATGGCCTGCATGAAGGATCGGGTACTCTGCAGAAGCATAATAGCCAACGCCAGTCGGCACGGCACCTGATGATGATGATGATTTGAACAGTTCACGGTAGCAAAAGTTTTAAAGAAGCACCGGAAATGTGAAAATCATTCTGTTTGTTTTAATATGTAGATGAGTTATTGGACATTAAATTGTGTTTCATAAATTTCAAGTTTAAATCAGAACATAAGGAAGGCCGCAGGAGAGAACTAGCAAAAGACAGAACCACAGAGTCTGCCTGCAGCTCTGAATAAGAGGATAAGGACGGGAACGGGGAAGAACAAAAATACTCAGTCAAGAAAGTTCAAGGTCGATACTTGCTTGTACTTCCACTTGTACGAACTGCCTGTAACTGTGAGCTGTTGTTCTTTGCAGCCGATGCTGTAGAGGCACAGCATCGTATGGGCGTGGGAGAGGATTATGGCGGCTACTTTTTCAGTCCCGAAGTACAGCTAAAAAGCAGGGGGTGTGCAATGCTTCTTTAGCAGACTCCACCACCATGGGGACTATGGCGATCCCTGGCCCGTTAGCCAGGCTATGCCTGTTACTGGGGGTACCACGGAGAGGCGGGACAGGGTCTTGGTCAGATATGGGTCTCTAACCCTGACGGTGGCATATCAGCTATGGGTCTATAAGTGGCTAACCCTGATGGTGGCATATCAGCTATGGGTCGCTGATTACCTCGTCGGGCGTCTTCACCCCCTTCAAGATTGATAAAGTCAGTCTGAAACTGCACAAAGAGATTCTGCTGGACAAGAGCCACAACAGCAAAGTATCTGCCTGCTTTATTAACTCTCTTACGCCCGAAATAATCTCCGTTCTCTACCACAATAAATTTCGATGAGAAATATTGATAGAACGAAACCGGAGGGAAGTTACTTTGTAATTTTAAAATATTGCTCGGGTTAGAAATAAGCTACTTCTTTCAGGTTTTGTCCAAATATCGCTCTAAGTCTTGATACGTACAAGATCTGCCCACACCGCCCGTGCTGTCCTGGAGTGAAAGAGTTAAGTGTCTCAATTGTTATAATAGTACGGAAAATATGAATATCTACATAAAACAAACATTGACGCAACAAAGTAGAGATCTTCGATTGTAAATTATCGATATCTTCTTCTTCTTCCGCGTTCAGTTTTCCTGTGTTCAGCTTTCTAAACAGGGAGTCGGGTTGCTCCATGAATTCTACTCTCAGCAAGAGGTCTTCGTAGAAACCCCAGAGTTTCTCCTCTGAGCTTCTGTCTCGGGACCATACCTGGGCTCTGAAGGTTCTGTATGTGGTGCAGGTCTGTAGTGTGTGTTCAGGAGTCTGGAGGCCGTTTTCTGGATGTCGATTTCAAAGAGTTAACATTACCATTCACTCAGGTCTTGACATAGTTAAAAAAAAAAAAAATCTATGATGTTACTCTATATCAGTATCATCCGAAATAAGAAATATATATATCTTTTCTCTACTGTCAGTTAAAAGCGTCTATGATGTATAGATATTGTAAATATTATTTTCTAATTTTAAAAAAAAGAACATTAGTTTCAGCTTCTGTATAACACTTTTAAATCTAATATCCATATGCCGAACAGGTGGAAGTAGAAACTGTCGGGTCTGAAGTACTGATAACTTGAGAAGCGTTGCTCATGTTGGTAATAGTCTATCAATGATTACTTGATTTTCTTTCTCTCTTTCACCCGCGGTTTACTTTGTTTCTATAGTATGGTGAAGGAAGAGGTAAATCTTGTATTCGTCTCTTCCCTTCGCATAATAAACATTTTTGGACGACTATGACAAATATATCTATACTATAAGAACTTAATATTGAATAAGGTTGGCTAATAAATAAGATTAAACAGAGAAAACTTAAATGTTATGGACACATTAAACGTCATGATAATCTAGAGAAGACAGTCTTAGAAAAAAACTGGAGGTTATGACATATCAGAGATTAGATATGCTCATGACACAGTATTACTGTCCACAACACAAAAAGGAATAGAAAAACTAATTATGTGTCAGTAAGAACAGCGAAGAGCAAAAACCTCTATTTTAATGCGAAGAAAACTAAATTGATGGCAACTGACAAACAAATACGGCAGCTGAAATATGTATTAATGAGGAAAAATTGGAGAGGTTGAGAGTTTTGGATACCTTGAATCACAACTAATTAACAATGGAGATACAATGAGGGAAATTAAAATGATGGTTGTTTACAACCGAGAGGCCTACAGGAGAGCTGTTAGGGAGGCAAATTTCCGCAAGAAACATGCAAATGTCTGATGACAAGCATAACAAATTTTAGAATCACTCATGAAATTCGTTTCTCAACAAAGTACGCCTCGCTACTTTCCATCATTGGAATCCTGGCCCTAATGATAACCGTCTTTTGTGTGGCGAAAACACACACGCGCGCGCACACACACAATTCTGTGGCTTTCTGACGTCCACGGTTTGCATGTATAAGAATCTCTGGTATTTTCTCTTATTATCTCTACCTACCTTCAACTTAGCCAGTTCCCTTGCATAGCTTTGTGTCTGATTCATCAGTGGCTGCGTCATATATCATTTATGTAGATCTTCGTTCACAAACCCTGTAATCTCCATCCAGTGGATGTTCCACATTACTTTTCTGTTGTCCCCTTCGAAGCTGTCAGTCATAATGACATAGATTACTATGTCGTAAGGAATGATATCTGTGAAATAATAGTTGTAAAGGGAAAGGATTGTCTAACGAGACAGAAACATGGCAATAAAAAAAAAGAAGATGATATTGAAGAACACACAGAAAGTTACGCTGCTATATCAGATATATAAGACAGGCACAAAGAAATGACTCATACAGAGATATCTAGACAAAACTGTAGACGGTATGAAGAGATGGATCAGTGAATGGAAATGCAGGCTGATAGGCAGTTGAGGTGACTGTCTCGTTAGAGACGAGAGAAACAAAACGACAGAAGCAAGTAGGTGGATGAAAAATGGATGAATGGATGGGGATGGATAGATGAATAGATGAGGTAAAAGAATGGATGAATTAGCAAAATGAATAATGCAAAATGTGATGTTGCTTGTGGACGTACAACTATGGACATATCTTGTCTTTCTTCATATACATGCAGGCAAAACAAACAAACACACACAAGCACACGGCCTACCTAAAAATACACTCATATGTGTTTATGTATGTATCCTTTGTCCAGGCACCTATCTGTTCTTATGGAGTTGACATAAGGTAGTTAAGTTAGTTCGACTTTATTTACCTTTGCTTTCTTTTTCAGAATTCTTTGTTAATCTTTGTGTGGAGGTGTTTCAGAATACCTTGTTAATCTTTGTGTGGAGGCGTTTCAGAATTCCTTGTTAATCTTTGTGTGGAAGTGTTTCAGAATTCCTTGTTAATTTTTGTATGGTGGTGTTTCGGAATTCCTTGTTAATCTTTGTGTGGAGGTGTTTCGGAATTCCTTGTTAATCTTTGTGTGGAGGTGTTTCGGAATTCCTTGTTAATCTTTGTGTGGAGGTGCAATTTATTGATCCGTTGCAGCCAATGATATTCTCTCATTATGGGGACCCCTAGAACATCATCCAGCCTTCTCTACCATGGTCGCCTTCTTCGTTTGAAACTACATCTTCTGCTACTGACGGCATGTTCTGGCTGCATTATGATGAGATGGCAGTGCCTCTTGATCTGTTATCTCTGCGTATGTTGAAACTCCTATCAGTTGCTTGATCAACAGTCTCTGTTCTACGGTGTCTCTGCTCTACAGAATCTCTTTTCTACAGAGTGTTTATATCGAGACTGATCAACAGAATATGTTACCTATACTATCAGATCTATATTCTCTAGAATCTATTGAATCTCTAATATATACAGTTTCTGATTTATAGAATCTCTAATATATACAATCTCTGATCTATATAATATCTAATATATATTATTTATATATAATATAGAAGAGAGGCAGAAGGCAACGGAAACCACTGCTGTACCTCCCAAGCAAGAACAATTATGCTTATTCAAGCAGTAATAACTTCAGATGGGAAATGCAGAACAGAAATTAGGAACAGAATAGGCCAAGCACAGACTGCATTTCAGAGAATGAGAAACATATTATCCAACACATCTTTATCAATGAATGTTAGAAAACGAGTCCTAAAATGGTATATTGAACCTATCTTCTTATATGGAAGTGAATCTGCACAAAAATCATTGGAAGCAGCAGAAATGTGGTTTATTAGAAAAATGTTGCGAATCCCCTGTACAGCAAAAATAACTAATGAAGAATGTATGAGAAGAGCTGGAGAGACAAACAAATCTTGTCAAAAAAATAAGAGAGAGACAATGTACTTTCATAGGACATGCAATGAGAAGAGGGGGCATTGAAAATATTATAACAACAGGAAAAATAGAAGGAAGAAGATCAAAAGGAAGACCAAGAGAAATGATAGTGAACAGTCTGACGGGATGGTGTGAGAGGAGATCACCAACTGAGCTGATGGCCTGCATGAAGGATCGGGTGCTCTGGAGAAGCATAATACCCAACGCCAGTCGGCACGGCACCTGATGATGATGATGATGATGATGATGTATCTGTATCCTATCTGTGGAATCTCTTTTCTATAGAGTCTCTTATTGTCGATCTATATAGTCTCTGTTCTGTAGAACCTCTTATCATTGATCTGCATAGTCTCTGTCCTGTAGTCTCTTATCACTGATCTATATAGTCTCTGTTCTGTAGAACCTCTTATCATTGATCTATATAGTCTCTGATCTATATAATATCTAATATATTATTTATATATAATATAGAAGAGAGGCAGAAGGCAACGGAAACCACTGCTGTACCTCCCAAGCAAGAACAATTATGCTTATTCAAGCAGTAATAACTTCAGATGGGAAATGCAGAACAGAAATTAGGAACAGAATAGGCCAAGCACAGACTGCATTTCAGAGAATGAGAAACATATTATCCAACACATCTTTATCAATGAATGTTAGAAAACGAGTCCTAAAATGGTATATTGAACCTATCTTCTTATATGGAAGTGAATCTGCACAAAAATCATTGGAAGCAGCAGAAATGTGGTTTATTAGAAAAATGTTGCGAATCCCCTGTACAGCAAAAATAACTAATGAAGAATGTATGAGAAGAGCTGGAGAGACAAACAAATCTTGTCAAAAAAATAAGAGAGAGACAATGTACTTTCATAGGACATGCAATGAGAAGAGGGGGCATTGAAAATATTATAACAACAGGAAAAATAGAAGGAAGAAGATCAAAAGGAAGACCAAGAGAAATGATAGTGAACAGTCTGACGGGATGGTGTGAGAGGAGATCACCAACTGAGCTGATGGCCTGCATGAAGGATCGGGTGCTCTGGAGAAGCATAATACCCAACGCCAGTCGGCACGGCACCTGATGATGATGATGATGATGATGATGTATCTGTATCCTATCTGTGGAATCTCTTTTCTATAGAGTCTCTTATTGTCGATCTATATAGTCTCTGTTCTGTAGAACCTCTTATCATTGATCTGCATAGTCTCTGTCCTGTAGTCTCTTATCACTGATCTATTTAATCACTAGCCTATAGTCTATTATCATTGATCTATATAGTTTCTGTCCTACAGTCTCTTATCGCTGATCTATATAGTCTCTGATCTATAAAGTTTCTAATCTATTGAACTTTCGATGATGTCTTCCTTCTTTCACCCACTCACTCTCCCACTCCTGCTCCAAACTTCTCCGTCTTTTTTTTAAATTTTATTGGGTCACAGTGTTAACACTCTCTTGAAAATAAGTTCTTACAGTGCCGAATGTAGTGTATTTAACCTTTAAATACGCCATGTAGTAATAAAAATAGTTTACTTTTCCTCTCTACAAAATATGTCAACATTGACACTGGCGGAGTTTTTAGACTCATATCTCTGGTCTTGCAGGATTGTTCTCGCATGCAGACACACACCATGTACTTGTCAATGTCAATTTCTGTGCCGAGAAAAAAATTCCGGGTGATGCTTTTAAGAGTTTGTGGGTAAATTGTGCATTGATGGGTAGTGGTTTTAAGAGTTTGTGGGTAAATTGTGCACTGATGGGTAGTGGTTTTAAGAGTTTGTGGGTAAATTGTGCACTGATGGATAGTGGTTTTAAGAGTTTGTGGATAAAATGTGCACTGATGGATAGTGGTTTTAACAGTTTGTGGGTAAAATGTGCACTGATGGGTAGTGGTTTTAAGAGTTTGTGGGTAAATTGTGCACTGATGTGTAGTGGTTTTAAGAATTTGTGGGTAAATTGTGCACTGATGTGTAGTGCTTTTATGATTTTCTGGGTAAAATGTGCACTGATGGGTAGTGGTTTTAAGAGTTTGTGGGTAAATTGTGCACTGATGGGTAGTGGTTTTAAGAGTTTGTGGGTAAAATGTGCACTGATGTGTAGTGCTTCTATGATTTTGTGGGTAAAATGTGCACTGACGGGTAGTGGTTTTAAGAGTTTGTGGGTAAATTGTGCACTGATGTGTAGTGCTTTTATGATTTTGTGGGTAAATGTGCACTGATGGGTAGTGGTTTTAAGAGTTTGTGGGTAAATTGTGCACTGATGAGTAGTGGTTTTAAGAATTTGTGGGTAAATTGTGCACTGATGTGTAGTGGTTTTAAGAGTTTGTGGGTAAATTGTGCATTGATGAGTAGTGGTTTTAAGAGTTTGTGGGTAAAATGTGCACTGATGGGTAGTGGTTTTAAGAGTTTGTGGGTAAATTGTGCACTGATGTGTAGTGGTTTTAAGAGTTTGTGGGTAAATTGTGCACTGATGGGTAGTGGTTTTAAGAGTTTGTGGGTAAATTGTGCACTGATGGATAGTGGTTTTAACAGTTTGTGGGTAAAATGTGCACTGATGTGTAGTGGTTTTAAGAGTTTGTGGGTAAATTGTGCACTGATGTGTAGTGGTTTTAAGAGTTTGTGGGTAAATTGTGCACTGATGGGTAGTGGTTTTAAGAGTTTGTGGGTAAATTGTGCACTGATGGGTAGTGGTTTTAAGAGTTTGTGGGTAAATTGTGCACTGATGGGTAGTGGTTTTAAGAGTTTGTGGGTAAATTGTGCACTGATGTGTAGTGCTTTTAAATGTTGGTGGGTATAATAAGCAGTGATGGTTTCTGAGAGTTTACTTATTTCTTATTCTTTCTGGTCGCCTCTTCATTCATCTATTTTCCAGTCAAAACGCTAGTTTACCCACTGTATCATCCATCGTCCGTCCGTTCATCCATCCATCCATCCATCCATCCATCCATCTGTACGTCAGTTTGTTCATTCATAAGAAGGTCTGTTCCATTCGTTTATCGGTCCATCCATCCATCCATCCATCCATCCCAGTGACGCACAGATCCTATTACTGCCCCTTAATTTGCGGTCTGTTAACACACCTGTCTCACCTATCCCCAGGTCCTTCCATACACCCCTAACCCCATTCTTACAGGTTATTGCAAAGAAACTTAACGACGAAGCTCCGCGTGACAGGGGCTCCTCATAACATTCTTTTTTTTTAAAATTATATTTATTTCCATCGCTGTCATTATCATTCCAACTCACGTACCTTTTAATCGTGTACATATTAACCTTGAATTGTCTTTTATTTCGTCACTATTCTCTATACTTTAGAAACAGTAATTGCTTTCGTTCACATTTGTAATGTTCAAAACGCATTATTTGGCCATATATTTGGGTGTCTGAGTGGCGAAGTGGTTAGTGCACTGGGCGAAGGTGGGGGGTTCGAATCCGGCCGGAGGCACCCCAGTCACCCAGCTGTAGAAATGGGTACCTGACTTCTTCTGGAATTGGGGAAGGAAAGGCGGGCGGGCTTGATGCTGACCATATCATCCTCTAGTGTGCTGATAGGTCAAGGAAAATATGGGCACTAACATCATATCCCTGTGTGCTTCTAAGGCATGACAGGATTACCTTTTATGGGAGTTTTGTGTTTGACAATATAAACATATATAGTGTTACTAACAACCGAGAGGCCTACAGGAGTGCTGTTTGGGGGCCAAAGTTCCGCAAGGGACATGCAAATGAATGAATGAATGAATGAATGAATGTTACTAATAGCTCTATTATTATTTCGCTAGGAAATTTCTCATAAATTCTTGTAGTTAGAAACTGCAAAATTTCAGGAACGTACAATAGCTTTTTTCCCCACAAAGAATTACTATATTAGACTAGATAGATATGTGGATTTAGTAAATATCAAAACGGGAAGACGTGGTCAGGTAACTCGTTTCTGACTCACGAACTTTGAAACAATAAACGGGTTATGTCTCTTCCCTTTTGAGGTTCGATTATTTCAGCTTCGAGGAAACGTTACTTGCCTAAGCCAGTGTTAGAATCAGCACCTGGTAGGCCTGCCCAATACGTTATTTCTTCTTCTCCTCCTTCAGTCTCCCTGGAACTGCGAGCTGGTGATTTTTTGCAGCCGATGCAGTGCAGATGTCGAGGCACAGCTTTGGACCAGGTTCATTCTTTCATTCATTTGCATGTCCCTTGCGGAAATTTGCCTCCCAAACAGCACTCCTGTAGGCCTCTCGGTTGTGAGCAAGATGGCCTGCTGCTGCTGCTGCATCCATTAGCAGATCGTCAACGATGTCTTGCAGCCATCTTCGTTTTGGTCTTCCTCTCTTTCTTTTTCCCCATTATGTACCCTTCCACGACGGCCTTCTCTAGATTATCATGACGTTTCACGTGTCCAAAATATTTAAGTTTTCTCTCTTTAATCCTCTTTACTAGCCAGCCTTCTTCAATATTAAGTTCTTGTAGTATGGATATATTTGTTCTTTTTTTGTGTCCATGATATTTGAAGAACTCTTCTGTTGCATTTACATTCAAAGGCATTTATGTGTTTCTCACCTGTTTTGTTAAGTGTCCAGGTCTCACAGGCATATGTTGTGATGGGAAAGATGCATGCCCTTAAAAATCTTATTTTTGTGGTTCTGACTGCTCCTCTCCACAGATTCTTTATGTGTTTTACTTTCTGAAGAGTAATAGATGTCCTCCTTTTAATTTCCTTCATTGTATCTCCATTACCAGTTAGTAGTGATCCAAGATATTCAAAACTCTCCACTTCTTCCAATGTTTCCTCATTGATACATATTTTAGCTGCCTTATTTGTTTTGTCAGTTGTCATCAATTTAGTTTTCTTCGCTTTAAGATAGAGGTTCTGCTCTTCGCTGTTCTTACGGACTGACATAATTAGATTTTCATCCCTTTTTGTGTTGTGAACAGTAATACTGAGCAGGTTACGGCAACTATATTCCCAGTCCTGAGTGGGGCTATGAAAGCAGCTTGTGTGCACTGTTTCTTTAGCAGACTCCACCATTAGAACTATTATGATATTTGATCAGGCTAGGTCTGTTACTCAGACCTCCACCATTAGAACTATGATGATATCTGATCAGGCTAGGTCTGTTACTCAGACCTCCACCATTAGAACTATGATGATATCTGATCAGGCTAGGTCTGTTACTCAGACCTCCACCATTAGAACTATGATGATATCTGATCAGGCTAGGTCTGTTACTCATACCTCCACCATTAGAACTATGATGATATCTGATCAGGCTAGGTCTGTTACTCATACCTCCACCATTAGAACTATGATGATATCTGATCAGGCTAGGTCTGTTACTCAGACCTCCACCATTAGAACTATGATGATATCTGATCAGGCTAGGTCTGTTACTCAGACCTCCACCATTAGAACTATGATGATATCTGATCAGGCTAGGTCTGTTACTCAGACCTCCACCATTAGAACTATGATGATATCTGATCAGGCTAGGTCTGTTACTCAGACCTCCACCATTAGAACTATGATGATATCTGATCAGGCTAGGTCTGTTACTCATACCTCCACCATTAGAACTACAGAGACAGATGGACAGACAGAGAGACAAACAGAGGCAGACAGACAGACATAACTACAGACAGACATAACTACAGAGACAGAAAGAGCGAGGCAGAAAATAAGAGCGATAAAACGATCAAATCAACATGTATTATGTTCAACGGAAGAACCGAACCGACAACCACACCTAAAGGGATGTGTGGTGACTTGACGGACAGACGAATTATAATTCAAGTGAAGCAGAGACAGACAGACAGACACACAAACACAGACAGGGGGGGGGGGGAGAGAGAGAATGAATGAATGAATAATCTTTATTTTTAAAGGGTAAAGAATTGGGCACGCAGGCCCGTCTTACATTCTGCCTTGAGAGAGAGAGAGCGAGAAAGAACGCTAATTAGAAAAATATGTCAGTATGCAATTCTTATCTTTATTGCAAGCACTAAAACTTCGAGGCCAGCAGCTATCTTTTCGCGTCAGCTTATTTTCTAGTTAGGTCACCCACTGTTAGCCTTCCAGCCTCAAATGTTAGCTTTCTATTTCGACATGTAGGTTAATTGTTAGCTTTCATATTTGTACAGGTAGCCTAAAATGTTAACGAACAGCACAGGGGCCTCACTTTCTCCGGGCCAATTTGCGGTCTGTAAAGTTAGAGACGGTGTTTCGCTTTCATTGATGTTTCCGGGAGAAATTGATCTAGTTTGAAGTGTTGTGTCACAAAACTGTGGGATATCTCTGTTTTTTTCTTGCACACTTGGCCCCAAGAGAACAGCGAAGGTGATCGAAGGAATATGTAAAGTTATACTCTCTCAACAGGCTGTGTGAACTTTGAATGGAGGTTGTGTCAACGAGTTCCGAATACGTTGTTAAATAAATTAAAACTTTACAGGAAAGCATTTTTGATATGAAAAAGTTGTAAGTAGTTAATTTTTTTGTCATTTATCTTATTTTATGGCGATTATTTGTTGTATTTTTTGTTCTTTATGACCCACACAGACGTGATCACCTTGGCAAGTTTACCAAGTCTGACAATATTTCATTAAGGTCTCTTTCAACTGCTACATTTGTTTTTAACGATTTTAATTGCTATTATTCATGGGAGTCGAACTGAGGTCTCGTTTTTTTTTTCGAAACTTAAAGTTGTTAGTTTGCGTCGAAATTCTTATCAGTTATTTAATCAGCAAATGTTCTATGGTGTCTCTGTTCCTGCATTCGTAAACTGTCTGTCTGCATGCCTGTTTGCCTGCCTGTCTGTCTGTCTGCCTGTCTGTCTGTCTGTCTGCCTGTCTGCCTGCCTACCTGTCTGTCTGTCTGCATGCTTGCCTGCCTACCTGTCTGTCTGTGTCTGTCTGTCTGTCTGCATGTCTGCCTGTCTGTCTGCATGTCTGCCTGCTTGCCTGTCTGTCTGTCTGTCTGTCTGCATGCCTGCCTGTCTGCCTGTCTGTCTGTCTGTCTGCATGCCTGCCTGTCTGTCTGCATGCCTGCCTGCCTGTCTGTCTGTCTGTCTGTCTGTCTGTCTGTCTGAATGCTTGCCTGCCTACCTGTCTGTCTGTCTGTCTGTCTGTCTGACTTGTCCGTGTGAGTGCCTAGTCCGTGTTTGCCTGTGTCTGACTGCCTAATCTGTGCATCTCTGTTTATCTACATGTCTGTTTCTCTGTCTGCCTCTCTAGTTAGTGGTTGCTTGTCTGCCTCTCTGCATTCTCTCTTGTCTATCTGCCTGTCTTTTTGCCTGTCTCTACGTACGCCTGGTTGCTGAATGTGTCTTTTGTCTGTCGGTCTTTGTTCCGTGTGGTCGCAGCTGTGAACTAGATCGTGAAATAGAATGATGGCGGATATGGACTGTGTCAAGATGACCTTCTTTAAGTACGAATCAAGCTTCTCAAGAGCCTCTGTTACCCCTGGGCACCTGTCACTTCATTCTTTATTGGCATTCGCTTAAAATTATGGCCACTTGTTTGTATATATGTCTTTTCATCTATTTAAAATATATTGCTCCAAAAGTTCCTTTACACATTCCGGAGGCCATTGCAGGAAGTCAAATGTAGCTACAGTGGAGTAAAGCGTGTCTTATTTTGTAGAGAAATTCTCGTGAGTTTTTGACATAACTCAATTTGAGCCCATCCTCCTTCGAGTGACATGTCATATGTTAATGCGACAATCGAGCTCCTCCTAGGTTGTTTTTTTGTAGCATGTCATGAGTAACAGATGCTACGACGTCCGTGATTGGCTGCTTCAGATTGTACGAAAAAGTGGGTGCGTAAATATTGTTTTTAATGTACCCCGGCAAGAAAAGGTCACACGATAGTGGGCCAGAGGATCCAGTGGGGCCAGCTACAGTCATCATCATCGTCAGGTGCTGTTCCGACTGGCGTTGGCTATTATGCTTCTCCAGAGTACCCGATCCTTCATGCAGGCCATCAGTTCAGTTGGTGATCTCCTCTCACACCATCCCGTCAGACTGTCCAGTATCATTTCTCTTGGTCTTCCTCTTCCCCTTCTTCCTTCTATTTTTTCCTGTTGTTATAACATTTTCAACGCCCCCTCTTCTCACTGCATGTCCTATGAAAGTACATTGTCTCTCTCTCATTTTTGTTTGTCTCTCCAGCTCTTCTCATACATTCTTCATTAGTTATTTTTGCTATCCTGGGAATTCGCAGGAATGTATTCTAATAAACCACATTTCTGTTGCTTCCAATGACTTTTGTGCAGACTTGCCTATTGTCCAAGATTCACTTCCATATAACAAAACAAATTCAATATAGCATTCTAGTTTTCCTAAAATTCATTGATAAGGATGTGTTGCATAATATGCTTCTCATTTTCTGAAATGCAATCGTTGTTTGGCTTATTCTGTTCTTAATTTCTCCTTTGCATTTCTCATCAGAAGGTATTACTGCTCCAAGGTATTTGAATTTCTGCACCTGCTTTAGAATAGTTCCGTTTAATTTGATGCTGCATGTTGGTGGATTCTGTTTCTTAGATATAACCATAGTCTCTGTCTTTTTTTTTTTTTTTTTTGATGTTCAAAGTAAGGCCTTTCTGTTCATTTTCTTTGGCGACTTTATCCAAGAGATTCTGCAGGCCCTGCTGGTTCTCAGCTGTCTGTGTCGTCGGCGTACCGAAGGTTGTTAATCCACCTACAGTGCCCATAAGAAAATGAATTTGTGCACGTCCTGTCTTCATGTTCTTCAACATTCCCTCCATGGCTGTCTCTGCATCTGTCAGTTATCTGTATCTATTATCACAGGCTCCGCTTCTAGCATGATTGTTTTTTTTAGGTAAATTAAAAGTATCAAGAAAGACGACGTACGAAATAAATTTGTCGGTTTTCTGTACATTTTCTTTAAAATTATGTAGAAAGTCTTCATGTGAATTGCAATGTTAACTCAGAAAGTGTCAAAACTTGACTTTTATTTCTTTACTTTCCAGTATGATCCAATATTTGAAGTGGACCCGTTTATTGAGGAGTTAGCCATGACCATGGATTTCATATCTTCGGGAGACAGCCCCACGGAACACACAGTTCCCCCCGTGAACTTCAGTCGGGGACGTAGATGGTCTTTGGACGCTATTTCTCCCAAGAAACTCTTCTTCAAGCGAGGCTCGGTACCTGCAGCTCGCACGGATATCAAAGCCAACCCGTTGTCCTTCCCAACAGCCCTGCCTAACACGGATCGGCGGCACTCGTCACCAAATGCTGTGGTTAAAGGTTTGAAACTGAAGCAGCCGTATCGCTTTTTCAGTAATCATAAACAGCAGATGCAGAATCGAGTGAAGAAAGAGTCGTTCATGTTGGTGGAGTTGGATAATGGTGACAAGATTGTGGTAAGTATCACTCAAAGTATCACGCTTCATCGTCTTGTGTCTTATTCAAAACGAATGTTGGCGGTAATGAATCTCCAGTTCGCTCGTTCCCTCGCCTTGATGGTGCACTAAGCCAGGCTGCGTCCTGTCCATTCTCGTATGTTACCTTCTCATCCACATCTCTGTCTACCTCTTGCTCTTTTCCTTCCGCCTCTCTTCCTAATATGGTCTTCAGTATGTTGTTGTGTCTTTTGACATGTCCAGAGTAGTTAGTTTTCTTGATCCTTATTCCTTTGAGAAGTTCGCATTGCACTCGGAGGGGTTCTAAAACTTGTGCGTTTGTTCTTTTCATTTTCCATGTGTTTTCTGTAGAACCTCATTTCTGCTGCATTAATTTTTCTATCCAGTTTTTTTGTTGTTGCTTGTAGTCCAGATAAATATTAACATAACGAAAGACCATACGTGTATTTCCCTGATTCATGACATTTTCTTTGGTGCTGGAGTTCATGGTATATTTGGTCCATATATTTTCTTTGCCAGAGTATGTGTTATGATAGTCTAAAACATTTTCTTTGTCAGCGTCTAAGCTATGATTTTTAGATTTGGATTGTTTACTGTTTGTAGATGTTTATGTTCAGTTGAATCTCAATGGGTAATGACCTTGTTGACTGGTTGTTTAATGTGTTAGTTGTCTAGTGAAGAGCTGGCAATGTGAGTGTTATTGACTGGTCGCTTAATGTGTTAGTTGTCTAATGAAGAGCTGGCCATGTGAATGTTATTGACTGGTTGCTTAATGTGTTAGTTGTCTAGTGAAGAGCTGGCAACGTGAGTGTTATTGACTGGTTGCTTAATGTGTTAGTTGTCCAATGAAGAGCTGGCAATGTGAGTGTTATTGACTGGTTGCTTAATGTGTTAGTTGTCTAGTGAAGAGCTGGCAACGTGAGTGTTATTGACTGGTTGCTTAATGTGTTAGTTGTCTAATGAAGAGCTGGCAATGTGAGTGTTATTGACTGGTTGCTTAATGTGTTAGTTGTCTAGTGAAGTATATATTTAGTATTAACTGACTGGTTGAGCTGTAGCAAGATTTGGTGGCTAGGTTTAGGATTAACTGACTGGTTGAGCTGTAGCAAGATTTGGTGGCTAGGTTTAGGATTAACTGTCTGGTTGAGCTGTAGCAAGATTTGGTGGCTAGGTTTAGGATTAACTGTCTGGTTGAGCTGTAGCAAGATTTGGTGGCTAGGTTTAGGATTAACTGTCTGGTTGAGCTGTAGCAAGATTTGCTGGCTAGGTTTAGGATTAACTGTCTGGTTGAGCTGTAGCAAGATTTGGTGGCTAGGTTTAGGATTAACTGTCTGGTTGAGCTGTAGCAGGATTTGCTGGCTAGGTTTAGGATTAACTGTCTGGTTGAGCTGTAGCAGGATTTGCTGGCTAGGTTTAGGATTAACTGACTGGTTGACTGGTTGAGTAGTAGCAAGATTTGGTGGCTAGATTTAGGATTAACTGACTGGTTGAGCTGTAGCAAGATTTGCTGGCTATGTTTAGGATTGGCTGGCTGGACTCAGCTGGGATATTGCTCGAATGATAGTTAGAAAGCAGTTATATTTAAATACAAGGGTGTTTTGGTGATGGTGGTGGGGGAGGGGGCGACAGTCAAGTAGTAAATTGGTGAGTATTTGAATGTCTCTCTGGCTGAGGGAGATTGGTGGCAGCGGCAAATCTTACTGAGGAGTCAGAGCTGGACTACCATGTTCCACCTGTTTTCATGCTGTGCCCAGTAACTTTTGCTCTATAAACAAAGCATATTTGATCCCCATAGGGTCAGAGTCAGTTAACAAGCCTGTTTCTTTAGTCAGCTCCAAAACTTAAAGTTGTTATAATCTACTCCCCATCCGACACGGTGCCTGTACATCAAGAAATCGAAATGTCGGAATACAGTCCCGCACTTCCAGTGAGAAAATGTACCCCTTGCAATCACGTACGTGTATGTTTTATTGTTTGCGGTGAGCGACCTAGACCTGATCGGAGTCTTTGCTTGCTTCATCGTTGTCTTTTTTAACAGTCTTCTTCTTCTTCTTCTTCTTCTTCTTCTTCTTCTGGCCTTTATCCCACAATATCCTCTCTCGGAAAGAGAAAAGTAGAAAACTCAAAATCTACAGAGAAAGAAAAGTAGATATATCAGTACAGCTTTCAGTTTTTAAAAAAAAAATATAGTTACTATTATGTGCCGTGCCGGACAGCGTTGACGATCAAGCTTCTCAGTTTTGATGTTTCGTATTACTTCCGAAGATTTTCTTTTCCTACGTCACGTGGTCAGTCCACTGAGATTTTTTTTTCCTCTTGGCCTTCCTCTCTTCTTTTTCCCCTTGAATTTCCTCTGTCTTCTCATGACATGTTGAAGAAATTTCGACTATTTTTTTGTCTTAGCATTTTAACTACTTTTCGTTAGTTCTTCTGTCTGTCCAGGTTTTATTTGTTGCATCTTTCGCCAAAATACACCTCTGTTGCTTCCAGTTATTTTTTTTATATCTTTTTTTGACTGTCCAATTTTCACAACCATATGTTGCGATGGGAAAGATGCATGACCTTAAAAATCTTATTTTTGTAGTTCTGTCTGCTCCTCTCCACAGATTCTTTATTTGTTTTACTTTCTGAAGAGCAATAGATGTCCTCCTTTTAATTTCCCTCATTGTATCTCCATTATTAGTTAGTAGTGATCCAAGATATTCAAAACTCTCCACTGCTTCCAATTTTTCCTCATTGATATATATTTCAGCTGCCTTATTTGTTTTGTCAGTTGTCATCAATTTAGTTTTCTTTGCATTAAGATAGAGGTTCTGCTCTTCACTGTTCTTACGGACTGACATAATTAGTTTTTCCATTCCTTTTTGTGTTGTGGACAGTAACACTGTGTCATCAGCATATCTAATCTCTGGTATTTCATAACCTCCAATTGTTATGGCATCGTAATATTCTTTTTCTGCATCTTCTCTAACATTCTTCATTATATTTTCAGTATACAAGTTAAATAAGTAGGGTGACAATATGCACCCCTGACGGACCCCTTGTTGATACAGGGGTTTTCCTTGGTAACACTGTCAGGATTTTGTCCGTCATCACAATTACTAGTACCGACCTCTGCCTCACACTCTTCCCCAGTGATAAAATTAGATCTATCTGGCCTGGGGGACTCACCACTAGATCTTTTTCCTATTTGACTTTCCATGATTGCTGCTTGGGTTTCTTGGTATGTTTCCAGAAGGTATTTTCCTCTCTATGCAGCACTAAAATACTCTTTTACTCTATATGCAGCACTATTTTCCTCTCTATGCAGCACTAAAATACTCTTTTACTCTATATGCAGCACTATTTTCCTCTCTATGCAGCACTAAAATACTCTTTTCCTCTCTATGCAGCACTAAAATACTCTTTTACTCTATATGCAGTACTAAAATACTCTTTTCCTCTCTATGCAGCACTATTTTCCTCTCTATGCAGCACTAAAATACTCTTTTCCTCTCTATGCAACACTAAAATACTTTTTTACTCTATATGCAGCACTATTTTCCTCTCTATGCAGCACTGTAATACTATTTTCCTCTCTATGCAGCACTGTAATACTATTTTCCTCTCTATGCAGCACTGTAATAATCTTGTCCTTACTTTTAGGGACATTTTCTTATTTGTTAGTATCTTCTTCGTGTCAAAAAAGCTGCTTGTGTTCTTACCTGTCCGTGATTTGACTTCATTTATTGTAGCTGTCAGCTGTGAGATAACTGAATGTATTTTACCTTTTCCCCCACTTGAAAGAATGTTGCAGTTTGATATATTTGTTCTTTTTTTATGTCATAGCTGCTTCTGTTGTGTTGCTGTTTAGCCCTAAACCTCCTTTATTTGTCCTCTTCAATATTATTATTCACGAGTTCAGGTACTTATACGTGTACGAGCTCCCTGTTGTTCTTTGCAGCCGATGCTGTAGAGATGTTGAGGCACAGCGTCGTATCGGTGTGGGGACGGGTTATAACAGCTACTTTTTCAGTCCCGGAGTACAGCTAAAAAAGCAAAGGGGGTGTGCAATGCTTCTTTACCAGACTCCACCACCATGGGGACTATGGCGATCCCTGCCCCTTTAGCCAGGCTAGGCCTGTTACTGGGGGTACCACGGAGAGGTGGGACAGGATCTTGGTCAGCTATGGTTCGCTAACCCTGACGCTAGCATATCACGCTGACTGTCTTATTGGACTTGTCTCCACAAGTTGAGGTAAAACTCTTTTCACTGTCTGCTGTTTGAACAGTGCCATTCGCATATCTCAGGCTGTTGATATTACGGCCTCCTAAGTTTACTACTTCTCAAGTTAAAAATGTCCCATCTCATGCTGTTTCACTGTATAACTAGAACAGATCAGTTAAAAGATTTTTTTGTAGTTGATTCAAAGCTAAGTTATATGCATCAGTCTATGCTGCAGGCAACGAGTTCCGAATATGAGCTAATTGTGTTTAAAAACAGTGACGAACATCAGAATTACAGAGACATAAGGTTTTGTTAATAGGGAACTCATTAGCTATCATCCACATAATAGAAATCCGGCGTTATGGCTCGTGAATATGAGGCATTTTTTTATTTTTAATTGTGATAGATTTTAGATCTGTCCTTGATTTCAGACTCAAACTAATGTCTAAATCAGACAGATTTTTAGATCTGTTCTTGATTTCAGACTCAAACTAATGTCTAAATCAGACAGACTTTTAGATCTGTTCTTTATTTCAGACTCAAACTAATGTCTAAATCAGACAGATTTTTAGATCTGTTCTTTATTTCAGACTCAAACTAATGTCTAAATCAGACAGACTTTTAGATCTGTTCTTGATTTCAGACTCAAACTAATGTCTAAATCAGACAGACTTTTAGATATGTCCTTCCCCCTGGGAACAACTGTGTTAAGAGCACACTTATCTTAACTTAGTGTTTGTGAGGCAGGGAACATAGATCTGTTTGCTTAAAAACTCTGACCTACTTCTGTAGCCCAGAAACTTGTAGCAATCAACACTAATTGTAATTGTTATTTTTGTAAAATGTAATGTCAGGTTGTTGGACGGATGGGGACATGGAGATCTCTGGCGGAGATGAGGGAAGTCTGGTGTGAAATCAATGAATCCAGGACGTGACAAGCCTATGGGTCTTTACAACAATGGCTATCAGAATGATGTAAACAAAACATAGCCTGTAGACTATGGGTGGTGGGGAATGGATATCGTTGAAGCACTCATCAGATTCCTCATCTCAAAGTCAGAGTGTCTTTGTGGAACTGTCTCAAACCATCTGACATGGAGAAGGGGCTTAAGTACAGCCACCAGAGGCTGGAAAACAAAGTTTTGGCCAGGCCAGCCACACTGTCTTCATGGCAGTCCGAGCAAGACCACAATCTGCCCTAGCAAGGAAAGGTGCTGAAGTCGGAGTTACCCAGCCAAAAGGCGCATCGCAAAAATCAGGGTAACACGCATTATCGCTAATGAAATGTCTCTATCTGCAGTTTTCAAACATGGTGCTCGCCCTGTGAAGACTAACCAGGCAGGTGCAGTGCCGGGCCCCCTGCCTCGAAAGGGTCCACCCAATGCTACTGAAGGTCCTCTCAGTTCTTTTTGTGGAGTCAGGAGACATGAGAGTAGAGCTACTGGCCAAAATATACAACAGAAGAAAACAGCCAAAAAGCAAGAACTTAAAATAATGCAGTGGAATGCTGAGGGTGTCAGCAGTGTTAGAGATGGCTATAGCAAAAAAGGTTGAACTAGAGAACATACTTTTTGCAGAGCAGGTAAGTATATGCTGCATACAGGAGACACACCTAACCAAAGATGCCGCCTTTAAAATCAGAGGCTACCAGTGTTTTAGATCAGACCGACAGGACAGAAGAAAAGGAGGAGTACTCACACTTGTTAAGAATAACATCAGCGCATGTCAGGTGGGAGTGTACATGGAAGGAGCCGAATACCAGATGATCCATCTAAAAAGTAGTAATACAGATTTCCACCTCCTTAACTATTACTGTCCTAATGACCGCCCACTTGCTTTAAAAACAATCCCACACAAAGAGAGACTGATGGTCTGTGGTGATTTTAACAGCCATTCCCAGAGCTGGGGCTATGACCACATAGACAAGAGAGGAGAGGAAGTTGAGAGCTGGCAGGATGATAATGGACTTCTCCTGATCAACCAGCCAATGGATCCCCCAACATTTTACTCAAGGGCTTGGCATACAAAATCAGCACCAGATCTGGCATTCCACTCTCCAGATCTGAAGTGGAACATTACACGTGAAGTTGGAAAACAACTTGGAGGTAGTGACCATCGACCAGTCTTCCTGACAATAGAAAATGAACTCCTTAACACCAGTAGCCCTCTCCCCAGATGGAACTATAAAAAAGCAAACTGGACAATGTACAGACATCGTACAGGTATCCTTGTGGGACAGCTGTCCATAGAAGGTAAGGATATTAACAGCATAGTGAAGGAATTCAATGCTTATATCCTTCAGGCCGCTCGTGAAACCATTCCCAGAGGAGCTCGCAGGGACTATACACCATACTGGTCTAGTGAGCTGGGAAAACTCCATGATGATGTGGAAGCAGCTCGAAATCAAGCAGAAAATAGACCATGCCAAGAACACCACAATAATTACTAACATTCTAAGGCCAAATTTCAAAGAGCAAAGCTGCAAGCCAGACGGGAAAGTTGGAGAGAGAAAACAGAGTCCCTAAACTTTGAAAAGGATGGAAGGAAACTGTGGAAACTAATCAAACAGTTAAATGATGAGAGTACTGGAAGAAGTACAAAAGTTACACTAATAGAGGATGGGAAAACTCTTACAGGTAAGCAGTTAGCAGATCACTTTGCTCGCATGTTTGCACAGGACTGCAACATTGATATCCATCCAAAGAAGGAGCGTACAGTGCGCATCGAGCCACAGAAAGAGGAAGAACAAGTCAGAAAAGTGGAGGTCATAGATGCACCAATCACACGCAGTGAGTTAGACCTAGCAGTTAGTAAACTGAAACCAAGGAAATCACCAGGACCAGATGGAGTATCCAATGAAATGATCAAGAACCTGGGAATGGCAGCAAGGGGAAAGCTGTTGGATATTTTCAATATGTGCTGGAGCACAGGTAAGTTACCTCAAATCTGGAAGGAAGCAAGCATGGTACCACTGCTAAAACCAGGGAAAAACAGTGATACTGCCTCCAGCTACAGGCCAATCAGTCTCACTAGCTGCATATGCAAAACGATGGAACGCATCATTGACCTGAGGCTAAAATGGTACCTAGAAAGTGAAAACCTTCTCGTTCCACAACAAGCAGGATTTAGGCAGTACTATAGTACGGAAGATCAAGTGACCTATCTCTCTCAAGAGATTTAGGATGCATTCCAAGAGAAAAACCTTGTACTAGCAGCGTGGATAGACCTGAAGAAAGCCTTTGATAAAGTATGGAAAAAAGGTCTGCTGTGGAAACTAAGAAACTGCAATGTGAATGGAAGACTATACAACTGGATAAAGTCCTATTTACACAATAGAAGAGCTAGAGTAGTAATGGATGGTCACAAAAGCCAGAAAGTACTTCTGCGACACGGTGTACCACAAGGAGGAGTCCTTTCGCCTACACTATTCCTTGTATTCATTAATGACCTGGTCAGGGAACTTCCCTATGGAATCAAAGTGGCATTGTATGCAGATGATCTAGTCATGTGGTGTACAGATGAATGTGCGACAGTTGCTACACAGAGACTCCAAAGAGCAGCAGACATCTTGACATCATGGACAAACAAATGGTGTGTAAGTATCAACACAGAGAAATCAAGTACCACTCTGTTCACCCTCTCATCTAAACAGAAAGCAGGTAAGATCTTTGTAAATGAAATACCCTTAAGGATGGACAACCAACCCACTTACTTAGGAGTGTCTCTTGACTCAAAACTGACTTGGAAGCAACACATCAACAGTGCAGAAGCAAAAGCCAGAAGAAAACTAGCCATATTAAGAAAATTGAGTGGAACCACATGGGGAGCTAGTGAAAGAATCCTCAAGAATGTATATCAGCAAAGTATTCTACCACATTTAGAATATGGCTCAACATCTTGGTGCACAGCATCAAACACTACGCTGCATAATCTAGACAAGGTTCAAAATCAGTCACTACGGATTATCACAGGTGCCATGAGGTCCACACCGATAGTAGAAATGCAGAAAATAGTTGGTGTTCAACAGCTAAAGGAACGTAGAGACACAAAGGTCATGACCATGGGAGAAAAATTCCTTAGCTCTGTAAGCCATCCCCTGAAGGAGAGATTCAATAACTTGGCATTAGGACGGCTTAAAAGAAGCAGCTTCATTCATCAGGCCAAGCGTATGCGTAAGCTGATACCTGACCTTCCAACTGTAGTCGCTCCATTATCATCTGTACCAGAGCATACACCATGGAAAGAAGCAGATTATACACAAATAACTATTCAGACTGAAGTGAAAGGTGTGCAGAATGGTGAGATGCAGAGCAGTCTTGTAAGATCAACAGCCACACTTAGTGTTCTGGATGACAAATATCCATGTGACACCTGGATACGTGTGTATACAGATGGATCTGCACATAATGCCATAAAGAATGGAGGGGCAGGAGCATATATTGAATATCCAAGCAACACCATTGACAAGATTTCCATACCCACTGGTAAATACTGCAACAACTTTGATGCAGAAGTTAGGACAATTATTGCTGTAGTTGAAAAACTATCAGACTCCAGAATTGATACATGTCCTGTGGTAATTCTCACAGATGCAAGATCAGTACTGGAAGCTCTTCAGTGCAACAAACTACCAGACCTTAAGGATGCCTTGTCAAAAATTGGCTTACAACATGGAGTCACTTTGCAATGGATTCCCTCCCACTGTGGGATACCAGGCAATGAGAAAGCTGACCATCTGGCTAAAGAGGGCACTGAAATGGAGCAACCAGACATACCAATCACCTATAATCAGAAGAAAAGCATGATAAAAACCTACAGGAAGCCACAAACACCACCACATGATGACTATCACATGTTAAACAGAAAGGAACAAGTCACCATCTTCCGTCTCCGAACAGGACACAGCCGACTCGGAAGTCATATGTATACAAAGTTTAAGGTTGGTACTACTAATCTATGTACATGTGCCCAGGTGCCCCAAACTGTGGAACATATCCTCCAGAACTGCATCAACTACGAGACACTGAGAAATAATTACTGGCCCAGTGAAACCACTAAAGAAGATAAGCTCTACGGTTCCATACATGAGTTACAAAAAACAGTGAAATTTATCCAAGAGACAGGACTGCAGATATAGACAGACAATGCGAACGAAGAAGAAGAAGATCTGTCCTTGATTTCAGACTCAAACTAATGTCTAAATCAGACAGATTTTTAGATCTGTTCTTTATTTCAGACTCAAACTAATGTCTAAATCAGACAGATTTTTAGATCTGTTCTTTATTTCAGACTCAAACTAATGTCTAAATCAGACAGATTTTTAGATCTGTTCTTTATTTCAGACTCAAACTAATGTCTAAATCAGACAGATTTTTAGATCTGTTCTTTATTTCAGACTCAAACTAATGTCTAAATCAGACAGATTTTTAGGTCTGTTCTTTATTTCAGACTCAAACTAATGTCTAAATCAGACAGATTTTTAGATCTGTTCTTGATTTCAGACTCAGGCTAATGTCTAGATCAGATTGTTAGATTTGGCTTTGACGTCAAACTGTGAGTATGCGAGCGTTACATGAGTTCACATTTTTAGTATCTAAATCTGAGGTTTACGTGGAGGAGCAATCCATTCATAATAACTAACAAGAGCCACGGCTTGGGACGCGTGCTTAGAAGTTCAAAGTTGACCTGCTGTGACCTTTCGCCCCGGGCACGTGCCGCAGCGGTAACCAGGAAGAATTTCTCGTCTGGCCAAGGGGAGAGAAGCGGAGCGTCCTCATGTGGGCCGCTAGTCTCCCTTACATCTTCATGTTTGTCTGCATTCATTAAGCATGTTAGCTCTCCGACCCACTCTGTATACATTGTACGCCATCTTATGTTGACACGTCTCATTCGTGAGTGGCGCGGAAAGCAATGATGACCCTTGTCGTGGACTAACGTGTGAATATGGTCCCTTTTTTTTTGGTGGCGAAAGATTACTTAGCTACGGGTCATGATGTCCTGAACATGAATGGTATGTGACAAACCACTTTAAAATTCGATATTTGAAGATGTTTCATGCTTGCTAATGCTGTTGCTTTTGTCTTGTGTAAAGTTGGACAGTTTCAAGAAAAGACAAACGTTTAGAAAGCCTGGATTTTTTTTGTTTCTTGTTTGACTGTAAATCGCTGTCAAGCATTCTTGTGCTTTGTGTTGAGTACGTCGGCTGGAAGGACGTCAGAAATATAACCACATCTGAAGTGTATCTAACATTTAAAAACAAGGAAATACATAGCCTGACTTACGATGTGAGTATATTTGCTTGTGTGGTTACTGCGAGCAGTGCCGTCTTAACGCATGGGCCCACCTGGGCACTGCCCAGGGGCCTCAGGTGCACGGGGGCCCAACCAGCCCGTGGTAATCTACGAATTCCTAACATTACTTGCATAGATTAGAGAGGAATGGTGGGGCCCCAGTGCATTACTTTCCCAAGGGCCCGCGATACTGTTAAGACGGCCCTAATTGCGAGGTCATTATATCGCTTGTGTGATCACTGTCACTGCGAGGTCATTATATCGCTTGGGTGGTTACTGTGAGGTCGTTATATCGCTTGTTCGGCCACTGCAAAGTCAGTGAAACGGTTGTGTAGTTAATGCTAGCTCAGTGTATCGCTTGTGTGGTTAGTGCGAGGTCATTATATCTCTTGTGTGGTTACTGCGAGGTCAGTGAAACGGTTGTGTAGTTAATGCTAGGTCAGTGTATCGCTTGTGTGGTTAGTGCGAGGTCATTATATCTCTTGTGTGGTTACTGCGAGGTCAGTGAAACGGTTGTTTAGTTACTGCTAGGTCGGTGTATCTCTTGTGTGGTTACTGCAAGGGCCAGATTTCTCACTACATTACCGTTAGTTATTTTGTTCATTTACGGAAAAAGTGAAGTCCCACTTCTTTTTCACATGGAAAACTTAATTAAGCCATGGTAAGCCACTTAACAACTTTTAGTTCTCATGAAACTAGTAGGTAATTTATTTCTGAACTTTTGATGGGTTGATTTAAAGCTGTCTCTTATTTCGCGTTTGCTTCTTGCTGTCACTCTGTTGTTGTTGTTGTTGTTTTGTTTTGTTTTTGCTGTCACGTTTGTGATATCTTACTCTACGTGCGAGATAGATTCTATCAGCTAGTGTTGTCCGTCATTACGTGCTAAGATAGATTCTGATCGCTGGTGTTGTCCGTCATTACGTGCGTGATAGATTTTGACAGCCGGAGTTGTCCGTCATTACCTGCGAGATAGATTTTGACATGTGGTGTTGTCCGTCATTACCTGCGAGATAGATTTTGACATGCGGTGTTGTCCGTCATTACCTGCGAGATAGATTTTGACATGCGGTGTTGTCCGTCATTACCTGCGAGATAGATTTTGACATGTGGTGTTGTCCGTCATTACCTGCGAGATAGATTTTGACATGTGGTGTTGTCCATCATTGTGTGATGTTTTGAATGACAGGCGTTTGCCTAAGTCATTTGTCTAACAGAGCAAGACTGGGCGTTCTTCCTAAAGATTATAATGTGCGGCTAGAGAAGAGTGGCTTATCTAGCCTCAGACACAATAGCCCATACAATACTCGACATATTTAACGATGCTTGAAGATCATTATGGCGTTTGCTGCAGAGAACTTAGCTTCTTCGGGACTACTGAGATCGAGGAAGAAGACAGCTGCTTTTTTTTTTGTCTGGCGAGAAGTATCACAATACTGAAAGATGTGGACAAAGAATATTACGATGCCATAACAGTTGGAGGATATGAAATACCACAGATCACACAAATATTACTGTTCACAACACAAAATGGAATGAGAAAACAAATTATTTGTCCGTAAGAATAGTGAAGAGCAAAACCTCCATCTTAATGCGAAGAAAACTAAATTGATGACAACTGACAAAACAAATAAAGCAGCTGAAATATGTATTAATGAGGACAAATTGGAAGAGGTGAAGAGTTTTGAATATCTTGAATCATTACTAACTAATAATGGAGATAAATTGAGGGAAAGTAAAAGGAATATATATATATATATATATATATATATATATATATATATATAATATATATATATATATATATATATATATCGCTCTTCAAAAAGTAAAACAACTAAAGAAGCTATGGAGAGGAACAGACAGAACTACAAAAATAAGATTTTTAAGGGCATGCATCTTTCCCATCGCAACATATGCTTGTGAGACCTGGACGCTTAACAAAACAGCTGAGAAACACATAAATGCCTTTGAATGTAAATGCTACTGAATAATCCTTCAAATATCATTGACACAAAAAAGAACAAATATATCTATACTACAAGAACTTAATATTGAATAAGGTTGGCTAGTAAGGAAGATTAAACAGAGAAAACGTAAATAATTTGGACATACGCGCATTAAACGCCATGATAATTTAGAGAAGACTGTCTTGGAAGGGTACATAATGGGAAAAAACAAAGAGAGGAAGATCAAGGCGAAGATGACTGCAAGACATCGTTGACGATCTGCGAATGGATGCATCAACAAAAGGGCATCTTGCTCACAACCGAGAGGCCTACAGGAGAGCTGTTAGGGAGGCAAAGTTCGCAAGGGGCATGCAAATGACTGACTGACTAGATAACTTATGCCTTTCCTACATCCTCAGCAGGCCTCACAAGCTGTTCTATTAACGTGGCGGTAATATCGATCCTTACCCCATTGGCCATTGTGTAGAATCATGACAACCTGGTATAAGAAGATCATGACAACCTGGTATAAGAAGATCATGACAACCTGGTATAAGAAGATCATGACCACCTGGTATAAGAAGATCATGACAACCTGGTATAAGAAGATCATGACCACCTGGTATAAGAAGATCATGACAACCTGGTATAAGAAGATCATGACAACCTGGTATAAGAATAAGCAGCTGGAGACTATGGAGACTTTCCCGATCAGCTCTAGTTCGCTGTCGCCAATTTTCCCCCACAGATTCGTTCTGGAGCAAATACATTACTTGAACAAATCATAAAACAGATATACTGGACAGAATTTGTCATGGATTGCACGTGGTATTCTATTTTTAAAAAGTCACAACAGAAACAGTAATGGCGTTATCTCATCGTTTTGTTCTAGCTAAAAGGCTAATTTCCTGGACAAACGGAAACACGACAGAAATGCCAAGTCCTTAATGCGTGTCTGTACTCATGATATCAGGAAGGTAAACGATGTTCTTGCCATTTGCAGGAAACCATGCGTGCATGTATGTGTCTCGAGTTGGGTACCTGTGAGGTGTTGAACTCTTTAAGTGACGAAATTTATGCGCCGTGACTTCATACAGACACGCTTAACCAGACACGCATGTCTCGTAATATCTTTCCTTAGAGCGCGGAGATTATCGATTGTGTTGTCTCCTCGTAATATCTTTCCTTAGAGCGCGGAGATTACCGATTGTGTTGTCTCCTCGTAATATCTTTCCTTAGAACGCGGAGATTACCGAGTGTGTTGTCTCCTCGTAATATCTTTCCTTAGAACGCGGAGATTACCGAGTGTGTTGTCTCCTCGTAATATCTTTCCTTAGAGCGCGGAGATTACCGAGTGTGTTGTCTCCTCGTAATATCTTTCCTTAGAGCGCGGAGATTACCGATTGTGTTGTCTCCTCGTAATATCTTTCCTTAGAGCACGGAGATTACCGAGTGTGTTGTCTCCTCGTAATATCTTTCCTTAGAGCGCGGAGATTACCGAGTGTGTTGTCTCCTCGTAATATCTTTCCTTAGAGCGCGGAGATTACCGAGTGTGTTGTCTCCTCGTAATATCTTTCCTTAGAGCGCGGAGATTACCGAGTGTGTTGTCTCCTCGTAATATCTTTCCTTAGAGCGCGGAGATTACCGAGTGTGTTGTCTCCTCGTAATATCTTTCCTTAGAGCGCGGAGATTACCGAGTGTGTTGTCTCCTCGTAATATCTTTCCGTAGAGCGCGGAGATTACCGAGTGTGTTGTCTTCTTCCAGCTTGGCAGCTGGAGCCTACCAGAGTCCACAGTTCGAGCCATGGTCACTCTCTTACCGTTTTTATTTCTTTCCCCGTCTTAAGTTCTTTTTTTTTCCTCGAGGGCAGGCATAGAACATTGTGCTCTATCAACTTTACTGTCCTGAACCCTACATAGAACATTCTGCCCTATCAATTTACTGCTCTTAACCCTTCATTGAACATTGTGCTATATCACTTTACCGGGCTGAACCCTCCCTGTTCCCTGCTTGTTAAATATGTACCATCCACTTATACGAATACAGCAGTTTTCGAATTCTCCTTCAGGTAACTTGCGACGATGATCAGCAAGTGAAGGACTTGATGTTTCCTGTTATGATAGAGCAAGGAGTCCGCAGTTACCGCTTCATTGTGTCCTCCACGCGGGCGGCACTGAAGATAGATTCTGTTCCGCCAAGACGGGCCATGTCCTGTGAGAGCTTGCTGGAAACCGCTTACGACAACGAGCAGGAAGACGTAGATGGAAATCTTCCAGGTAAACCTGAGGTTTGCCGTTAAGTTTACAGCGAAAGTAGGCATGACATTTGTGTTTAAGTAGCTGTTCCTCTTTAGTGTTACTGTGCTACACCTTACATTTGTAACACTAATGTTATTTATATTTTTTAATATCTCAAAATTTCTTATTCTTATTCACATTTATTTATTCAGATGTGGAGCTTTTCTTCCATCTAAATGGCCCAGTCTTTCGAAATGTGTTTGCTTTCTCTTTAGTTTTGGTTAAATATAATTTTTATATCTAGCATTATAACAATAATATGCGTATACTGAAGTATACGTAAAACGGAAATCTCGCATAGTATTTATTTGTGCTCGCTGATTTACACTGTCAATTCTTTCCAAAGACTTTACAGTTCCCCAAGTTACGAGAGTTCTTTACGTATATCTTGTTTTTGCACTTGCGTTGTTCCTCAGATTCCAGGCTCAGAATAGCAAGGGAGATAATGGACTTTGAGAGAAGATTCAATGATGAAATGCAGCAATTGTTTGCATCGTACACAGTACCGCTTAAGTAAGATTTGTGGAGTTGTTACGCTGTCAGATTTGGGGGGAGGGGGTGTTTGTAGAAAGAAAGGGAGATAAGAAGCTATTGTCATATGTGGCGTATGTGTGGCCATGGGTGCCCGCATACTAACATACAAAAAAAAACGGAAGAACTTAATGCAAAGAAGAAAAAACGTTTCAGTTCGCGCTCGCACGTGAGATAGATAGATAGATAGATAGATAGATAGATAGATAGATAGATAGATAGATAGATAGATAGATAGATAGATAGATAGATAGATAAATAGATAGATAGATAGATAGATAGATAGATAGATAGATAGATAGATAGATAGATAGATAGATAATGTGTATGTTGTGTGTGTGAGTAGGTGGGTGGAGAGACAGACAGACAGACAGATAGATAAAGCATTGAAAAAGACGGGATACACGATGCTTTAATGCTTCAAATAGAAAAGATACAGAGGAAAACTTTTTGTTAATTATAACTGAAGTAAATAAATAAATAAATACGATTTTGTTTTTAAAAACAACCCCTTGTCTTTCACACATTTAAACAAGCATTAAAAAATATGCATATATGATTTCCTTATGCCACTTCTTCAAAACGTTTTACGGGACGCTATTCTCCTTAGTCGCCTCATACTTCCACAGCACGTGCTCTTAATCTATGAACCTTCCAAATGTTCATGTCTTGGAAACTTAACATTGTATGTTTGGGCTGTCTGTGACGTGAAAAAAAACATTATTATAAAATACATAGTTTGGAACTATGACTTTTTAAGCACATCAGTGTCAGGGTCCTTACTTTACATTGTCTCAGATTCTGTGTGTAATTTTCATACTCTGTCTCAGATTCTGTCTGTAATTTTCATACTCTGTCTCAGATTCTGTCTGTAATGTTCATAATCTGTCTCAGATTCTGTCTGTAATGTTCATAATCTGTCTCAGATTCTGTCTTTAATGTTCATAATCTGTCTCAGATTCTGTCTGTAATTTTAATACCCTGTCTCAGATTCTGTGTGTAATTTTCATATTCTGTCTCAGATTCTGTGTGTATTGTTCATACTCTGTCTCAGATTCTGTGTGTAATTTTCATACTCTGTCTCAGAATCTGTGTGTAAGTTTCATACTCTGTCTCAGGTTCTGTCTGTAACGTTCATACTCTGTCTCAGGTTCTGTCTGTAATTTTCATACTCTGTCTCAGGTTCTGTCTGTAACGTTCATACTCTGTCTCAGGTTCTGTCTGTAACGTTCATACTCTGTCTCAGGTTCTGTCTGTAATTTTCATGCTCTGTCTCAGGTTCTGTCTGTAATTTTCATGCTCTGTCTCAGGTTCTGTCTGTAATTTTCATGCTCTGTCTCAGGTTCTGTCTGTAATTTTCATGCTCTGTCTCTGGTTCTGTCTGTAATTTTCATGCTCTGTCTCAGGTTCTGTCTGTAATTTTCATGCTCTGTCTCAGGTTCTGTCTGTAATTTTCATGCTCTGTCTCAGGTTCTGTCTGTAATTTTCATACTCTGTCTCGGTGCCTCAATTCCTTCAGATGCTGATTTTAACCTTTGGATGACCAGCGCAGTATATCCGGAGAATATCTGGAACTCACTCTCTTCGCATGGGCAGGCAGCGCTCAAACACAGCCCTCCTACTCTTTCGTATAAAAAAATATGGAAATAATATTACTTTTAAAATAACTCACTTACATCTTAATGTAGGAAAGATTTGTAATATTTTTATGATCGCTTCTTGCAGGAAAATGTCTGCTCTCAGCAAGGACGATCACCAGAGACCGTTCTTAGCATTTGAGCAGGTTCTCTCCCTTAGCACTGAGCTGCTACAAAAGGTAATCAGTAGAATCACAGTAGCTTTATTGCACATTATAGTTTCATATGTGGATGGCTATTACAGATATTACAGGTGTTTCACAGCTATTGAAATTGTTGCTATTATTGTTGTGGAAGTCTGTTTGATAGTTCAGAATGTTCATCATTTTTATCTCAATCCATCAATGAATTATAACCTCTTACCACTGTGTAACTCTTGAAATACAAAAATCTACCCACTTACCTATCTAACAACTTACCTACTTACCTGCCTGCCTACCTGCCTGTCTGCCTACCTACCTGTCTGTCCGTCCGTCCATGACTGCAAGTACGAGTGTTGATTATCTACTTATCTGTCATAAACCTATGAACCTTCTGACCTTTTACCTATCTATTTATTTTAATCTGTCTGTTCACCCATGAATTTATTTGTCTGCCTCTTCATATGACTGCCTTTCTATCTGTCTGTCTATCTGTCTGTCTGCCTTTTCTTCAGACAATATTTGTTTTCATGTAATATGTCTGTCTTTCTCCTCATTTCTTTTTACTCTTTTTTCTTCTATTTCTCTGACTGTCTTGTTTTGTCTGTCTGTCTGTCTGTCTGTCTAGTGTTAATCTGCCTTTTAAATTATGTTAGTGATCTGTCAGATTGTGTGTATTTTCATATATTTATGTACCTATAAAATGTTATGAGTGGCAAAGTGGTTAGTGCACTGGTCTCTCACAGCGAAGGTCAGGAGTTTGAATCTGGCCTGAGGCACCCCCAGTCACCCAGCTGTAGAAATGGGTACCTGACTTCTTCTGGAGTTGGAGAAAGAAAGGCAGTCAGGTCTGATACTGACCATATCACCCTCTAGTGTGCTGACAGGTCAAGGAAAATATTGGCGCTAACACCATATCCCTATGTGGCTCTAAGGCATGGCAGGATTACCTTTACCCCTTTTTTTTTACCTTATAAAATGTTGCTTTTGAATATTAAGTCTCCACCCTGTGTGTTATTTCTTTATCTCTATGTCATACAAGGCCAGTGTTTCCAGTGAGATTTTCTTATCTCTCAATTTTCTCTCCATTGGTCCTGCCATTTTAAAAGTGTATGTGTGTATACAAAGAGAAGGGCGTGAAATAGAGTGACGAAATGAGAGGCCATGAAACTTACCTGTAAATGTGACATTCTGTAAACATACTTATCTAAACATATCCAACAACTGAACTGTTATCCTCAACTATTGATTATCCATTTCACATGAGATTATTAGATTTGTTTTTTCATTTGCAAAACTAAGTCCTGGTTTCAGATTACATTTTAGATGTTCAATTTAATCTATATATCTTGCTTATATAGACTGTGTATAACCAATTTAATCTTTATATTGCTTATATGAAACTTGCGTAAGAAATCTTCAGCAATCCACTGAAGGTAATGTAGAGAACTGAGGGTTATCAGCAGTCATCTTGTGAACATTCTTTTTTCACATCATTTTCAGCTTAAAGCTGCAGTAAACACTTGGGACAAGGAAAGTACTCGAATTGGTAAGCCATTTTACTGTTTTGTTTGTTTCACTACTGGGTATATAGTGGGTATATAGTACTGATAGCTGAGAACCAACAAGACCTGCAAAATCTCTTGGATAAAGTGGCCAAAGAAAGTGAACAGAAAGGCCTTTACTTTGAACATCAAAAAGACAGAGATTGGTTATATCTAAGAAACAGAATCCACCAGCATGCAGTATTAAATTAAACGGAACTATTCTAAAGCAGGTGCAGAAATTCAAATACCTTGGAGCAGTAATAACTTCAGATAGGAAATGCAGAACAGAAATTAGGAACAGAATAGGCCAAGCAAAGACTGCATTTCAGAGAATGAGAAACATATTAGCTAACACATCTTTATCAATGAATGTTAGAAAACGAGTCCTAAAATGCTATACTGAACCTATCTTGTTATATGGAAGTGAATCATGGACAATAGGCAAGTCTGCACAAAAATCATTGGAAGCAGCAGAAATGTGGTTTCATAGGACATGCAATGAGAAGAGGGGGCATTGAAAATATTATAACAACAGGAAAAATGGAAGGAAGAGGATCAAGAGGAAGACCAAGAGAAATGATAGTGGACAGTCTGACGGGATGGTGTGAGAGGAGATCACCAACTGAACTGATGGCCTGCATGAAGGATCGGGTACCCTGGAGAAGCATAATAGCCAACGCCAGTCGGCACAGCACCTGATGATGATGATGATGAGTGGGTATATATATATATATATATTGGGTATATAGTGGGTATATATATATATCTAAACTGCTGTAATAAATAAACTGAGAACATTTTTTGGAGTGAAAGTCTAAGAAATTTATTCCAGTAAATGTGTGACAATGTTGAGATGGTGGTGATCGTTATCCCAAAAATTTTTTAAAATATTTAAAAATGTTAAAATCTTAGTGAATTAACGTCAGACAAGTCCATAAGTGCTCCAGTCTCATCTTGTGAAGGAAGATCTAAACACAGTGTACACACTCTGTAGCTCCAGGGAGGATCATGAAGATTGAGATGTGACCAGGGTGGGTTTTGATCCATACCCAAAGTCCAAGAGACCATGTTCTGTTGATAAAAAAATGATTGTTTTTTTTTTCTTAGGTACTCATTATTACATTTATTATGATTATTGTGAACTGAGCAAAATAATAATCCCTGCGCATTATTATCACAGGAAATCTATTCCCTGACACTTTATGGAATTTCTTTGGTGATTACAGCAGGAATTATTATCAGACTAGCAGGTAAGGAAAAGCTGTTTGTGAGAAGTCTTTTGTCTTGTTCTGCTGCTATAACTAGTTCTTCTTGTCTTGTTCTGCTTCTATAACTAGCTCTTTTTGTCTTGTTCTGCTGCTATAACTAGTTCTTTTTGTCTTGTTCTGCTGCTATAACTAGTTCTTCTTGCATTGTTCTGCTGCTATAACTAGTTCTTTTTGTCTTGTTCTGCTGCTATAACTAGTTCTTTTTGTCTTGTTCTGCTGGTATAACTAGTTCTTTTTGTCTTGTTCTGCTGCTATAACTAGTTCTTCCCTTAATAAAAACTTCTTGAGTCGGTGATAAAGGAATTAAAATAAAAAGGCAGGGTTTAACAATGAAAGACATGGATGAGAATATAAATATGATTGTTTCATCTTTCTGTGATTATCACCATCATGACAGGCGTAGGATATCATGTCCTTCCTTAACCCTCGATCCCTTGTGTATCTCAACAGACTTGTCATTGAGAATTTCTCGTGCCAGGATGCCAAACTGTCAGAACATCATTTCTCTGTGCCAATCTGTCTCTTCTATCTTTGATCTTCCCTGTTTCTATTAGGTGCTCTAGCCCCCCGCTCCTCCAAACATGTCCCACTAATTTAGATTGTCATTTTCTGATCTTCATTATAATTTTTCCTTGTTTCTTGTGCCTCTTTCAAAACTTCCTCATTTGATTTTCCCACTGTCCATAATACCTTCAACAATCTTCTTAAGAACAACATTTCAGCTGATCCCAGCCATTTTTTTTTATCTCTTTATTGACCATCTAGGCTTCACATCCAAAGAACAGGATTAGTTCAGTGTAACATTGTATCACTCTCTTCCTGGCTTTCATAGTGACTTGTTGTAAAGTGTGTATTGCAACTTTTGAAAAGTGGTCTTGACCTGTGCATTTCTGGTTTTAATTCAGTGGTATATCTTCCCCCTGGTGTTAGCGAGATGCCTAAGTACTTAAAACTGTCAAATGAGTTTAATATTGTGCCTTTTGCTTGTATGGTGCTCCTTAGGAGGGTCTTGGCTTTTGAGATAACCAGCACAACTGTCTTCTTTGGTAGAGTTCCTGTCATATGAATGTTTTCCCACAGAAAAGTAGTGACATTATGAAGAAATTTTAAAATTTGAAGTGAGAAAAAAAAAGATTAAAATTTAGTAATCTGAGATATATATTGTTAAGAGAGGCCAAATTAGTAGGCATAAAATCTCTTGATGAGGTTGAAAAGCTCACCAAAAACAGGAAAACTTGACATTTCATAGCACGGGAAGGATGTAAGATATAAGAATCTGAGATATACTGTTTACTTGTATCAATAGTAGAAAGTGAAAAAGTTTACATGAACTAGAGAACAAGGCTAACAAACTGAGCTATAGGAGGGAATATAAGATAAACTGGATAGAAACTATGGTATGCAAGTGGAGTAAAAATATTAAGATACAGTATTCACGCAGGTTCTAAGGACTGTTATTGCCGGAGGTGGGTTGGAGGATACGCTCTCCACTCCAGTGGCGTGCGTCTCAAACAGCCTCTGACAGTCAAGTCCAGCTCCTGGTCTTCTCATGGCAGAACTGTTTAAACTGACAGGAGAAGGGGCGAAGGCGAATATCTGGCGCCTGAAAACCAGACGGTTCGGGTAGATGAGAGTCATGTTTGGTAGCTCATCTAACGCTGCTGGCGAGATTCTTCAGCTGCCATGTGTGGAGTGGGGGCTCTTCCCGCCCAGTGAAGAAAGGTGCAAATGGGGTTGCCGTGGAAAAGGTGAAAGAAAGGAATAAGCGAAGTAAACAGTAGTCAAATCACGGCACCTCTGGTCTGGGGGTCGGCCACGTCCTAAGTGCACTCATATCGGGCGAAATGCCTGAACACTGCTGGCGAGAATCTTAGGACGCCGCTCGTGGGGTGAAGCTCCTCCCGGCCAAGGAAGAAAATGCGGAAAAGCAATTAGGGTTGCTGGGTGGGGCCCATGTGAAAAGGTGATGGAAAGGATAAAGTTAAACTTAATCAGTATGTCCAGTAGTATCGCTGCGAGAGCTACTCATAATACGGCGCCTCTGCTCTAGAGGTTGGCCACGTCCGATATACACCCATACTGGTGAAATATGCCTAAACCGGCTTACACCAGGGGTGAAACTTGATGGCTACGCATGTCACGGTACCTCTGCTCTAGAGGTAGGTCATGTCCTAAACACGCCCATAGTGGGATAATATGCCTAAACCGGCTCAACCCAGTCGTGGAAGTCACTAGTAGCGAGGATTCATCCTCCTGAACAAAAGCTCCGTCCTGGTCACAACCAGGGCAATCTACATAGGCAACCACCTCTCACCCGGCGGGGATGTATGCGTAACCTAATCACGCTGAGGTTTTTCGGTGAGAATGTCCAGCTCTGGAATGGAAGGGCAACCACCTCTCACCCGCCGGTGATACACGGGTATCTCAAAACACGCCGAGGTTTTCCGGTGAGAAAGTTCAACTCTAGATCAAACTGGTGCAACGAAAACCACGGTTTCACGCATTCCCGCTTCTGAGACCCACCAAGAATACAGACTCAAGCCGAGCGATACTCTGAACCTCTTGTGGTCCTCTCGGACCACGGGACCTATCGAGGACCACAGGAGTAAATTCAGTAGGATCACAGGGCGGTCTTGATGATAGAAGCGAACGAAGAAGAAGAAGGATAAGAAGTATTCATGCAAAAAGAATAACACTAACACAGTTTAGTTTATCTTGCAACAACAGAAACAGCAGATGCAGATAAGATAAGAAATAAAATCATGAATACTAAAGGTAAAAGTAAATATTTATAAAATGGAAAACGCTATTAAAAAATAACAAAATATTATTAAGCTATACAATAAGAGTGTTACTATGTTGCACTGTATTTAGAAAAATGATTTTTTAACATTGTTTCTATGCCATTAAGGCATATTAGAGATATAATGTCAGGCCCATATTTCCAAGACTTTCGGCACATGAAAGTGTTATGTGGTCAGTATGACACCTGGCCCCGTTTACCTTCTCAGATTTCTCTGGTACCCCTTTCTTAGAGGCTGGGTGGACCCCAGGGCCTTCTTGGTGCATACTAGAAAAAAAATCTCCACTGCTGAGACTTGAACCCAGTACTACCGGATTAGTGCACCTAACTACTCGTTTAACCAGGAGAGAAATGATGATTGTGGTCAAATTTACTCTAGTAATAAAGACAAGAAAGAGTTCTCCAAATATCGTGGACACAAAAAAATAACAAATATATCTATACTACAAGAGCTTAATATTGAAGAAGGCTGGCTAGTGAAGAGGATTAAAGAGAGAAAACTTAAATATTTTGGACACATTAAACGTCATGATAATTTAGAGAAGACCGTATTGGAAGGATACATAACGGGAAAAAGAAAAAGAGGAAGACCAAGACGAAGATGGCTGCAAGACATCGTTGACGATCTGGAAATGGATGCAACAGCAGCAGGCCATCTTGCTCACAACCGAGAGGCCTACAGGAGTGCTGTTTGGGAGGCAAAGTTCCGCAAGGGACATGCAAATGAATGAATGAATGAATAAAGACAAAGGTATATAGTTCCGTGTTATAAAAAAAGATAGAAAGATTTAGGAAAGTGGGTATGAATAAGACTGGCTGAGAATAAAAAGATCATATATAAATAAATAACATACAGCAATCAAATATTTTCGCAAATGCTTTGCTTTTTCAAGGAGCACATAACGCTTTAATCATACAACAGATAAAAATCATGAAAAAATAAATGACAAATTAAACACTTAACTGTTTGGTATCCTCCTTGCAAGAAAGATGAACACAAAATGCGCCCAGAGAGAAGTAGGTAAGCACAAAGTAAAAAGCAGGCAGCTGCCAATATTCACGGTCTCGTTATTCCTTTATGTGTTTGAGATCTAAGCAGTTCATGCACAAATATGGCAGAAACTAGTAGAATCAGAGATAATATTTTCAGGGAAGAACATATAAATATTGGATTGTTCTTTATACTTGCTCATCTTATTTTCTGTCATTCTTGTTCATGCATACTTTCCTCACTCTTTCTAATCTTTTTATAAAACTGAACTATACACCTCAGTCTACCCTTAGTACTAGAATCGGTTCTGTCTCTCATCCTTTCCTGCTTGACCTGTTGGTACTATGGGTGGCCACAAAAATAAAGTTCTCAGAGAAGTTGCAGAACAATGAAGACTTTTTAAACCAAGGGATCATATACTAAAAATTCTCTTTTGTGTAACTGAAGCATAAAATATGTGATTTCTGGTACAGATCTCACATTTCTAACAGTAGATTGTAGGAAAGATCACTGGAATTCTAGTACCATGAGAAGGCAGTCTTCTATCCATTGCTCTACAATCAGCTTTAAGAGGACCTGATACTAGATTGTTTAAAGCAAAAATGAGTACAAAATTGTAGCATTTTGGTTTACACCTTAATCAATAAAAATATCTTACTTACATCTTACATTTTCCAGTGCCTTTAAACGTCACATAGGACTCACATGGTAGTTCACCAAGTTTTCCTGTCCTCGGCGAGCTTTTCAACCTCAAAAGGACTTTATATCTCTACTAATTTGGCCTCTCTTAACAACGTCCTGTTTAGTGTTTCATGTGGTCAACTTCTTTTTCTTCGACCTGTTGTGTTCCACTTGGTAGCTTGTTTTGGGATTCTCTGTTTCTTCTCATCACGTGACTGATATTTGTCCAAATCCTTTTTCTGATCACTCAAGAGACAGGTTGTTGTTCACTCATTTGCCTCATCTCTGCTTTGTTCCTGAATTCACTGCACTTTATACTGAGCATTTTCATTAGTTATTTGTTTTCAAAATTGTCTACATACAAAAACGTGCAGGATGAGAAAAAAAAAGAAAAGAAGAGAAAATATAAGTTAATATCAGTAACTGATAACAAGGATGAATGGAAAAGGATGAATGGAAAAAAATTAATAGAAAAGAAATGGAATACTTAGCTGTGACTTTCATGAAGCTGAATCTGAGAGTGTGTGTGGTGAAGTATTGTGGATGTTTAAGTGAAGACTTGTGGGGTGTGGTACAAGTCGGATTAGTTGGTGGTAAAAAGGGGTGAAGAAAGGGGGAAGAAGAGAGAGGGAGGGATACAACGGTTGTCAAGCCAAGAAAAAGCTGGGTGAAACAGATGACTGTAGTTGGGGTGGAGAGTTTGTAACGCAGTGCAGTGAAAGTCCTAGAATATTAGCTACAGGTGAGAAAAGAATAGATGAGAATACAGTTAGTAAGGAAGGAATGTGATTGTGGATTAAGGATAGGTTAAGTATAGCTAAATTTTTAGTCAGTCCATGTGGTTCCAGAGTTCCATTTTCCTGTATGTAGCAGTTTCCGAACACTAGATGGCTTCTTTCATCAGGTGACATTGTTTAATGGCTGTTACTTTGTCCCTGTTGTTGGAGTCATTGAAATGATTAGAGACTGGCTTAAAGGCATTCTGGGAAATGTCATAAAGATATTTATGCATGTGGACATGTAGTGTAAGGCTAGTCTCTCCAATATAAGTTGTTTTTTTTAATACGACGAAAACAACAGGCCGTGACCCGGTGATACTGCAAACCGGGTCCACTCGTAACGAGATGTGGACCTTAAAACCGGCATTCAATGTGCAGGGCAGGCCTCAAACATCTCATGTGTTCCAAAATAACAAAGTGTACATTCTACAGAGCACAGAACTACACTTTGATCTTAGCCAAAAGGCCGAGAAGTTATCCCACACATTTTACACACAATGGTACATATTACATTGTAAGACTCACATATACACCCCTCATGAGATTTGAGGACAGTTTTCAGTCAAATAGCCACTTTCATTTCCAATGCTCTGTGGCAATGCAGGTGACACAGTAAGAGTGGTTGCACTTTTTAGTTCCAACAAAGGTAGAGAGTGGACTGTCTCCTTTCAATTTATCTTTTTTTTGCAATTTATCAGAAGAAGAAGGAACGAGCGAATGGTTTCAGATTGAAACAGGCCTGAAACAAGGATGTATATTATCTCCCATGCTTTTTGGAATTGCCATAGACTTCATAATGAACAAATGATGCACAGGCAAAATGGGAACTGACTAGATACATGAGACCCAACAAGATCTTGATTTTGCAGATGACATAACTCTTATCAGTGACAATGTGAATTCAATGCAAGAAAAAAGTCTTCATTGGCTAGCAAAATAGGACTTGAAATTGACAAGGAAAAAAACAAAAGTAATGAAACTTCCCATTAATCAAGAAGGAAAAATATACGTGGAAGGAACAGCTGTTGAAGACGTAAACCAATAAACATACCTCTGCAGCTGCATAGACCAGGATGGTGACACCAGAAAGGAAGTTAGAATTGCAAAAAGCACCATTGACCTTCAAGAATCTTGAGAACATATGGCACTCTAAAGTTACAAGCACAAAAACCAAGCTAAAAATATATTCAATTCAAATATAATATCCTTATTTATACAAGTGAAAGCTGGAAAACAACTAAAGAAATAAACAACAAATTTGAAAACAAATGCCTAAGGAAATTATCAGCATAAAGTGGAACGAATTCAAGAACAACGCAGAGATAAGACAGATGAACAAACAACAACCTGTCTCATGGGTGATCAGAAAAAAGAGATTGACATATATCGATAACGTGATGAGAAGAAACATTCAGAGAATTCCAAAACAAGCTATCAAGTGGAACACAGCAGGCCAAAGAAAAAGAGGTCGACCATGTTAAACTCTAAAGAGGACATTGTTAAGAGAGGCCAAATTAGTAGGCATAAACTCCTACGAAAAGCATGGACCAAGCGACCCATAAATAAAGAATGGAAAATGCTAATGGAGTATACATCCCAAAGGAGCAGAATTCCACTGAAATCAACCAGTTCAGACCGATCTCACTTCTGAATGTGGAAGGAAAGATATTCTTCTATGTGATGGCAAGGAGGCTAACAACATACCTCCTAGATAATGATTACGTTGATACACCCGTGCAGAAGGGAGGAATTCCAGGTTCCCCAGGATGTCTCGAGTATGCTTCAATGATTTGAGAAGCGCTGTTCAACAGGCAAGATCGGGACAGCAAGATCTACAGGTAATATGGCTTGACATAGCCAGTGCGTATGGCTCAGTACCGCACCAGATGATGCTAGCACTAGACATGTATCATGTGCAAAAAGAAATCACGAAGATGCTGAAAATGTACTTCACAGGGTTCCTCTTGAGATTTGGAACATCGGGATATATTACAAGATGGATTGAGCTCCAGGTAGGAATTGCAATGGGCTGTACAATATCTCACATACTGTTCGTACTATCCATGCAAGTAATCCTGAGAGCAGCAGAAGGAGCAGCAGAAGGCCCAAGGTTCAGAAATGGATGTCAGATGCCACCACAGCATTCATGTATGACATAACAGTAATAACAACCAGTGAAGCACAGGCACGAAAGATGTTGAAGCTTTTGGATACCCTTATCATATGGTGCCGCATGAGCTTCAAGCTAAAGAAGTCAAGAAGCCTTCACTCATAAAGAGGAAAGTGATAGAAAGATCGTACACAGTGGCAAATCAAATAATCCCAACTGTAGGAAAGAGCCAGTGAAGAGCCTTGGCAAAGTATATGATGCTTCCATGAAAGACTCAAACGCGGTGAAGCAGGTCATAGAAATAGCACAGAATGGACTGAACATTATAGACAAAAACAGGCTACTGGGTAAGTTCAAAATATGATGCCTCCAGTTTATGCTGATTCCAAAACTGATGTGACCACTACTCATTTACGAAGTAAGTACTAGCACAGTACCAGGGCAGTCGAAATAAAAATAAATAAATCCATAAGAAAGTGGCTGAGTGTACCACCAGGATTAACTGATGTACCACTGTACTGCAAGAAGAGCAAACTGCAGCTACCATTCAAATCTGTGGTCGAAGAATACAAGGTAGAAAAGACAAGGCTTGCAGTGATGCTACAAGAATCTACAGATCCGGTGGTACGAGAAGTGCAGCCAACACTTAAAACTGGACGAAAGTTGAGAGTAAGTGAGGAAGTGACCGCAGCCAGGGAAACACAGGAGTTGAAAGAAGTAATAGGATACACCCAGACCAACAGAAGGGGATTTGGTCATGGTGAAATCAAATGGTGGTTAAAGGCTTCCTGTAAGGAAAGAAGTAAGAAATCCAGAGGATGACAAGCGGGTCCAGAAGGCAGTCCAACAGGCACAGCAAGGTCAGTGGACAACATGGGAGGAAGTCCTGCAGAGATCACTAACATGGAATGACATCTGGAAAATAGCACCCTTGAGACTCAGCTTCATCATCAGAGCTACTTATGACCTTCTGCCTACAGGCTCCAACCTATACAAATGGGCTTTATCAGAAGTCACAAAGTGCCTTCTCTGCAGCGAAAGGCAAACATTGGAACACGTGCTGTCAGCACGCAGAGTATCATTAGCCCAAGGACGCTACACCTGGCGGCACAAGAGAGTGCTGCAGGAACTAGTAGTCATTGTAGACAGGGCAAAAGATAAAGAAACTAACAGCAAAAGAGTTGAGATCCCAGTTAAATACTTCATAGGCGCTGGTACGACATAGAATATTGAAATCAGGGACATTCCCTTACCATTACTGCTAGATGGTGGAAATGACTGGGATGTGATAGCGGACCTACCAGGAAGAAGAGAATACCCAACTGCCATCAAGAACACAGGAATGCGACCGGAAATTGTAGTGTACCCTATATAAAAACAGGAATTAATAATAATCGAGCTTACGGTTCCGTACGGAACAAGAATTATCCTCTGACGTTCTGAAGGAGTTGTGTTATTGTTCTGCTCTCTACAGTAGAGAGTTTCCTGCATATATAAAATCCCTTGATGAGGTTGAAAAGCTCGCCGAAAACAGGAAAAATTGGCGAACTACTTTGCGAGCCCTATGTGACGTCTAACGGCACGGGAAGGATATAAGATATAAGATAAGAAACATAACATGTTCTGCTTCAGTATATGTTATAATATACACAGCCAGTCATTGTCAAGTTCAGAATAAACACTTTTATAACATTTTTTCAGGTTTTTGCAAGACAAGTTTGTTACCGACCCAGCCTTCATAGAATTTTGTGAGATCAGAGAAAATCATGGGGCCTTAACTCTAGAGGAATTGCTGGCTTTGCCGGTAAGTACTTTTAATCGTTGTTTCCCTTCTTTGGGGATTTCTCATCTGTATTGGTTCTATCAATTCTTTCATTAGCTCTCGTTTCTAGCTCTGTCTAGTTCTTTCTGTTTCCCTTACTTCTTCATGTCCGTTATTTTATTTTTTTCCCCGTTTTTCTCTTATTTCCGTCCTCTTTTATGTGCTTCGGTTGTGGGGAGGGGGCACAAATACGCTGTCCGATGTAACAACCCGCAACGCATAGCTGGCATGTTGGCGTAAGGGTTCGATGAACCGTAGCTTACCAAGACCCTATCTTACCTATCCGTTCCTACCCCCAGTAGCGGCCTGGCCTGGCTGTAGAGTCTGCTGAAGAAGCATTGGCCCTTGCTAGGTGGCTCCACGCAGGAGCACCCATAGTCCGCTCCCATGTCGACACGAGGCAGCTCTTCAGCACCTTCGTCGAATCGGAGCTACAGGGACAACGACAACAACAGGCCGTGGACCCGGTGGTACTGCAAACCAGGCCTACCCGTGACGAGATGTGGACCTTACCCCCGGGCCTACCCGTGACGAGATGTGGACCTTACCCCCGGGCCTACCCGTGACGAGATGTGGACCTTACCCCCGGGCCTACCCGTGACGAGATGTAGACCTTACCCCCGGGCCTACCCGTGACGAGATGTAGACCTTACCCCCGGGGCTACCCGTGACGAGATGTAGACCTTACCCCCGGGCCTACCCGTGACGAGATGTGGACCTTACCCCCGGGCCTACCCGTGACGAGATGTGGACCTTACCCCCGGGCCTACCCGTGACGAGATGTGGACCTTACCCCCGGGCCTACCCGTGACGAGATGTGGACCTTACCCCCGGGCCTACCCGTGACGAAATGTAGACCTTGCTCCCGGGCCTACCCGTGACGAAATGTAGACCTTACCCCCGGGCCTACCCGTGACGAGATGTAGACCTTACCCCCGGGGCTACCCGTGACGAGATGTAGACCTTACCCCCGGGCCTACCCGTGACGAGATGTGGACCTTACCCCCCGGCGTCGAATGTGCGGGGTAGGCCTCGGTCAACTCGTAGTTTTATCTTAACCAAAGGGTATTTTGATAAGGGTACCTGCCAAGAGGACACTTTGATCTCAGTCACTTTGATCGTAGCCTTTACTTCTCTCCGTCCTTACTTTTATGTCTTCCTTTCTTTTCTTGTTTTTCTTATTTTCTTGCATTCAAATCCATTTCTGATCTGTTTGCAAAGTTTGTCATTTCACTTATTATTATTATTATACTTGATTTAATTGGATCTTTCTTGTATTCAGTTTCTGGCCTGGAATACTCTATATATTTGTATGACTGGTCAGAATTTCTCTCGTCCCTCTCACCATCTTCTTCTTCTTCCGCGTTCGAGGTTGTTGGTCACTTCAGATCCTGATCCCTGTCGACATGACAAAGCCCGCAGTCCTCTCCAGATCCTGAAAGGAGCGCCAAAGCTTTTGCCCCAAGCTTGAGACTTCTGGCCGTGTCTCACGCCTCAGGTCTGCATGGTCTGGGCACTCTTGTAGGATATGTTCTGGAGTCTGGACTCCACTGCTACATGGACACTCGTTTTGAGTCGATGCAGGACTCACCATCTTAAATCTTGATTTCTTTTCTTATATTCACAAAATTCTCTCCCTTCAATTTTCTTAAATTGTTTTATCTCCCTTTATAACTGGGGCCGACATAATGGATTGGAAATTTAAATATTTGAGGGTTAAAGTTTCTAGAAAGGAAGTTAGGATCAGAATTGCAAAAGCAGCATCAATCTTCAAGAATCTTGAGAACATATGGAATTCAAAAGTTATAAGCACAAAAACCAAGTTAAGGCTATTCAATTCAAATGTAATATCCACCCTCATTTATGCATGCGAAAGCTGGAAAACAACTAAAGAAATAGAAAAGAAATTAGACTCTTTTGAAAACAAATGCCTAAGGAAAATACTCGGCATCAAGTGGAATGAATTCAAGAACAATGCAGAGATAAGACAGATGACTGAACAACAACCAGTCTCATGGGTGATCAGGAAAAGAAGATGGACATATGTTGGTCACTTGATGAGAAGAAATGATCAGAGAATCCCAAAACAAGCTATTAAGTGGAACACAACAGGCCGAAGAAAAAGGGGCAGACCGAGTGAAACTCTGAAGAGGACATTATTAAGAGAGGCCAAGTTAACAGGCATAAAATCCTTTGATGAGGTTGAAAGACTCGCCGAAGACAGGAAAAATTGGCGAACTACTTTGCGAGCCCTATGTGACGTTTAACGGCACGGGAAGGATATAAGATATAAGATAAGAAAGTTTCATACAATTCAAACAATACAGTTCACGCAGACATACTCTGTTGAAACACCGTATTTACTGCTGGTAGTAGAAATACTGTAATGTAATCCCGTCTTTTCAAACTGGGAATGCTCTGGTACGTAAATTTTAGATCTGGTCATTAACCTTTTTTCTTTTGTCTGCCTGATAGATGTGCCCTTGCAGCTATCCCCCAGGACAGTCTTGTGTATGGAAAATACGATATTGTCCAAGAAGCACCTTCACCCACTCCATGTCACTGATCTCAGTGACATCGTGAAGAGCTGTCAAAACTTGAAAGGGCTGGTATTTCTGAGTGATTTTTCCAATGATTTCCTGGTCATTGTTACATTTTACTGGTAACAATTGCTGTTAAAAATGGGGGGGAGGGGGAGGGTCAGTTTCTTACAACACAGACGTCTCGTGGGTGGGGAAACTGGCTACGATGAATTTCTTGGATTCCTGAAATGGACCTCCACCAGTAATAGTTTCTTAATAGCCTCCACCACCTCCATGCCTAAACCACTGACAAAAAAAGCTTAAGCAAAACAAAGCCTGGACCAGTTTCTATTGCCCCCCCCACCCACCCACACTGTATTGATAAATCTAAAAGGTGAGTCATTCCAGCTTGTTCCAGCTCTGATTTCCCCATCCATCCTCTTCCTGCTCCACTCCCAAAAGCAGCAATAATGAGCATGTACTGTAGGAATATAAAACCATGCCACGTATCAGCCGCTGCAACCCCGCTACCTGATCCCGCTGTACAAACACTAAGGTCTACGCCGAGAAAGCTCCTGCTAGCCTGTTCAAACACGCCTCAAGTTTTAAGAACGTGCACTGACTGCGTCTTCACAGTTTACGTGTAACTGAAGTGAGACCTGTGACAGATTATCTCTTTAAAATCTGCTTCAGTCGTGTCATTTATTATTATTATTATTATTATCATTAAATTATGTTTTTATTCTAATGGGATATAAACGTAGAACTGGGAGCCGCGTTAGCACAGTGGATTAGTCACTCGCTGGCCGACCAGGCGACCCATTTTCGATTTCCACTCAGTGACGGCCAAACCGTGGCTCGCGAAGAAAAAAACCCCCTCGGGAGTCACCCAGGGTCAAGAAAAAAATGGGTTCCAGGGTTAACGGTCTGGGAAGGAAGGGGAATATCGCCCCTAGCTACGGAGTTAGTGCTGATGGCGACACTAGTCGGCAGTTTCTGGTCAAGTTCTGACTAGGCAGCATAGGACTTATGGTTTAAAGACCGTGAGGTGCAATGACGCTAGTCCACAATCATGCCTGTACCTATACATATACATACACTGTACCCCTACCTGTACCTATGCCTATGCTTATACTTATACCTATAAACATAGAAAACATGTATTTTTTCACTTTGAAATCATGTTTTATTTTGTGAAGTCCATTAACTAACTATTTGTCAGCTTATAACATTGTATGTTGTTTTTCTTCATTTGTAGTATCTGTCTTTCTTCATTCGTAGTATCTGTTCTCTTAAAAAATCGATAGATAGTGACTTGTATGAAGGTAGGGACTTGGAACTTTATCTGACGTTTTCTTGAAAGACACTAGCTCAGTGTTACCTGTCTACTCCTTCTAAGATTCAACTTTCATGCAGCAACTGAAAAGATTTCAATATTTTTTTAAAGCGCATACATCAGTTTATTTAACCAGCGCTGATGTAATAAATAGCAAAATGACCTTAAAACACTGCCCAGCACCTGACATGTAAAGAGTTCTCAGCTAAAATATTTTTTAAAGAAAATTGCTTGCCTAAAGCAAACCTGCTTTCTGGAGACGTCATGCACGCAATTTATCACAGTCAGATGTCGTTTGTGTCTGTCCATTGCCTTCCACAGTTCGTTTCCTGCGAACTTCCCGCTTGCAAATATTAGTTCAACACATTCAAATGTTCTTTCTCGTGTGAAAGAACTAAAGTGTAAAGTTCGGTTCTATAATTAGTTCGGTTTTTCTTCTTTTCGGAAACCAGGTAACAATCGCCTTGCTACATGGAAGCATCTTTGATGTACAAAGATAGACAGAGGACAAAAAAATTTGCTGGTGGAGAAAGAAACAAATGAACAGATGAAAGAGTGATGTTGTATGTAATAAATGAGGTAACCCGAAGGGGTGATACAGAGGGGGGGGGGGGTAAATTAAGGGCTGATACAGGTGGAGAGGATACATGACTAGGACAAGGTGGAGAGGATACATGACTAGGACAAACAGAGTGAGGTGGAGAGAGAGAGTAGAGGGGTGATACAAATAGAGAAGTACATGAAAGGGTTATACAGAGAGAGAGAAAGGATGACTGAAAGGGTAATACAGAGAGAAGTGATAACTGAAAGGGTAATACAGAGAGAGAAGGGATAACTGAAGGGGTAATAGAGAGAGAGAAAGGATAACTGAAGGGGTAATACAGAGAGAGCAAGGATAACTGAAGGGGTAATACATAGAGAGAAAGGATAACTGAAGGGGTAATACAGAGAGGATAACTGAAAGGATAATACAGAGAGAGAAGTGATAAATGAAGGGGTAATACAGAGAGAGAAAGGATAACTGAAGGTTTAATACAGAGAAAGACAGGGGTAACTAGAAGGACATACAGAAAGTGAAAGGGGTTACTAGGGAGAAAGAGTTAACTGGAGGGTAATACAGAGAAAGAGGTAACCAGATAGATCATACAGAGGGAGAGAGAGAGAGAGAAAGAGGTAACTGGAGGGATAATACAGAGACAGAGAGAGAGTGAAAGAGGCAGCTTGGAAGAATAGAGAGAGAAAGAGGTAACTGGAGGGTAAGACAGAGAAGGAGGTAACTGGAGGGATAATACAAAGAGAGTGAAATAGGTAACTTGGGGGAATAGAGAGAGAAAGAGGTGACCTGAGAGAGAGAGAGAGAGAGAGAGAGAGAGAGAGAGAGACGTAACTGAATGGTAATACAGAGAAAGAAAGGGGCAAGTGGAGGAATAATGCAGAGAGGGAAAGGGGTACTAGAGGGTAATACAAAGAGAAAGAGGGTTAACTGAAAGGTTGCTACAAAGAGAGAGAGAGAGAGAGAAGAAGAAGAAGAAGAAAAAAAGAAGAAGAAGAAATACATGATATAGAGAGGAATGGAAGGGTACTGTGGAAAGAAATAACAAGAGAAAAAGGCTGAGAAAGATATGTGAACCGAAGAGTGACGTGAAGGCAAAGTGAGATTCGTCAAGAAAAAGGGAATTAGGCAACCAGTCAATGGCTCACTTTAATAAGGTTCTGTAACGAGCATTTCTCCTTATTTTGTATATATATATATATATATATATATATATATATATAAAGAGAGAAGGGGCAAAAAAAAAAAAAAGCTGAAAGAAGTTGGGAGAGAAAGTAAAATAAAACATAGCATATACTTTTCGAGACAGCTTCTCTATAAAAACTAGCTAGACTAAAACGTCGACACTTTGCCAAAACGAAAGCAAAAACTCAAAAGCTAAGCTATATCCTCGTTCGCTGATTAATATGACCACTCCGGCCGTTCATAATTACCATACAGGAAAAGAAAAGACAATGAGGATATTGTTACACAATATGCATACTGCCTGGCAGGGGTGCCTGACAAGGTATAGTCCGTCCATCCTGTGTGTCACCTTTACCAGGTATTAGCATATTTGAATGACTTTCTTCCAGGTGCGCGCTCTGTGCGTGGGCGATCCATTGTCACACATCTGACCCGTTGCCTGGTGTTGTTCGCTTAACATCGTACAGGAAACCCCCAGCTATGGAGTGTCAGGCTGGTTAATTAAAGGAATGCGGCGTGCCACACATCTTATCACGAACTGACACCTCCTTAATGTCTGCTTCTTCGCCTATCTGAAATGTTGGTGCAGATCTCTCTGTCCCCACCTTCTCTCCTTCCTTCTCTCCCGTCCCCTTTCTCTTCTCTCTTCCTGACTCTCTCCCTCTCTCTCACCCTCTCACCCTCTCTCTCACCCTCTCTCCTTCTCTCTAATCCCCTCTCTCTCTCACCCTTTCTACTCTCTTACCCTCTCCCTCTCTCACCTTCTCTCCCTCTCTCTAATCCCCTCTCTCTCACCCTTTCTACTCTCCTACCCTATGTCTCTCTCTCTAATCTCCCTCCCTCTCTCTTCCCTCTCTCTGTCTCTAATCTCCCTCTCTCTCATCCTCACTCTAATCTCTCCTCTCTAATCTCCCACTCTCTCGCCCTCTCTTCCTCTAATCTCCCACTCTCTCACCCTCTCTAATCTCTCTCTCTCTCTCCCTGAGAACGTTTAAGAACCTCTGATCAAAATGAAACTGGCACAGCTAAGTTGATGTGTTGAGATACAAAGTCTAGCAGTCAGAATTTGGATTAATTATATCACACGACTTTCTCTTGATTCTTGAATATGAAACTGTAAACAAATTTCTTGATTTACATTAACGTACACTTAAGGGGTCGATAGATTCCATGTGATGTGCAGTGAGACTATACTGCTGCAATGCAATCATTTCCGCATCCCCTTTGATAGTCTTGTAAAGTCACTGTGTCCGTCGAGTTCATTGTTTAAAATGAAAGTAGTGTTGTGGTTGGCATTTGCTAGTCAGCCGAGTCCTGCCTGTCTGTTCAGACTTTACATATCATTGTACTTGTACGAACTGCCTGTAACTGCGAGCTGTTGTTCTTTGAAGCCGATGCTGTAGAGATGTTGAGGCACAGCATCATATCGGCGTGGGAGGGGGTTATAGCGGCTACTTTTTCAGTCCCGGAGTACAGCTTAAAAGCAGGGGGTGTGCAATGCTTCTTTAGCAGACTCCACCACCATGGGGACTATGGCGATCCCTGCCCCGTTAGCCAGGCTAGTCATGTTACTGGGGGTACCACGGAGAGGTGGGACAGGGTCTTCGTCAGCTATGGGTCGCTAACCCTGACGCTGGCATATCAGCTATGGGTCGCTGATTACCTTATCGGGCGTCTTCCTTACGTATCATTAAACAGCAGTAGAAAAATTATAGTAAAGTTCCAGAACACAAGGAACTGGCTAGCATAGTGGTTAGAGCACTCATCTAGCAACCGAATGATAGAGGGTTCGAATCCCCAGCTGGACGGGAATTTTTTTTTCCGAGGTCGACACAGCCTCGTAAAATAGGTACTAGGGAAAATCTGGAAATGAAAGGCAGCAAAGAAAGGAACTCCTGATGGCCCAACATAATGAGGTCTCTAACGCTTCATCCCCTACGACATTTGCTATGGGACTACCTTTAAGAATAGAACACAAGTGTTGCATTGTTAGAACTTTTACAAATCGTAGACAGAGCACTTACAGACGCCAGTGAAGGAAAACGAAAAAAGTAATTGCCAGGGACTTGAACCAGAGACTTCGACAGGACGAGCAACCTTCTAGCCAAGACAGAACAGCGCATTAAACAAACTTCTCTATCTTGCATTCTCAAAAAGTGTGTGATAGCGAGGCCATCAATGCCTGTCTGATCGACGACCGTGACACCCGGGAAAGGGAACGAGATCACGACACGGAAATTCCCTGGCTTAGATTCAATCTCCCGCAGATGCCACATTTTTTTTAGACACGAACTTGCACACATGGTCTCCTGCAAATGTCTACTGCATAATGGATAATAAAAACAAATAACAGAATACTTTTTTACATAAAGGTAGTTTCAGTTTATGGTTTCAGATACAAACGTTTTTTCCTATCTGTAAAAATCTGTGTAGAAAAACCTACAGAGTGTTAGCACAGCATAAACTTCATTAATCACATTATGAGCGGCCCTCATAGTTAAATACTGGCGCCATCCAATGCCCACGCTTGTACAGCCTGTCTGTAACATAGAAGTGATTATAATATTAAACGTACCTGGGAAGGTAATCTTGTTTCAAAGAAAACTACAAAGCCTTTAAGACCGTCCCTATATAACAGGTCATACCGAATATTGTGGGTAACACAAAGAATTGGTGTGTGGGGGGGGGGGGGGGGGGGGGGGAGGGGGGAAGGTGCAACACTGTAGTATGCAGGGAAGTTAAGAAAGCAATATATACTGTTCAAGAAAGCAACCCAACAAATACGATGCTGCGATTTAAACAGAAGTTTTCTGATCAGAAAAGGGCAAATTGCCTGAAACGTTCACTTGGACATCAACTTCACTTGCTTACCTGAATTGTACTCAGCAGATGATTCATGAGCACAGAAAAGCGACCCTAGTTAAAACAGCATTTTTGACAATAACTCGTGACAGGTTCACGAGAATCCTGTACAACTTACTGAACACAAAACTCACTGGCCATGTTATTGATTGAACACAGAACTCACTGGCCATGTTATTAATTGCCTATAAAAGATTGACGCTCCTCGAATCAATTCATTTGAAAATTCAATGCGCAAGTATGGCTCATCTCACTACAGAACAACGACTGGTCATCACTGGACGTTTACAGACTGGACAGTCACAAAATGTAGTGGCCAGACAATTTAATGTGATTTGAAACACTATTCGTTACCTTTGGAGACGATTTCAAGAAATTAGCTCAGTTGCAGACCGGCCGCACAGTGGAACACCCATAGTCACAAATCCTGCCGAAGACCGCTTCATACCTCAGGAATCGATTAGCATCTGCATCCTCAACAGTCCAGTCAAGGATCTCAGCTCGTCGAATTTCAGATCAAACGGTCAGGAACCGGATGCACAACGCTGGTCTTTGGGCTTCCTGTTCTTACGGACCGGCATCGCCAGAACTGACTGCAGTGGGTGAACCAGCATCGTCTATGGACCGTTGTGAATGATTGGAGAAGGGTTTGGTTTATTGATGAATCACTCTTTCTCCTCCAACGACACGATAGACGGAGAAGAGTTTATCACAGTGTCCGTGAGCGCTACGCCAAGAACTCTGTGGATGAGGCTCCTCCATATGGTGGTGGAGGTGTACTGGTGTGTGAGGGGAGGGACGGTCAACTTCATGGGAAGAAGTGATCTAATGCAAATTTAAGGACGCCTGAATGTCCAGCGATACGTTGCTGAAATTGTTCGTCCTCACGTCCTTCCACTTATGGCTGCACCAGAGTCGATTTTTCAGTAGGATAACGCTCGACCTCATGCGGCACAACTCACCACCCAGTTCCTCGCTGACAACAACGTCCAGACTATTCCGTGGCCATCCATGTCATCAGACATGAACCCAATAGAACTTATGGGATGAACTCAACAGATAAGTCCACCAGCGAAACGTGGAGCCAACCAGTCTCCGACAGTTGTCTCTTGCACTGCGGAAAGAGTGGGCAGCCATCCCACAACAACAGATCCAACGTCTAATCGGATCCATGTCAAGGAGATGTTATTCTCTGATACAGGCCAGAGGAAGCCATACACCTTACTGAAACGGAGGCTTCAGTCGCAAAGAATAAAAGGCCAAACCAAATTTAATGAACATCATTTCATTGTTAAAGTCTTAAAGTTTCTTCATGCCAAGATTGAAACATTAATTCATTAAAATAAAATTTTAATACACGTTTGAAATTTGTTGTCCGTTACGACTACAGTAGTGTTGCGTTTCTTTTTTTCTTTTTTTTTAACAGTACATGTTAATTTCTTATTTCTTCTTCTTCCTTCTTCTTCTTCTTCTTCTTCGTTCACTTCTACCACCAAAAAACCGCACTGTGAACCTACTGAATTCACGCCTGTGGTCCTCGTTAGGTCCCGTGGTCCCCTGTGTGGTCCAAGATAGACCACACGAGATCCACGAGAGGACCACAAGGGGTTCAGAGTATCACAGTGCTTTAGCCTGTATTCTTGGTGGGTCTCGGAAGCGGGATTGCGTGACACCGTGGTTTTCATTGCACCAGTTTAGTCTAGGGTTGGACTTTCTCACCGGAAGACCTCGACGTGTTTAGGATATCAGTGCATCCCCGCTGGGTGAGAGGCGGTAGCCCACCCAGGCCAGAGGTGGACTTTCTCACCGGAAAACCTCGACGTGTTTTGAGATACCCGTGTATCACCGCCGGGTGAGAGGTGGTTGCCCATCCAGTCCAGGGTTGGACTTTCTCACCGGAAAACCTCAGCGTGATTAGGATACGCAAACATCCCCGCCAGGTGAGAGGTGGTTGCCTATCTAGATTTCCCTGGTCCAGTGTCTCCGACTTCAGCATTTTGCGGTCGTGGCCGCTACCCTTCCTAGTTGTGACCAGGATGGAGCTTTTGTCCAGGAGGACGAATCCTCGCCACTAGTGACTTCCACCCCTGGGTTGAGCCGGTTTAGGCATATTATCACAGTATGGGCGTGTTTGGGACGGGACCGACCTCTAGGGCAGAGGTACTGTGACATGCATAACCTTCAAGATTCACCCCTGGTATGAGCCGGTTTAGGCAAAATTCACCAGTATGGGTGTTTATCAGGCGTTACCGACCTCTAGAGCGGAGGTGGCATGACATGTCTAGCCATCAAGTTCCACCCCTGGTGTGTGCCGGTTTAGGCATATTTCACCAGTGTAGGTGTATTTCGGACGTGGCCGGCCTCTAGAGCAGAGGTGCCATGGTATAGCTCTCGTAGCGATACTACTGGACATACCGGTTAAACTTCACTTTCCACCATCTTTTCCCATCGGCGCTGCACAGCAACCTTTATTTCTTTTCCGAATTTACTTCTTTAACCGGGAGGAGCTTCACTCCACGCGCAGCATTTGAAGAGTCTCGCCAGCAGTGTCTTAACCTCTGGGACAAGCCGGTTCATGCATTTCACCCGATATGACTGCACTCAGGACGTGGCCGACCTCCAGACCAGAGGTGCCGTGATTTGACTGTTTGCTTCGCTTTATCCTTTCTACCACCTTTTCCGCAGTGATGCTGCGCGGCAACCTCATTTGCAAATTTCTTAATTGGCCGGGAGGAGCACCGCTCCACGCACGGCAGCTGAAGATCTCGCCAACAACGGCAGATGAGCTACCAAACGTGCCACTCATCTACCCTAAATAACTGGTTTTCAGGCGCCAGATATTCGCCCTCGCCCCTTCTCCTGTCAGTTTAAACAGTTCTGCTACGGGAAGGCCAGGAGCTGGACTTGACTGCCAGAGGCTGTTTGTGGCGCGTTTGCAGTCCTTAGAACCATTTCTTATTTCAATACAAACTACGTGAATATATACATATTAGTTTTGATCAAACTAAACATTTTTTCTAAATAGCGTGAGTGGTTTACTTTTTTAAAAAGAGATTACTCCGCTGGATCAAAACTTCATTCAATCATTTGCTTGTCTCTTGCGAAACTTTGCCTCCCTTACAGCTCTCTTGTAGACCCCTCGGTTGTAAGCAAGATGTCCTGCAAAGCTTACAGGCTTATATTACAGAGGTTGCTGTCGTCTCGCGCATTATAGTTGAAAGTAATTTATATAATTTAGAATTATGAGTATTTAACAAGGGATATCATATACACCCTAGTTTTGAAGATAAGTTATTCGTATACAAGGAATTGTGGGAGTACACTCAAATTTAAAATTTTAAATTTAAAGACCTTCAATATATATACAGTATATATTAGATTATTACAAGCTAAGATTATTCAATTCCAATGTAATATCCGCCTCATTTTTCCACGTGAAAGCTGGAAAACAACTAAAGAAATAGACAAGAAATTATACTCTTTCGAAAATACATGCCTAAGGAAAATACTCGGTATAAAGTGGAACGAAATCAAGAACAAAGCAGAGGTAAGACAGATGAGCAAACAACAACCTGTTTCATGGGTGATAAGAAAAAGAAGATGGATATATGTAGACCATGTGATGAGAAGAAACAATCAGAGAATACCAAAACAACCTATCAAGTAGAACACAACAGGCCGAAGAAAAAGAGGTCAATCACGTGAAACTCTAAAGATGACATTGTTAAAGAGAGGCCAGTTCAGTGGGCATAACATCCCCTGACGAGATTGAAAAATTCGCCGAAGACAAGAAATCTTGGCGAACTACCATGCAACTACCTATGTGACTTTTAACGGCTCGGGAAGGATGTAAGATGTAAGATATGTACTGTCCAATAAAGAAGCTTCTTTTTTTATATGTTATGACAAACATTTTAACCCCGGTATCCCAAACCAAACCAAAAATTGTCACCAAGATATCAAGTCCATGATTTAGCGTGAATTTTGCTATTCTCATGTATAGTCAGAACGCAGTAACTGCCCTTGCTAATCACGCATTTTCTTTTTACCATAACTCACGTTGCGTTTTTGAAAAAGTCGTGAGTTTTGTGGTGAACACAGCTCACTTCCCACGCAAACGAAACCCTGTAAAAGGATGACATTACACAAACAAATTCAGTTAATTTTCAAGCAGACAGTTATGGAGCGTCTATAGCAAAATTTACGAAACAAAGTCAGGTTGCCAGGCATTTTAACGTGTAGCAAAGTACCATCAGTCAACTTTGGCACCGTTTCCAAGCCACTGGCTCAGCTGAAGACCGGCACTGCAGTGGACGACCCAGGGTGACAACAGCAGCTGATGGTCGCTTTATTCTGGTTCATCACCTCAGAAACAGGTTTACAACAGCTTCCTCAAGTTCCCAGTCATTGCTTGCAGGACGTCGTGTGTCTGATCAAACTGTCCGGAATAGACTGCATGAAGCTGGACTGGTGGCACGACGGCCTCACCGAGGTCCTGTCTTAACGAGACGCCATCGCCAAAATCGACTTGTTTGGGCCAACCCTCATCGGCCCTTGACAACTGACAATCAATGCAGACGTGTCTAGTTTAGTGACGAATCTTCCTTTTTGTTGCACCGCCATGATATGCGGAGAAGGGTCTACCGTAGGCCAAATGAACGTTTTGCCCAAAATTGCGTTGATTAAGCTTCGCCACACGGTGGTGGAGGTGTAATGGTATGGGGAATGATCAATTTCAATGGAAGGAATCCATTGATGCAGACTGAAGAAGGCTTGAATGCGCAACGATACGTCAGTGAAATTCTTCGACCCAATGTCCTTCCATTTGTGGCTGCGCAAAGGTCTGTGTTTCAACAGGACAAATCCAGTCACCAATCTGCACGGTTCACCACACAGTTCTTGACTGCCAACAACATTCTCACCCTTCCCTGGCCATCCCTGTCTCTAGACATGAATCAGATCGTGCACCTGTGGGATGAGCTGCAAAGACGTGTTTGTCACCCAAACGTTTCTCCAGCCAATCGTCGTGATCTGTGGCAGGCACTTCAGAAAGAGTGGGCAGCCATCCCACAGGCGCACATCAGACATCTGATCGCATCTGTGCCCAGGAGATGCCAGTTGCAGATCGATGCAAGCGGAGGCCACACATCATACTAACTTGAGAACCCCTGGGACTAACAAATTCTCGTCACACAGATGCAAGAAACTGTCAAGTGAATGTTTGAACTCTTATGTGTTATTGTGTGAGATTTGAAAATTTTATTCATTCAATTTAAAAAGCTATAGAATATCAAATTTATGGCTAAAATTGTGTCATCAGTAGTTATGAGTTTCTTTTTTTTTGGACAATATATATATATATATATATATATATATATATATATATATATATATATATATATATATATATATATATATGTTCCAACATCAGTCTCGAAAGCCTGGACCAATTTCAACCAAACTTGGTACACATATGACTTGCAATCTGGAAATGTATAATGTAGGGTTAAAGCACCCCTATCTCCCCTAAGGATCGGGGTACGAAGGGGCTGACATACTTTCCATTAAATTGAAAAAGAACAAAAGAATGGTCTAAGGGAGATAATCATGGAATAGAGTGGTGCAGCATGTGTAGTCTGTCATGGCAAATCTAAATAATTGTGGTGGTCTAAATAATGTTCATGGTATTTTTTGTTTTAATTATTTTTGTAAAAATAAATTTAACTTCGCTTTTTATCCTTATGTTTATACTAGCTTTTTTATTGTATTCTATAGCAGATTTCATTGCTCAGTGACAGTGTTCCATTTTCTTATTTTTTCAAATTAGGGATAGAGAGAAGAGAGAGTGAGAGAGACAGTGAGAGAGAGAGGGAGGAGAGAGTGAGAGGGAGAGGTAGAGAGATGGGGAAAGATATATAGATAGGGACAGAGATAGAGAGTGGGAGAGAGATAGATTTGATATCGCCATGTTTTTTTCCACGGACAACCTTACGTTGCCTGCGCAAGGGTGGGTTTACCCAAGAATTTATTTATTCTTGCTCCTGGAGGTAAAACTAACAATGTTTATAATCAAGTTTTGAATTAAATAATATTACACTGAATTTGTAAAAGAGTTTACTCTATAATTTGTATACTGTATGTATACTTTTAAATACCGGTAAATAAAATTACTTTATTATTACACTATATATAGAATTCATTCCTTTTCCTGTCTAATAGACGATTTGGTTGAATAAATCGCCGGACAACGCCGGGTAATCAGCTAGTGTGTTTGTGTATATATATATTCTTCGTAAAAATATGGTGTTATACAGGTCAGTAATGGTTGAAGTGAAGTAAAATCATGGTAACTTACATGAGTTGGATTTTATGCCATTCCAGTGGAGTGAGTTTAGCTATAATCGATTTTTTTACACTGCTGCAAAGATACGCTGAGGGTGTGGGGTAGGGCTCTTAGTCATATTTCGGGGCATTTAATAGTTAAAATTTACACGAGCTGTCAAGTGTAAGACAGCCGTCGACGGCCGAACGACTGACAGACAGGCAAGCGGAAAGACAGAGAGAAAGAGACAAACAGAAAGACGGAAAGAGACACAGAAGGACAGCATTCTTGTTTGTGACAAAGGAATGTGTTGCTGATAAATTCTTTGTGAAAGAAAATGAAAATAACCTGTTTCGTGAATTGTGAAATAATTATGACTTATATGCGGTATTGCACTGGTCTCTCATGACGAAGGTCGGGGGTTCGAATCCGGCCGGGGGCACCCCAGTCACCCAGCTGTAGAAATAGGTACCCGACTTCTTCTGGATTTGGGGAAGGAAAGGCAGCCAGGCGTGATACTGACCATATCGCCCTCTAGTGTGCTGACAGGTCAAGGAAAATATGTGCACTAACACCATATCCCTATGTGCCTCTAAGGCATGACAGGGTTACCTTTATATGCGGTATATTTAAATACTCTCTCTCTCTCTGAACCTTAAGTGCCCAAGGCACATGGAGCCTACACAGAAGTCATTCACTTTTTTTGCCGCTCTTTCCCTATAGAGCCCTCTATTGCTCAACATCCTCTTTGTTGCTGTTCTCCATGTCTCCCTTGGTCTACCCTTACTTCTGTTCCCCTGTGGTGTCCATCTCAGTGCTATTTTTCGTAATGAGTCATCAGTCATCCAGAGCACATGGGCCAGCGTCTTTCCTCAATAATTGATATCATCGGCTTCATCTGAAGTTCTGCCAGCAAGATGTTATTTCTTAGGGTGTTTGGCCAAAAGCTCTCCTAATCCTTCGTAAGAATTTAATCTGGAAAGAATTCAGCCTGTTTTCTATAGTTTTGGTGATTTTCCAGCACTCACTTCCAGAGGAGTAGCGCACTTAGAATATTACTCTCAAACATCCTAATATTGAAATATTTCTTGTCCTGTTGTAACCGCCTTCCTCTCCTGTCTTATTCTCCTGCCTTATTTTCCTCGGCTGTAAATCAAACTACTTTTTCGTTCTAATGTTGGAGAGAAACTTGATAGTTATCACTACCTTCGTGTCCGCATCGCTATTGTTTACACTCGTAGGAATTTGAAGTGCTCTCTGAACAACTACTCGTCCGGATATGGCTCACTGCCTGCACTTAATCCGGCGTCATGTCCAAAATAAGACGACTGCACCAAGACATGTCGTAAAACTGCCACAGCATGTCGTAAAATCCACGTAAAAGAACCCATGTGGGAGTGTTTATTATACTGTATATATATATATGTATGTGTGTGTGTGAGTGAGTGAGTGAGTGAGTGAGTGAGTGAGTGAGTGAGTGAGTGAGTGAGTGAGTGAGTGAGTGAGTGAGAGAGAGAGAGAGAGAGAGAGAGACTTACTAGAGCAAATCAGACTTTTGCAATGCTGCAGACTATATCTTACATCTTTCCCGTGCCGCTAAATGTCACATACACATGGTAGTTCGCCAAGATTTCCTGTCTTCGGCGAGTTTTTCAATCTCATCAAGGGATGTTATGCCCACTGAAATGGCTTCTCTTAACAATGTTCTCTTTAGAGTTTCACGTTGTCGACCTCTTTTTCTTCGGCCTGTTGTGTTCCACTTGATACCTTGTTTGGAGATTATCTGATTGTTTCTTCTCATCACATGACCGACATACGTCCATCTTCTCTTTTCTGATCACCCATGAGACAGGTTGTTGTTTGCTCATCTGTCTTATCTCTGCTTTGTTCTTGAATTCGTTCCACTTTATACAGAGTATTTTCCTTAGGCGTATGTTTTCGAAAGAGTATAATTTCTTGTCTCTTTCTTTAGTTGTTTTCCAGCTTTCACATGCGTAAATGAATATGGATATTACATTTGAACTGAATAATCTTAACTTGCTTTTTGTGCTTATAAATTTGAATGCCATATGTTCTCAAGATTTTTGAAGGACAATGCTGCTTTTGCAATTCAGATTCTAACTTTCTTCCTGGCGTCACCATCCTGGTCTATGTAGATGCCGAGATATGCAAATTGGTTTACTTCTTCAACAGCTGTTCCTTCTACGTATATTTTTTCCTTCCTGATTAATGAGAAGTTTCATTGTTTTTGTTTCATACAGACTTTATGGAAATCTTGTACTTGTATGAACTCCCTGTAACTGCGAGCTGTTGTTCTTTATTTTTAATAACAGATATTTCACATTTGTAGATGTATCATTCATGTGTGTGAATGTTACAGACTAATGCAGTAGTTCCTACGCTTCAAATTTAAAGGTAGATTTTTAATTAAACAAGATCACTCGGATCTAGAACCAGTAGGAAGCTTTCTTTTCGTTTATTTGTTCAGCTAAAATACTACAAAACTTAGAATGTCATCGATACATTACGAAACAATAGATTTATGACTGCTAAAATTAAATCAAAGAAATGGTTCGTTCTTGCTTTCTTAATTGCAAACAATGAACAGCAGAAGAGAGAAAAGTCCAGGGCTTGTTGTGAGGAACGTAGCTCTTGCTTATCCAGGCTGAAAGGAAGAATAACAGAATAACACACCCACAGACAGGCTGAGAGGAAGAATAATAGAATAACACCCCCACAGACAGGCTGAGAGGAAGAATAACAGAATAACACCTGCACAGCCAGGTTAGGAGGAAGAATAACGAATAACACCTGCACATACAGGTTGAGAGGAACAATAACAGAATAACACTCGCATAGACAAGTTGAGAGGAAGAATAAGAGAATAACACCTGCACATACAGGTTGAGAGGAAGAATAACAGAATAACATATGCACATACAGGTTGAGAGGAACAATAACAGAATAACACTCGCACAGACAAGTTGAGAGGAAGAATAAGAGAATAACACCTGCACATACAGGTTGAGAGGAACAATAACAGAATAACACTCGCACAGACAAGTTGAGAGGAAGAATAAGAGAATAACACTCGCACATACAGGTTGAGAGGAAGAATAAGAGAATAACACCTGCACATACAGGTTGAGAGGAACAATAACAGAATAACACCCGAACAGACAGGTTATGAGGAAGAATAATGCCTGCACAGACGGGTTAGGAGGAAGAATAATGCCGGCACAGACAGGTTAATAGGAAGAATAATGCCGGCACAGACAGGTTAATAGGAAGAATAATGCCTGCACAGAGAGGTCAGGATGAAGAATAATGCCCGCACAGACAGGTCAGGAGGAAGAATAATGCCCGCACAGACAGGTTAATAGGAAGAATAATGCTGGCACAGACAGGTTAATAGGAAGAATAATGCCTGCACAGACAGGTCAGGAGGAAGAATAATGCCCGCACAGACGGGTCAGGATGAAGAATAATGCCCGCACAGACAGGTCAGGATGAAGAATAATGCCCGCACAGACAGGTCAGGAGGAAGAATAATGCCCGCACAGACAGGTCAGGATGAAGAATAATGCCCGCACAGACAGGTCAGGATGAAGAATAATGCCCGCACAGACAGGTTAATAGGAAGAATAATGCTGGCACAGGCAGGCTAATAGGAAGAATAATGCCTGCACAGACAGGTCAGGAGGAAGAATAATGCCCGCACAGACGGGTCAGGATGAAGAATAATGCCCGCACAGACAGGTCAGGATGAAGAATAATGCCCGCACAGACAGGTCAGGAGGAAGAATAATGCCCGCACAGACAGGTCAGGATGAAGAATAATGCCCGCACAGACAGGTCAGGATGAAGAATAATGCCCGCACAGACAGGTTAATAGGAAGAATAATGCTGGCACAGGCAGGCTAATAGGAAGAATAATGCCTGCACAGACAGGTCAGGAGGAAGAATAATGCCCGCACAGACAGGTATATATGAAGAATAATTCCGGCACAGAGAGGTTAGGAGGAAGAATAATGCCCGCACAGACAGGTTAATAGGAAGAATAATGCTGGCACAAACAGGCTAATAGGAAGAATAATGTCTGCACAGACAGGATAGGAGGAAGAATAATGCCCGCACAGACAGGTATATATGAAGAATAATTCCGGCACAGAGAGGTTAGGAGGAAGAATAATGCCCGCACAGAGAGGTTAGGAGGAAGAATAATGCCCGCACAGAGAGGTTAGGAGGAGGAATAATGCCCGCACAGAGAGGTTAAGAGGAAGAATAATGCCCGAAAAGAAAGGTTAAAAAAAGAATAATCCCCGCACAGACAGGTTAGGAGGAAGAATAATGTCCTCACAGACAGGTTAGGAGGAAGAATAATGCCCTCACAGACAGGTTATGAGGAAGAATAATGCCCTCACAGACAGGTTAAGAGGAAAAATAATTCCGTCACAGACAGGTTATGAGGAAGAATAATTCCGTTACAGACAAGTTAGGAGGAAGAATAATGCCCGCACAGACAGGTTAAGAGGAAGAATAATGCCCGCACAGACAGGTTAAGAGGAAGAATAATGCCCGCACAGACAGGTTAAGAGGAAGAATAATGCCCGCACAGACAGGTTAAGAGGAAGAATAATGCCCGCACAGACAGGTTAAGAGGAAGAATAATGCCCGCACAGACAGGTTAAGAGGAAGAATAATGCCCGCACAGACAGGTTAAGAGGAAGAATAATGCCCTCACAGACAGGTTACGAGGAAGAATAATGCCCTCACAGACAGGTTAAGAGGAAGAATAATGCCCTCACAGACAGGTTAAGAGGAAGAATAATGCCCGCACAGACAGGTTAAGAGGAAGAATAATGCCCGCACAGACAGGTTGAGAGGAAGAATAATGCCCTCACAGACAGGTTAGGAGGAAGAGTAATGCCCTCACAGACAGGTTAAGAGGAAGAATAATGCCCTCACAGACAGGTTAAGAGGAAGAGTAATGCCCTCACAGACAGGTTAGGAGGAAGAGTAATGCCCTCACAGACAGGTTAGGAGGAAGAGTAATGCCGTCATAGACAGGTTAGGAGGAAGAATAATTCCGGACAGACAGGTTGAGAGGAAGATTATCACCAGCACCGGCAGGTTGAGATGAAGATTAACACTAGGACAGACTGACAAATTGTTTATGTAAACTACGGGGTTCGGGGGGGGGGGTGGTTGGGGGATGATGAAGCGGTATACCAGAGCTGAGAACCAGATTTAAGACTGATGTTACAGACCGTATTGCCCAAGTCAGGCAGTATATAGACCTTATAACTTAACCCACACATGAAATAAGTAAAGTGTTCATTTGTGTTTAGAACTGAGCAAGACGGCCTAGAGAACAAACTCGAACAGCCAGAGAGATCATTAAATATTATATCTCAGCTTTGGAACTATATAGCACCAAAGATTAAAGGCATATTGGAACTTTATAGCATCAAAGATTAAAGGCATATTGGAACTTTATAGCACCAAAGATTAAAGGCATATTGGAACTTTATAGCATCAAAGATTAAAGGCGTATAGGAACTTTATAGCATCAAAGATTAAAGGCATATTGGAACTTTATAGCATCAAAGATTAAAAGCGTATTGGAACTTTATAGCATCAAAGATTAAAGGCATATTTTCACGTGACACATGTGATTATTGCGAACCTTCTCCGCGATTAACAGAGAACTGATCCCTTCTGCCGTTTCTCTCTCCATTTTTTTTTTCTTTCTGAAAGACAGTGGATCATGTTTATTGAATCTGGAAGGCGATCTCACATAAGGTTTTAAAAGACATAAATCTTGCTAGAAAGCTGTGAATATCACAGTGAGGACACACTGAGGAAGCTTTCCTCTGGATCGGTGCCTGAAACTCCCTGCGATGCTACTGGCAGAAGAAGACAAGGAAGACGTTATTCTGCTTTCAGTGGAAGAAATGGTTTTGGTCCCTCAGAATAACGACATGTATTGGGTTTACTTGTATTCTCCCTACGTCTTCTCCTGTGCGGAAATCTGTATACATACTTTCATATTAAGAGAAGAACTGTGCACAGTCTGTCCCACGAAAACGTATGTATTCTTTCACTTAGTGATAAGGAAGCGTCGAGCCCTAATGGGAGATAAATCGACCGCTATTACAAAACAAAACAAAAAAGTCTGGGCAGAGAAGGTTTTCTCCACCTGGATTTTGGGGGAGCTTCTTTTTATTCAAGCTTTATGCATGTCTTTGGTTGTATTTAAATGAAGCCAATGCAGAGCAGTCTCCTGCAGAAATTTCTTGGTTAATTTATCTTTTTTGGCAGGGGACTACTCCTTCTGATCACAAGGCTATCAAAATGTAATATGGGAAGTAACTGTAATATTTCATCTACTGTATACAAACATTGAAATATCCATGAAATATTGCGGTTACTTTTTGACTCGCCCTCGTATTTGAGAGCGAGAGTTTCGAGAACTCCTCAGGTTCCACAAGAAGTCACTGAAGGCAGTGATCGCGGTGACTGGCATTTACCGGTAAATTAACGATTAAAAAAAAAACAAAACAAAAAGAAAAACCGAAACTTTTGGAGATCGTCGCATACCGTAACCGGTTTATATTATCAAACAACTAACAACTAGTACAGAGCAACCGGCGAAATTGTTTGTATGATACTCAGGCCAGTAGACTGATGATGCTCGATCTGCGTGGAGGAGAATCGGTCGATTTTGGTTCAAACATATGAGCATTTGGGTGTCTGAGTGGCGAAGTGGTTAGTGCACTGGTCTCTCATGGCGAAGGTCGGGGGTTCGAATCCGGCCGGCGGCACCCCCAGTCACCTAGCTGTAGAAATGGGTACCCGACTTCTTCTGGAGTTGGGGAAGGAAAAGGCAGCCAGGCGTGATACTGACCATATCACCCTCTAGTGTGCTGACAAGTCAAGGAAAATATGGGCACTAACACCATATCCCTATGTGCCTGTAGGCATGACAGGGTTACCTTTACTTTACTTATATGAGCATTTTGTGTAGGTTAAATCTCGCTGCAGATAAGGTAAGAGAACAGTTCACACGAACATTTACATGCTTTCCGCAAGTACCGAATGTTATATTGAGAAAACCAGTACTCCGGAAAGTACTTCAAGAAAGACAAGTACTACTATACCGGTTTCAAAAATTCCTAGCGCAAATCACTGGCTGAAAAGTAGAGAGGGAACATCATCATCATTGCCTTTCACTTCCCTTGAGAGCATAGTCCAGTGATAAAGGCTCTCCAGTCATCCCTGTTCGTGGAATTGTTCTCTGCTTCCTTCCATGCGTACCCCCGTCTCTGAGCGCTGTCATCATTTCTCTTCTCCAAGTAAGTCTAGGCCTTCCTCCTGTAGAGACGGAACATGATCATTCTTAAATACACATCGTCTATAAACCGCATCCACAGCAATAAATACTTGTCTATTCACTTTAACAACGATAACTATTACTAGGTTATTGTTTCTAAAACCTTACTGGCCACTGAAAGGTACTACGAGCTTTAGAAGATATAATTATTGTACATGAATCGCTTGAGACTTGAACAACTCTCCGTGGGTCCTTGAGAGTTAAAAGTTATGAGAAACGCTGGGCTACAAGAAAAACTAATTATAATTCAGGATCTTTGTTCAGGCAGTGACAACAACAAAAAAAGCATATTAATTGTTTTTTTTTTATTTACATACATTAAGTTCTGGATTTGTCTGGATTGCGTTGTGTAGGCGAATGGAGGTATTGAGGAACTTGAAAGGACATATCCTTATATACACAAAATCCTTGCTATGTCGAAATGCTAAACACAGCCTAGATTTTGGATTGTTTTTGAAAAACTACAAAAGATTATTGTGAAAATTGTTTATTTTACTTCTTCGCTGAGGGTTGTCCATATCGTGGTGGAACTTATTAAAATATCGCTAGCACTGGAGCTCACTTGTGTAAGGGATGTGTGGGCCAAGGATCAGAAGGGCCATATCCTAGCACTGCTGCTCACTTGTGTAAGGGATGTGTGGGCCAAGGATCAAAGAGAGAGGCAATATCCTAGCACTGCAGCTCACTTGTGTAAGGGATGTGTGGGCCAAGGATCAAAGAGAGAGGCAATATCCTAGCACTGCAGCTCACTTGTGTAAGGGATGTGTGGGCCAAGGATCAAAGAGAGAGGCAATATCCTAGCACTGCAGCTCACTTGTGTAAGGGATGTGTGGGCCAAGGATCAAAGAGAGAGGCAATATCCTAGCACTGCAGCTCACTTGTGTAAGGGATGTGTGGGCCAAGGATCAAAGAGAGAGGCAATATCCTAGCACTGCAGCTCACTTGTGTAAGGGATGTGTGGGCCAAGGATCAAAGAGAGAGGCAATATCCTAGCACTGCAGCTCACTTGTGTAAGGGATGTGTGGGCCAAGGATCAAAGAGAGAGGCAATATCCTAGCACTGCTGCTCACTTGTGTAAGGGATGTGTGGGCCAAGGATCAGAGGGGCCATATCCTAGCACTGCAGCTCACTTGTGTAAGGGATGTGTGGGCCAAGGATTAAAGAGTCAATATCCTAGAACTGCAGTTCACTTGTATAAGAGATGCATGGGCCAAGGATCAGAGGGACCATATCCTAGCACTGCAGCTCACTTGTGTAAGGGATATGTGGGCCAAGGATTAAAGAGTCAATATCCTAGAACTGCAATTCACGTGTGTAAGGGATGTGTGGATCAAGGATTAGAAGATTCCACTTATTTTCTCCTCTACGCTCTAAGACAAGGGGGATACTACGAGAGATGCTGTCGTCATCACATATCTCAGGATAGTCCACGTTTGTTTCTGGGACTATCGGCCTGAAATACAAGACCTTTTTCGGCGCTAAAATGGTGAGCCGATGAGAAAGTGGAGTAGACGTGGTATCTATAGATGGAATTGAGCAGACATGGTATATATAGATGGAACTGAGTAGATATGGTATATATAGATGGAACTGAGTAGATATGGTATATATAGATGGAACTGAGTAGATATGGTATATATAGATGGAACTGAGTAGACATGGTATATATAGATGGAACTGAGTAGATATGGTATATATAGATGGAACTGAGTAGACATGGTATATATAGATGGAACTGAGTAGACATGGTATATATAGATGGAACTGAGTAGACATGGTATATATAGATGGAACTGAGTAGATATGGTATATATAGATGGAACTGAGTAGACATGGTATATATTGATCGAACTGAGTAGGCATGGTATATATAGATGGAACTGAGTAGACATGGTATATATTGATCGAACTGAGTAGACATGGTATATATAGATGGAACTGAGTAGGCATGGTATATATAGATGGAACTGAGTAGGCATGGTATATATATAGATGGAACTGAGTAGACATGGTATATATTGATCGAACTGAGTAGACATGGTATATATAGATGGAACTGAGTAGACATGGTATATATAGATCGAACTGTTGGCTAACAAGGATTCGGGGACCGGGATGGCTGTGGTCAGATATTCTTCAAAACTGGGGTTGGTGATCACAGTACGTTTGTACTGTACCATTGGAAGAATTTTAATTACTTAATTATCACTCTTACAAGACCCTCACTCCCCTCACTCTCTTTCACTCTCTCTCTCTCACTCTGTTTCTCACGAAGCTATTTGCCTGTGCTCTCGAGGGAGTGAAAGGCGATGATGATGATGATGATGACAGTGATGGTGATGATGATGATGATGATGATGATGGTGGTGGTGGTGGTGGTGGTGATGGTGGTGGTGGTGGTGGTGATGGTGATGATGATGGTGGTTGTGGTTGTGATGGTGATGATGATGGTGGTGGTGTGGTGGTGGCGGCGGCGGTGATGATGATGATGATGATGATGATGATCCCCCTCTACTTTTCAGCCACATTTCTACATATCTCAGAAAAACCACTTTGACTTGTTGCTTATGTCACCAACAGGTTGCCCCTGCAGGGTTTCATTTTATGATCATCATAATGATCAAAATCAACAAGAACAACAACAACAACAACCTTTCAACTTCACTTAAAAATAAACGAAGAACTAACAAAGATCTGCGAGATGTAATACCCCAGCCTGAAGAGCTCAAGCCAACCGTTACTTTTACCTAGAAAAGTCACCCATTTGTCCACAACAGGGTCTGAGGGCAACTTAGAAAATGTAAACACTAGCTTGGAAATAGACCAAAGAACAAATTCACGTGAAAGTATTAGCAAATATGGCCTGTTTAAGCTCCTATTACAAGTGAAATAAGGCTAAGAACTCGGGTGGAGCTACGGATAAACGCTTTAAAAGACCAGACCAGCATTAACTGGAAAGGTTATGAAGTTCACGTGACATACTGCTACAAAAAAAAACATTATGTATATTGAGCCCTATATCCTTTACCAGATCAGTGGAAAGTCAGTACAGACATATCCTATAGCAAGCGGAATATGTGAACCTACCACTCTGTGTAATCTCTGTCACTAGCAGGATCCGTGCATCTGCTAGGCCTGCCACGCATGTACTTAGGTCGTAGACCTGAGAGAACCATAACAGTAACCTTTGAGAGGCAGTATATATAAATTAATCCTCCCTATAGCGTAACAATAGCCTACCACTTGTCCCATTTTCTAGTTCTATAGACTTGTAAAATAATGTTGTCTATAATTATTAGGTTTGTAGACTTGACCATGTGGGATATTGTCATAGTTTAGAAACGGAAGAGCGTTTCTCTGAGACCGCAAGACTGGTCAACCGGATCATACTGAGACCATTACTTACATCCTTACAACAAGACTGGTCAGGCAGAGAATACTGAGACCATTACTTACAACCTTACAAAAAGACTGGCCAGCCAGAGCATACTTTGACCAAGACTTGCATCCTTACAACAAGACTGGCCAGCCAGAGCATACTTAGACCAAGGCTTACATCCTTACAACGGGACTGGTCAGACAGAGAATACTTTGACCAAGGCTTACATCCTTACAACGGGACTGGTCAGGCAGAGCATACTGAGACCAAGGCTTACATCCTTACAACAAGACTGGCCAGCCAGAGCATACTTAGACCAAGGCTTACATCCTTACAACGGGACTGGTCAGACAGAGAATACTTTGACCAAGGCTTACATCCTTACAGCAAGACTGGCCAGCCAGAGCATACTTAGACCAAGGCTTACATCCTTACAGCAAGACTGGCCAGCCAGAGCATACTTAGACCAAGGCTTACATCCTTACAGCAAGACTGGCCAGCCAGAGCATACTTAGACCAAGGCTTTCATCCTTACAGCAAGACTGGCCAGCCAGAGCATACTTAGACCAAGGCTTTCATCCTTACAGCAAGACTGGTCAGGCAGAGCATACTTAGACCAAGGCTTGCATCCTTACAACAAGACTGGCCAGCCAGAGCATACTTAGACCAAGGCTTTCATCCTTACAACAAGACTGGTCAGGCAGAGCATACTTAGACCAAGGCTTACATCCTTACAACAAGACTGGCCAGCCAGAGCATACTTAGACCAAGGCTTTCATCCTTACAGCAAGACTAGACAACCAGGCATACTGAGACCATTACCTACATCTTTACGATCCTCGGTCGCCTGAGTGGTGTGGTGGTTAAATCACTAGCCTCTCATGGCGAGGTGGCTGGTTCAAGCCCCAGTCTCCCAGCTGTAAAATAGGTACCTGGCATCTCCTGGAACTGTGGACGAAAAGGCGGGCCAGGGCGTGACCCTGACCACATCATCCTCTAGCGTATGCTGACAGGTCAAGGAAAATTTGGGCACTAACACCATAGCCCCTATGTGTATTTGTGGCTTTGCAAGTCTACGTTTCATCTGGAGCACACTGCGTCGCAACTGTTTGACAAACAAAGTAAGGATCCATGCTGCCTCTAAAGTGGTGGAGCGTGTATAGAGTCTGATACCGCAGTTCAGTCCCCCTTCCCCTCCCCCTATCTCTCGTACCGGGACGTTAGTAAAGTTATGGCAGTGAACCATTGTCGTTTATGGTCATCAGTACTGTCCCATGGTAGGAAAGGAAACCTCCTTTCCTCTCTCTCTCTCTCTCTATATATATATATATATATATATATATATATATATATATATGAAATATTTGTAATTAAATTTAACTACTTTTAGATTTGATGATACATTTGTTAGTGGACACTTTGAAAAAGACGAAAAGATGTGTCCGGTAAGTAATGAGATTTATTTATTTTATTCAGCCAGTCAGCAGAACCGAAGTGCGGATTCTCAATGCCTGAAGGTTAGTGGGGGATGTTAGGTAAAGGGTCGATATCTTGTCATTTGGCTCTGAGCTTTTACAGAGTGCGGATTGCTTGCGAAGTGGACAGCTGTTTAAGCGTCGCGTAACGGTCAAAATGCAGAGGAATGTCGAGCAGCGATAAAGTTTTGTGTTAAACTTGGAAAATCCGAGACCTAGACGGTTGCTATGATGCAGAAAGCCTACGGGAAGATTCTGTATCGAAAGTGTTTCGGTGACACAAGACGTTCAGCGAAGGAAGAGAGAGAGAGTGTTGAGTATGAACAAAACTACCGAGTCTCCTCGACCAAAGAAGGCTCGAATGAGCAAATCGAAGATGAAATCGATGCTCATTATCTTTTTTGATTCTATAAAGGTGTTGTCCATAAGAGTTCGTACCACCCGAGCAAATGGTCAACGCAGCATTTTACGTGGAAGTGCTGAAGAACAGAATCGCGCGCGTCCGCCCGGAGATCGCCAACACCTGCGTTCTTCATCACGACAATGCACCAAGCCATGCGTCACTGGTAGTGAGAGTATCTGGCGAAACAAACCGTGGCAACAGTATGCCAACCTCCCTACAGTCAAGATGGCCTTCTTTTTGTTTCCTCGGCTCAAATCAAGCTTGAAAGGCCACCATTTTGGGACCATTTATTAATGACGTGCAAGCTGCCGTGACGAGTGCTTTGTAGGAGATCCCTGTTCAAGACTTCCAGGCGAGCTGCAACTCGTGGCAGAACCGCTAGCAACGCTGTACTGATGCTCGTTATTTCGATGAAATTAAGTATATGTAAGTATATCTTGAACAAGTCGAATTTTATGGAATCAGTCTCATTACTTACCGGGCACACCTTGTATGTTTTTTTTTTATATATAACATTTTGATTTAGACGGTTATAGTATGTAGATTTTCTAGACCACATATTGAACTCAACTGTATGTTTTTGTAGATGACATTTTGAAGTGAATTGTGTATATTTTCAGCATGACATTTTGATGTACTGTATGTTTTCTAGTTGAAATTCTAAATTGCGCTGTGTAGGTTTTCTATATGACATTTTGAACGGAGTTGTGTAGATTATCTTGACAGTTCTGACTGGATTGCGTATTTTTTCAATCTAACCTTCTGAACTGAACTGTGTAAATTTTCTAGATGACACTTTCGACTAGACTGTACAGTTGTATAGATTTGTTAAATGAATTTTAAATCATCACGAACTGTCCGAGTCATTGGGGTTTTTTTTTTCCTCCATTCACTTTTCGCAAACTTTTCAACGACCTTTCAGCGTAAAGTATCGTTTTCTGTACATAAATCACACATCTTTTAACTTACATTTAACAAACATGACGTTTCTATATCATGGCATTACACCGAGTTACTTTCGTCAATAATTGATGAATTCATTAACCTCAACCCTATTTTTTTTTAAATGACAAAGACAAATACTGCCATGTTTTGACACAGAACGAACATTTCAGAAGTCAATCATGCGAGAAAATAATATGCCGGTTTTGAAACAAACGAAACAATCCACAAATCAATCATGCGGGACTGCGTGCTCGAGGCTAGTCAACGAGACGAACAACAGGTTATCCTCGGGTAGCCCTGTTCAGATCTCTACACTTCATGAAGATTTTTTTTAATACAAAAGTGTCCTTTCTCTATTCAAATTTTCCTTTGTTTGGGGAGAGTGATGCTCCATCATTTAATTTTTGGAGGTCAACTACAGGAATGCAAAGAAAGTCACAGTAACTCTTCATTAGTCGACTTGTTCCCAGATTTTGCAAAAATAACAGCGGTCAAGACCCTCATCAATACTAGGGTGAGTCAAATGAAGACTTTAAAACTGCGGCAGAAATTATGCAGTTTATATATGAAACCTAGCGTATTCAACAGGACCTGCAGCCTCGAATATCTTCTACATCCGGCGTATACGCCAGACCTCGTGCCGAATTATAGTAACAACATCTTTAGACTACTCAAAGAGGCACTGGACGGAAAGACTTGTAGGCCAGAAGAAGAACTCCAACAGGCGGCTAGACACTAGACCAATTTGTTTTTGAAATACAGCAGTCCAAGCAATTTGTAAACGCTGGAGACTTGCATCGAACGTAATGAAAACCAGATAGAATAACTATGCTGTTCTGTGCCATTTTTACTAATGTGTAGAGGGGAAAAAAATATAATTTTCTTTGCTTCGCCTTTGTATACTAATGATTTTCCTAAAGTTTACGTTCCTGTTCATAAATATGTTCTTTTTAATCCCAAATTGCCGGTATAGAAAGTTCGTGTACTCGAATATTCCTTGTTTAGAAATAATCTCGGTTGAGCTCTCAAAAACAATTAACTTTCAGTGATAAACAAAAGGTGTCGGCGAAAGACGCAAGGAATCCACTTCACATCCTACAATGCGCACCCGACATTTCTTTTGTATCTGTAATGAATCATAAACATATGAGGGTAACCTCGGCCGGGTTGTAATCTGTTTATAGTTCAGATACTGCGCACTTGAATTCATCCACGCTTGTACTCGTTATGCATTGATTATTCTCTAACCTGCTGTCAGATCTGCGCACTAAACTCATTTCACAACCTGGTTTCTGTCATGTACGTAGCAGAAAGTAAAGTGACAGTTTTCACTTCCTTGATGTTTGTAAGAAACTTTTTTTTTTCTTTTAAATTAAAAGAGTCTGCGTTATTTTATTTCCTATTTGACGGCTCTTTTTTTTTAATTTGGAGTTTTGGCTGAGTTATAAGTGTCCAGATGGTCGTCCCGCTAGATTTAGCTGAATTATAAGTGTCCAGATGGTCGTCCCGCTAGTTTTTTTATTGAATTAGAAGTATCCAGATGGTCGTCCTGCTAGTTTTAGCTGAATTAGAAGTATCCAGATGGTCGTCCTGCTAGTTTTTTTATTGAATTATAAGTGTCCAGATGGTCGTCCTGCTAGTTTTTTTTATTGAATTAGAAGTGTCCAGATGGTCGTCCTGCTAGTTTTTTTTTATTGAATTATAAGTGTCCGGATGGTCGTCCTGCTGGTTTTAGCTGAATTATAAGTGTCCAGATGGTCGTCCTGCTAGTTTTTTTTATTGAATTATAAGTGTCCAGATGGTCGTCCTGCTAGTTTTTTTATTGAATTATAAGTGTCCAGATGGTCGTCCTGCTAGTTTTTTTTATTGAATTATAAGTGTCCGGATGGTCGTCCTGCTAGTTTTAGCTGAATTATAAGTGTCCAGATGGTCGGCCTGCTAGTTTTAGCTGAATTAGAAGTATCCAGATGGTCGTCCTGCTAGTTTTTTTATTGAATTAGAAGTGTCCAGATGGTCGTCCTGCTAGTTTTAGCTGAATTATAAGTGTCCAGATGGTCGTCCTGCTAGTTTTTTTATTGAATTATAAGTGTCCAGATGGTCGTCCTGCTAGTTTTTTTATTGAATTATAAGTGTCCAGATGGTCGTCCTGCTAGTTTTTTTTATTGAATTATAAGTGTCCGGATGGTCGTCCTGCTGGTTTTAGCTGAATTATAAGTGTCCAGATGGTCGTCCTGCTAGTTTTTTTTATTGAATTATAAGTGTCCAGATGGTCGTCCTGCTAGTTTTTTTATTGAATTATAAGTGTCCAGATGGTCGTCCTGCTAGTTTTTTTTATTGAATTATAAGTGTCCGGATGATCGTCCTGCTAGTTTTGACTGAATTAGAAGTGTCCAGATGGTCGTCCTGCTAGTTTTGGACACTTTGTTGCTTCGTCATGTTCGTATGGAAGTTACGTGTAGGCTGGTGGGGTTTCTGGCTTGGGAAGCAGTTGACACTTTTGGTAGTGCACTTTAGTCCAGTTTAGTTTTGAACTTCCTTTGACTGTATCGCCTTAGCCTGCTCTGTCTGTCCTTATAAGTAGCACCTTAGTCTAAAGTCACCATAGAGGGAGAAACCCCCACTAGATCTCCTCTCTCTCGAGAGAGAGAAGAAGATTTACTATACTTATATACTATACTTTTTCAAGAATGGAAACCAGGCCCTAAATCGAAATACTGGCGCTGCTACGTGACATTACAGCGCTTCATAAAAAAAGACTGTTTAGTTCATTTATGTGGCCGAGTTTACAGGGTCCTTGCCTTCATGAAGTAGAAGTTACATAACATGCTCTTTCATTTCACTTTAGTTATATTATATGGATGTGATCCGATACAACACAATACAGTACAGTACATTATAATATGACATAATATAATATAATATAATATAATATAATATAATATAATATAATATATCGATACATCCCTTTTCTAGCAGGCTCTTAGTATTTTCAGATATCTACAGTTTCGTCCATGTCTGTGTGGGAAGAATGTAACTTAGTTTTTGAAGGTAAAGGAATGATGCTTTTGTTTCTTTCTGTTCTTTCATCTACGGTTGTTTTGGGTTTTTTTTTTCTCTTTTCGCATAATTTCTTTTGCAGTTTTTATTTATAAAAATAAATCATTGCATTTATCATTCCATTTATTAACCCTGTTATCACTTCCGACTAAATGTAACTATCTTATTGCTTCGAATATCTAACAGCGGAGCGATTATTCTCTGCTCTGCCAGGCAAAGCACGGTCGCGTAGAAGACAAACGGGCGCGTTTGTAGGTAAAGGAGGTCAGCCGAATCGGACGTATGAATTAACGCAATGGGAAGAGTAGCGCGTTAAATTGCTAGTCTTTCTCGAGGTTTTCTGTTTATTGCACAAGGTGGGATTCTGTGTTCTTCTAAGTGAGTAGGAGATGTGTCAGTTTTTATTTTTTATCTGAAGGTTTCCTGGGTTATTTCACTATGAAGGACATTTTTGTTATTTTACGACCTGTTCCAAATAGACTGTTGCTTAAAATGTTTTTTTTTGTTTTGTTTTTTTTTAGCGATGTGCAAAGAGTTTCTGTAAAAAAAAAAAAAGTGAGATTTACTTAACGTGGATTTACTGGAGTTTTATTATAATGAGAGTTACTTGACGTGGATTTACTGGAGTTTTATTATAATGAGAGTTACTTAACTTGGATTTACTGGAGTTTTATTATAATGAGAGTTACTTACCGTGGATTTACTGGCGTGTTATTATTATGTAAATATGGGTAGGCAGCACAACGCAGAAGTAGTGGGACAGATAAGAAAAATAAACAAGTATCTGACCCGGCTGACCAAGTGACACATGAAAAAAAAAGCAAAATGTATAATTAAAATTAGAAATATCTACATTTTTGTACAAACATATTGGTACATCACCCAATGAATGAACTAAAAAACTACATAAGCGTATAATAATAACGTTATTTCTTTAGATTTCTTTCAATTTCTTTAAATTTCTAATATTTCCAGACATTGAAGCGTTCATTTTATCTTCTTCTTCTTCTTTCAATAGCTTTCTGAGCCAATGGGGCTTTTTGCTGCAGACTATACACATCTCCATTTCTCTCCTATCTTGATGTTTTCTTGTCATTATATGTGTTTATATTTTCCGTCACGAAAAATATATTCACAGTTCAATTTAAATTTGTTATTGATCTGTTGTTGCAGTTGATTTATCTCCCTGTAAGTGCAAATTTCAAATTGCTGTTTGCTGAAAAGTTAGAAAATCTAATATTCGGAAACGCGGGCTTCACATCGAACTGCGACTCAGCTGCTGTGGATTTATTTAACCGCAAGAAAGGATTAACGATCAAGCTGCTTTTCTAGCTCCACCACCGTTGATAACATGTCGATTCTAGCCCTGCTGGCCAAGTTTTAGTATCACTGTAGGTTTAATCAAATATTTGTTTGATTATGGATGCACAGCTTGCCTACCGCCTTAACGAGCAGTGACATTCATGCATATGTCTTCTTATCAATCTGCTATTGGATTTATCATGTTTATAAATGTCCCCAAAACCTGCTTGATTAGAGAATAGTTTTTTTTAATGTAATCATCATCAGGTTCCGTGTCGACTGGCGTTTGGTATTATGTTCCTCCATGGTACCCGATTCTTCATGCAGTTCAGTTGGTGATCTCATCTCACACCATCTCGTCAGACTGTCCAGTATCCTTTTTCTCTGCCCTTCCCTAGTTCTTATTCCCTCTATTTTTTCCTGTTGTTACAATATTTCCAGTGCTCCCTCTTCTTGTTGAACATCTTACGAAAGTGTACATTCTCTCTCTCTCTCTCTCTCTCTCTCTCTCTCTCATTTTTTTACAAGATTTTTTGGTCTTTCCTGCTCTTCTAATATATTCTTCATTAGTAATCTTTGCTGTCCAGGGAATTCACAACATTCTTCTGATAAAGCACATTCTACTACTGCAGCGATCTTTATGCGGATCTGCCTACTGCCCTTGGTTCCCTTCCATATAATAAGATAGACTCAATACAGCATGGTAGGACGTAACCCTATTATAGATGCATCTAGTGGACATTATTTTCGCCATGTTTTCCTTGACCTTTGGGTACACGGCAGGGTGCTGTGGTCAACATCACGCCTGGCTGTCTTTCCTTCACCAACTCCAGATGAATCCAGGTACTCCTTTTTAAGAGCTGGGTAGCTGGGCTATCTCCGGCTATACTTAAACCAAGGACTTTCGCCTTGAGGGGCGGGTACTCTAGCCACTACATCACTACCCTTTATAACTAGTTGAAGATAAAAAAAAATATACTCTTTTATTTGACAAAGTGTTCAGTGGTGTATGGGAGTATGTTCCAGTTTGTATGCGTCTAATGATTGGACTAACCTACATCGTGTATGACTCATGTAAAAATGTACTGTTTACCTATACTGAGAGCTAGATCTTAGGTTAGTTAACAGCCTACGTGGATGTTTGAATACGACTTGTGAGTTAGCTGTGGGTGGTGCCACTATGTAGCTAGTTAAATTAATAGTCTGTGATAAGACTAGGATTAGATCATCTATCTATCTATCTATCTATCTATATTATCTATCTATCTATCTATCTATCTATCTATCTATCTATCTATCTATCTATCTATCTATCTATCTATCTATCTATCTGTCTGTCTATCTATCTATCTATCTATCTATCTAATCTATCTATCTATCTATCTATCTATCTATCTATCTATCTATCTATCTATCTACCTATCTATCTGTCTGACTGTCCGTCCGTCTCTCCGTCCGTCCGTCCGCCCGCTCGTCTATCTGTCTGCCTGTCTGTCCTTCCTTCCGTCCTTCTTTCCTTCCTTCTGTCCTTCTGTCTGTCCATCCATCCATCCATCCGTCATTATGCATGTGTGTGCATGTTTATCCATTATTCTGTGTGTCTGCATGTCAGCCTGTCTATTTGTGTCCACGTCTTAGTGAGACATAGACAGTTTTACTGTATATAAGCACTCAGCACTATCTTACAAATGGTAAGAAACAAATGAAGGTTCCACATCTGAAATAAATAAATAAAACGCGTGATTCATCTTCAACTTAGTTGTCTCATAAAATGGCGTCACCGTAGATCCATTTTTATCTAACGTTTCTCAATGTCTACTTAAAGTAGATGTTATTTATTCTTCTGTTCTAAACGGTTTATGCTTCAGAAATTTACATTATTACTACATTAGAAAGCCACGCGAGTAAATGACGGCAAAGATAATGTAGCAAGGGGACATGATTTCATGCAATTGTAATTAACTGCATATATTGAGAGACCTTTGTAAAGTAAGATTTACCAGAAATTGATTCAAATCTTTCATGTAAAGTAAGATTTACCAGAGATGGATTCAAATCTTTCATGTAAAGTAAGATTTACCAGAGATGGATTCAAATCTTTCATGTAAAGTAAGATTTACCAGAGATGGATTCAAATCTTTCATGTAAAGTAAGATTTACCAGAGATGGATTCAAATCTTTCATGTAAAGTAAGATTTACCAGAGATGGATTCAAATCTTTCATGTAAAGTAAGATTTACCGGAGATGGATTAAAATATTTCATGTAAAGTAAGATTAACCAGAGATGGGATTCAAGTCTTTCATGCTAAGTCACAAATCAAATCTCAAGTCACTACCTTCGTATCCCAAGTCAAGTTTCAAGTCACTGCCTTCATATCTCAAGTCAAGTTTCAAGTCACTGCCTTCATATCCCAAGTCAAGTTTCAAGTCACTGCCTTCATATCCCAAGTCAAGTTTCAAGTCACTACCTTCATATCCCAAGTCAGGTTTCAAGACACTGTCTTCACGTCTTAAGTCAGATCTCAGGTCAGTACCTTCACGTCCATGGTCAAGTCTCAAGTCACTGCGTTAACGACCCAAGTCAAGTCCCTACCTTCAGGTCCCAAGTCAAGTCTCACGTCCCTACCTTTACGTCTAAATGTCAAGTCTCAAATCACTACCTTAACGTCTCACGCCAAGTCTCAAGTCCAGGCTCAGATCTGTATGTCAGGAAGCAGAATTACTACTGGTTCCAATTACCAGATCAACAGTGCTTTGTTATAGCATGCTCAAGGAGTTGTAAGTTAAGTGAAGAAAACACAGTAAAACAATAAACATGATATTCTGTACACTTTAGTCTCCACTTTGTCATGTATCTCTTCATCAATTTACACATTCTATACTTTAAGCTGATCTGGAAATGGATGCAGCAGCAGCAGGCCATCTTGCTCACAACCGAGAGGCCTACAGGAGTGCTGTTTGGGAGGCAAAGTTCCGCAAAGGAATGAATACTTTAAGCAGTAATAATAAAACCTCTTAGAATTCTTCTTATATCTTATATCTTTCCCGTGCCGTTAAACGTCACATAGGGCTCGCAAGGTAGTTCGCCAATTTTTCCTGTCTTCGACGAGACTTTCAACCTCATCAATATGTTAATTTGGCCTCTCTTAACAATGTCCTCTTCAGAGTTTCACGCGGTCCGCTTCTTTTTCTTTGGCCTGTTGTGTTCCACTTGATAGCTTGTTTTGGGATTCTCTGATCGTTTCTTCTCATCACATGACCAACATATGTCCATCTCCTTTTCCTGATCACCCATGAGACTGGTTGTTGTTCAGTCATCTGTCTTATCTCTTCATTGTTCTTGAATTCGTTCCACTTGATGCCGAGTATTTTCCTTAGGCATTTGTTTTCAAAAGAGTCTAATTTCATTTCTATTTCTTTAGCTGTTTTCCAGCTTTCGCGTGCATAACTGAGGGTGGATATTACATTTGAATTGAATAATCTTAACTTGGTTTTTGTGCTTATAATTTTTGAATTCCATATGTTCTCAAGATTCTTGAAGATCGATGCTGCTTTTGCAATTCCAATTCTAACTTCCTTTCTGGTGTCACCATCCTGGTCTATGTAGCTGCCAGTATATGCAAATTGATTGACTTCTTCAATATCTGTCCCTTCTATGTGTATTTTTCCACTTTTACTAATGGGAATTTTCATTATTTTTGTTTTGTCCTTGTTAATTTCAAGTCCTATTTTGCTAGCCAGTGAAGACAGGCTATCTATTTTTTCTTGCATGGAATTCACATTGCTACTGATAAGAGTTATGTCATCAACAAAATCAAGATCTTCTAGTTGGGTCCCATGTACCCATATATCTATGTTACCTGTGCAGCATTTTTTCATTATGAAGTCTGTTGTAATTCTAAAAAAGCAAAGGAGACAGTATACATCGTTGTTTCACACCTGCTTCTTCTATTTTGACTGCACAAACATATCCTTTGTAGAAGTCCTTAATGATGTTGACAGTTTTAGATGGTATTCCATATAGACTTAAATTTCTCCATAAAGAATCTCTGTGTATGCTATCAAATGCCTTTTTAAAGTCTGTGAAGTTCAGTATTAATGGTTTCTGCTTTTCAATAGGGAATTACAGAATTAATTTTTCACTTTACTATCGGCGTCTAACTGACTCGATTTTAGGTTCTGTTGTCAGTTACTTATATTTGTAAGAACAGAAGGATGTGGCGGCCCCTCCTATAATTTGATAATCCTTGCATAAATCCAAGCTTAAAGTGTTGAAAGTCAAACCTGGGCCATTAGTGTCCATCTTCAAGTCGAGTGCATGTCGAGTCTTTAAAGTTACTCGAGTCGCACCATAGTCCAGCTTAGTGGTCTAGATTCTACATCTTTGCCATTTACTGTGCCTTCTATGTAAGATATATTCAAATACATCTCTGCCATTTACTGTGCCTTCTATGTAAGATATATTCAAATACATCTCTGCCATTTACTGTGCTTTCTTTGCAAGATATATTCAAATACATCTCTGCCATTTACTGTGCTTTCTTTGCAAGATATATTCAAATACATCTCTGCCATTTACTGTGCTGCTTTCTATGCAAGGCACGAGGATTCTGCGGAAAATCGTGAGCAAACATTTTTTTAATCGGAATTTATAGATAGAAAAAATATTTAATGTATCATCTTAACCTGCATCCTTTTATTTGCTTTTTAACATAATCTCTATTTCTCTGCACACATTTTTTCCACCGCTCTGCAAGTTTGAAAATACCCTCCCTGTAGAATTCCATCCCAGCTGACCGACGGCACAGACGCACTGCTTTCTAGACTTTCTCTCCTGTGGGAACCAGCGGGCACAAACTTTTCTATAGCCTAGGGTTTCAGTCATTTCCTGTACTGCATTGTGTCCTATTCCAAGATTCACAGCGATTTCAGATACTGTCTTCTTTAATGATGTCGTCTACCTTTTCTACATTACGTTCAGTGGCGGCAGTTCGAGGGCGACCGCTGCGAGTCCTATCTTGATTGTTCGGGTATCCATTTTTGAAATGTTTCACCCGTCTCCTAACACTGCTAGCACCCATACACACATCTCCATAAGCAAACTGAAATCTTTGGTGAATTTCGGCAAAGGAGATTTCCTCTTTAACGAGGAACTCAATAACAGCACGTTGGCAAAATGAAACTTCAGCATCCGCCATTTTGTTTCTGCTCCGCGTGGTCACGAGACACATGATGGTGATGTCATGTGACACCTACATGAAGTGCAAAGAATGCAGATTAAGGTGATATTTTTATATTGTCTCTTTATGTAAATTCTCATTTTTAAAAAAACTTTTCCTCACGACTTTCGGTATGACCCTCGTATATTCAACGACATCTCTACCATTTACTACGTTTACAAATTAATAGAAGACATTCTGTTTGTTAGAAGAATTAAAACTGCTACTGTGGTGGCTTGGTTAGCTGAGTGGTTAGGCTCGATTGACTAATCCGGTGGTACCGGGTTCAAGTCTCAACAATGGGATTTTTCAGTTACACATCAAAAAGATCCTAGGTCCACCCAGCCTCTAAAAAGAAGTCATAAAAAATATGGGAAGGTATCTAATTAGCGATGCCATTAAAAAACATGTAACAAGTAGTTGTAAATAGCGATGTCATCAAAAAGTAGCACCAAGTAGCTGTAAATAGAGATTCCATCACAAAAAAGAACAAGTAGCTGTAAATAACGATGCTATCACAACAAGTAACAAGTAGCTGTAAAGAACGATGCTATAAAAAAATAAATAACAAGTAGCTATAATAGCGATGCCATAAAAAAAAAGTATCAAGTAGCTCTAAAATAGCGATGCCGTCAAAAAAAAGAAGTAGCAAGTGGCTTTAAACAGCGATGCCATCAAACAGAAGTACCAAGTAGCTCTAAAATAGCGATGCCGTCAAAAAAAAGAAGTAGCAAGTGGCTTTAAACAGCGACGCCATCAAACAGAAGTACCAAGTAGCTCTAAAATAGCGATGCCGTAAAAAAAAAAGAAGTATCAAGTAGCTTTAAACAGCGATGTCATCAAACAGAAGTACCAAGTAGCTCTAAAATAGCGATGCCATAAAAAAAGAAGTAGCAAGTAGTTTTAAACAGCGACGCCATCAAACAGAAGTAGCAAGTAGCTTTAAACAGCGATGTCATCAGTTTGTAGCTCAGCTCACTCCAGCATAGGTTTATGAACCACACCTGCCACTAGTGCTAGAGTCATAATTGAATCATGTTTACATAACGTGGGACCTCCCTCTTTACTTGTCAACAGTCAAAATATGACGTTCGCTGACGTAAAACACTCTGATTGATTCAACTTCCATTCATCCCCGTGAAGAGGACCCGTGTCTGGTGATCGACCTTTTAAAATTAGCAGACCGCGTCCACATACAAATTTGAAAAGCAAAATAGAAATAAAAAGATCTTACTTATCCTCGGTGGAAACTTGTATTTACACAAGTTTAATTTTCTTCATGTATGAGTTATAACGTTACACATTTTCTGGTTTTGAAAAGTTCATCATAAAGTGGATTGTGGAGCATACACGATCACGGACTTTTAACTTTGGATTCAACACACACACACACACACACATGTATATATATATATATAATCGCCTTTCACTCCTTGAGAGCATAAGCCACTAATAAATGCTCTCCAGTCATCCCACTTCTTGGAATTATTCTCTGCTTCCTTCCATGTGCATCCCTTGTCTCTGAGCACTGTCATAATTTCTCTTCTCCAAGTAAGTCTAGCTCTTCCTCGTTTTTCTATCTCCTTGAGGATTCCATGTCAGTGCCTGGTCTTGTTATTGCTGGTGTCACTATAACCTACATGACTGTGGAGTCTGCTAAAGAAGTACAGCACGCACCCTGCTTTTTTAGCTCCACGTAAGAACTGATAAAATAGCCGTCATAGCCAGCTCCTAATCCGACACGATGCTATGCCTCAATACCTTCACCACATCGGCTCGCAGTTTTAGGGAGATAGAGCAGGAGCAGATTCGAACCCTACAAATCAGTAAACTCTATAGACCACGTCCTGCACTGAGGCATGAGTGGCATTGATAACCTTGAGAGAGGAACTTTATGTGGACGAGAGCGAAACCTGAGTCGGACTGTCACGTTTATGAAGCAAATAAACATGGTTATATGAGATCAAGCGGAAGAAGTCGGAGGGGCACATTCTCAAGCTTTTCCTGGCACTTAGTTTTGAGTTCTCCAGTTTTCATCTTTATGTGTCAGTAAAAGCGGTCATTGGGCAATCTGTGCCATGTAATCCTAAAAGCCGCTGTTCTTTTCTGCACTAAAATTGTTCTTTTTTTTCTGATGTTGTAGTACCAATCTCGTTGTTCTTCTACTCTTTGGTAATAATTATGGTGCCCATGTGTGATACTGACCAGTAAGTGTCAGCTTTCCTTGTGTCATGGGATACAATGAGGCGATTGATCTCATTCCAGTCAGTCAGTCATTTGCTTGTCTCTTGTAGAAATTTGCCTCCCTAACAGCTCTCCTGTAGGCCTTTCGGTTGTAAGCAAAGATGCCCTGCTGCCGATGTATCCATTTGTAGATTATCAACGATGTCTTGCAGCCATCTTCGCCTTGGTCTTCCTCTCTTTCTTTTTCCCATTATGTACCCTTCCAAGACGGTCTTCATCTTCTTTCAGGTATCTGCAAATACCAGGCTTTCCAATAAGATCCATTACAAAAGGGACCATTTGGATGCCAACCTCTGTTTGCCAGACTGTTGAGAAGTAACTTGTTGTCAGTGAGCGCATTTTAGAAGAGAAAAAAAAACATAGTTATTTAGGAACTGCATCGTCTTGACAAGAATAAAAACGCCCAAACTTCACCTAACTTGCTTAGTCTGTCAACAGTCTTGCCATTATAAAAAGTCGAAATTAGCGACAACACTTTTGTTAGTATTTTTTAATAAGTCTTTCATATTTTTTTTATCCAATTCTGACACAACTTTCTCACTCTGTGAAATGTTCTTTATCTATATTCTTTGCGCATTCTTTTCTTTTCGATACAACTTAGAATCATTTTGACTGGTAACTAAAAATAGAGAAGAGAAGAGGAGAGAGAGAGAGAGAGAGAGAGGAGATGACAAGAGAGTTGAGGAAAAGCCCTGATCGTAAAGCACGAGGGAAAGATGTAGCACTAACATTCTTAACCATGTTTAGAGACACGTCAGATTGTTATCTGAGAGATAATGACAAAAGTATACCTCTCATTTAGAATAAGCACAAATCGAGGACAAGCAAACCACCACGGAAACTATTGACGGGTGTAACAGAAAATCTGAATATCTCCTATGGGAAACTAACTGTCCAAGAAGTCTGTTTGCCCCTTCAACATGGCAGGGTACCTGGGTGTTGTGGACAAAGTAAGACAAGACTGAAAATAGACGATATAAAACTGTAAACGGGTTTATTACACTGATTTCCTTTTTTAAAAGTAGTCTTAAAATACAAAATGATCTATGGATATACGAGATGCGTCTTTTTTAGAAGATTTCCACAACAAAATCGCATTCAGTGATAGCCTTGACTTTGGAGAATGCCTTCGTTAAAGCTGGATCGAACGGTCTGTCAGTTGGAAGCAGATCACCTTGGTACTGTGGACATTTACCCCTCATATATGAACAGCTTTTTCTAGTGGTGGATGATTGAATGTGTGATAACTCATATTGTAGGTAGTGCTCAACTTCCAAATAAACGAACACGTCGACGTTGACTTCGGCTCAGGAACGACCTCTACATTGAAGAACAGATCCAAGTATAAGTCCAACTCCACACATCTCACACATATACTCAATGTTCAGTCAGTTTTTCAGCATTCGTTTAAACAAATAAAAACCTTTCATACTTCTCATACGTCCGTGCTCTAGCTTCTACACATTTGCTCTCTCTCTCGTTCTCCCTCTTGCTCTCTCTGTCTCTCTCGCGCTCTCTCTCTCTCTCTCTCTCTCTCGTTCACTCTCTCTCTCTCCCTCCTTCTCTCCAAAAATCGCGCCAAAATCCTTCTCGTGACAAAATTCAGCAACAGCTTAGTCACTGAATCATGTGACCAACTTTCACATCATCACTTACTTAAATTTGTTTGTAGGAATGTCTGAACAGTCACAACATACCAAAGACCACATATACTGCTGTAGTATGTACACAGCTCTTTACAAACAGGACTTTATGGTGTGTCCCCTCTTCTTCTCCTCGCATGAAACCAGTCCGGACCTACCATCAGAAAGAGAGACATCTGTTTTCTTATTTTGCAAAAATCTGCCTTGACCTTGTTCATGAGAGTCATTCTTTTCCCTTAAACCTAGAACATGACACTTGTTTTATGGAAGCATTTTTTTTCCGTAGACATTATCACAAAATTATATTCTACATTATGTAAATAGACTGTAAAACCTGCTTTTACGGTCATGTTAATAGAGCTTTCCTATGTGCGGACGTAAATGAGATTTAAAACTGGCTCGGAAGGCCAGGGATACTTGGAGATGTGAAAGCTCATGTTTCTCCGTCTTCCTTCTTTCCTTTCCTGTCCTCCAGGAAATGTGATGTATTTTATGTACACCCAACCTACCCGCGACATAACGCGGCACCAGCACATACCAGGTATATTTAGCTTTTGGTGCAGTTTTACACCCAGGGTTTGGCGGTGTAGGGCTATTAACTTTTACATTCGTGTCCTTGTGTATTTACCTAGACGCAGCACTGTCCTGTATGTGTCTTTTCTTTATAGGCAGGTACGGGAGAGCATAAGCTGTAGTGCGTTTTTAGTAAACGTAGATATATGTTCTGTATACGGTCAGTGTTGTGTCACGAGTTCAGACTATACTGTGTGAATGTTTTGAACTAATCTTATTATTATTATTATTATTTCTCCTAGAGTTAAGTATAGGTATTTTGGAATCTGTAATAGGTTTTAAAGACGTTTCAGAGATATTGTTGTGCTGTATTGCTTCTTTCATACACAACACACAAAAGGCACGTGTAAGTAATTATTGTTTTCTTTTAACTTTTTTTTTGCCTAGTACTTTGTGGCTTCTTTTTAATGAAAGTAAATTATCACTGCGCCTACACTTACATTACCAGCATACTCGAGTGCAAGTAATATTTTTTTTAAACCCCAGGGTATTGTTTGTTTGAAGATAAAGATCGTTTTTTTTCACATAAAGTATATGGCGTTTTTTTCCTCCTGTTGATTGCCACACAATTATTTTAACGAAGTTCATAAATCCAAGATAATGTAGTTGTCACGAATGTTCCTTAACTTTCATTGTGTGTTTTTGTACGAGAAAAATTGGTCCGCCATTGTTAAGTACCATGTGTTTTTTTCCCTTGATTTAATGTTTTTTTTTTCAAATGATTTCCCCTTTCCCCCACCCGCTGTGCTGTAATTTATGTCCATAAACATATACGTTGTATGCGCATGTCTTGTGGAGTTTCTGTCATCCTTATTGTGTCACTTGGACATGGGAGACTATTTACACGCTTTCTCTCTATGTGTATGTGGGGTTGGTTGGTTGGTTGGTTGGTAGGTAGGTTGGTTGGTTGGTAGGTTGGTTGGTTGGTTGGTTGGATGGTTGGTTGGTTGGTTGGTTGGTAGGTTGGTTGGTTGGTTGGTTGGTTGTTTGGTTGGTTGGTTGGTTGGTTAGTTGACTGGTAAGTTGGTTGGTTGGTTGGTTGGTTGGTTGGTTGGTTGGTTGACTGGTAAGTTGGTTGGTTGGTTGGTAGGTAGGTAGGTTGGTTGGTTGTTGGTTGGTTGGTTTGTTGGTTGGTTGGTTGGTTAGTTGACTGGTAAGTTGGTTGGTTGGTTGGTTGGTTGGTTGGTTGGTTGGTTGACTGGTAAGTTGGTTGGTTGGTTGGTAGGTAGGTAGGTTGGTTGGTTGGTTGGTTTGTTGGTTGGTAGGTTGGCTGGTTTGTTGGTTGGTTGGTTTGTTGGTTGGTAAGTTGGTTGGTAGGTTGGTTGGTTGGTTGGCTGGTTGGTTGGTCATCTTTTCCTGTGGAAATAGTCGAGAAATATTCTTTCTCTTGTAGTGAGAGTCCCCCTCCCCCTCAAAAAGGGCTTTAAAAGTATTTTTATAGGCTGAAGTAGGCTTACTATCACAGGCATTATTATTATTACTACTACTATTGTTATTATTATGTATATCTCTGACACTGTGAACTGATGGTCGATGAGGTGAAGATGTTGAGTCACACCATCGTGTCGGATTGTGAGCGGGAGTCTTTTTTGTCAGCCCCTGAAAAGAAGATCTCACAAATAAGGGCGGGTTGGTGGTGGGGGGGGGGTGTCTGCATTACTTCTTCAGCAGATCCACCCGCCATGGTGACTATGGCCATCTCAGAACTGAAAGGTGGGACAGGGTCTTGATCGCCTATGATTAACCATCCTTGACGCTAGGATGTCAGTTATGGGCCGCTGATTGCCTGATCGACAGTGACTGGCCCTCACCCAGGTTTCCACGTCAGTCTTAGACCTAAACTGTTATTTTTGCTTCAGTGACGCTCACGTGATTAAAGTCACTTTGCCCGGCTTTCTCCATTCTCCACTGATGGTATCCTTTGTGGGCCCAAAGATTCTTCTTAAGGTCTTGTTCTCAAAGATCTACAATTGTTGTTCATCTGTTGTCCTCCGTGTTTCTGATCCATACTTGAGGGCTGGTCTTATAGTTTTGTAGATTGTTATTTTGGTGTTTTGTTGCAGGATTTTGTATTTTAGCAGGTGTTGTAAGGCAAAGAATATTTTATTCCCTGTCTGTACTCTGCTTTTAATTTCCTCGCTTACTGTGTTGCTTCTGTTGAAGGTTGTGCCTAGATATTTGTATTTTTTCTATTTTCTGATAGTCATATCTCCAACATTTATATGATCTGGATCATTCTGCCTCTGGCCTTTTGATATCTTCATATACTCTGTCTTATCTCTGGTCTTTTGATATCTTCATATACTCTGTTTTATCTCTGGTCTTTTGATATCTTCATATACTCTGTCTTATCTCTGGTCTTTTAATATCTTCATATACTCTGTTTTATCTCTGGTCTTTTGATATCTTCATATACTGTTTTATCTCTGGTCTTTTGATATCTTCATATACTGTTTTATCTCTGGTCTTTTGATATCTTCATATACTCTGTCTTATCTCTGGTCTTTTGATATCTTCATATACTCTGTTTTATCTCTGGTCTTTTGATATCTTCATATATTCTGTCTTATCTCTGGTCTTTTGGTTTGTTAAGAACTCTCTCTCTCTCTCTCTCTCTCTCTCTCTCTCTCTCTCTCTCTCTCTCTCTCGGTCCCGTCGAAATAAGATTTACATGAATACCGTTTTTTCGTTATTCTGTCGATTTAGATCACATGTACTAGAGTAAAGTGCCGTTGGAATAATAATAATAATCTGGTGCTTTATAAGGCGTTTTATCAGAGGACTATCAGCAATCACAAGCCAGAGATGGACATTAGTGTTTTATTTGGGGCATTTATTGTCAGCGAGGTACACCTGGACAAGACCTTAATTGGGAACAGGCTAAATAAATTAACTGTGGTCTGAGCTTAGAGATAAATATGACTCCCTTTTGGCAGAGATTATTGAGAAGCTGTCTCTTTTTCCAACAACCACTCTGGGATGTCAAGGAAGACACTGCAAGACACTCCCCGTCTGACCAGACACCTGTCTTAGAATACTTCCCTCAACGACGTCACTAAGACGTCACATATCGACGTCACATATCGACGTCACATATCGACGTCACATATCATAACAACTTAAGATATGCAGACGACACAGTTCTGATTGCTAAAAGTGAAGGGGAGCTACAGGCTCTTCTGGACATCGTGGTTCGTGAAAGTAAAAAATAAAGGTCTCAGCCTGAACAAAAAGAAGACTGAAGTGATGGTCATCTCAAAGAAAAGAATACCACCAAAATGTAACATTACCATCGATGGCACAAATCTGAAACAAATTGATAGATTCAAGTACTTAGGAACGATTATAACATCCGATGGAAAACGTCACAGTGAAGTAAAAAGCAGACGTGCTCAGGCCAAGTCAGCATTCCAGACAATGAGACACATCTTGTGCAACATATTCATATCAATGGAAACAAGATTCCGAGTACTTAAATATTACATTGAGCAAATTCTATTTTATTGGTGTAAAGCATGGTCTATGAATAAGAGAGTACAACGAGAAATGGTGGCCATGGAAATGATGTTTATAAGAAGGATATTGAAGGTACCATGGACAGCCAACAAAACCAATGAAGAAATCTTAAGAGAGGCTGGAGTTAAGAAGCAAATTATAGCAAAGATTAGAGGCAGACAAGCGAGATTTATAGGACATTTCCTGAGAAGAGGAAAATTGGAACACACTGTGGCATTTGGAAAAATTGAGAGAAGAAGAGACAGAGGAAGACAGAGAGAGAAGTTATTGGATGGATTGTCAGTGTGACTAGGAAGAAAGTCACCGGCGGATCTCATGATCAACGCAAAAGACAAAGAATTGTGGAGAGAAATGATCGCCTACGCCACGCAGCACGGCACTTAGAATTACTCGTAGAACGACGTCACGTGTAAAGAAATCAAGTCAACACTTGCGGTAGATCTCCCTGCCAGATTATCTGTGCCCTGAGTGAGACTAAGCTATATCAGACCGTGCCTCTCTAAGGTCAATATTGTGCTGCTGTAAGGTTCGCGCCCCAGGAGGTTATCTAGTGTGTCTAATGGTAACACGTTTCTATCAGATGTTAGTTACAGAATAGAGGTGTCAACTTTGGTGATATATCACTGTTATAACAGAAAAACAAAAAGCCCTCTCGAGCACTTCATCGTGGTAGGTTGTGGTAGTTTTGACAGTTCTGAGTTTCATTTCTAGTTAAATTCAACTTCCTGGCAGTGCTTAACTAACTTGTTCTTTGACACTGAAAGTAAATGAACGTGTCAGAATTAGATTTTCAAGAACGATTTATTAAGTGACGAAAAGTAGAATTAGAGCAAAATAAAACATTTGTGATTACGTTATACAAGATTCACCAGCTAGATTAGCTCGAGGATAGATCTTCGTTCATGTGCCTCAGTGATGCCTCTTGGGAAGGTCTCTGATGAGAGTTCTGAACTCATTTAATAAAAAGAAGGCTCCATAACAGGTTGTCAGTCGGAATTTTCTTCTTCAGCGATGTTTTTTTTAACTAGTTTACATTCTGTGATCGACACAGCTTATTAATCCACTAGTCTCCATTTTGTGATCCTAGTTAAGTCTGAATAATTGCATACAGTTCATTGGTATCCTTCCCTGTTATGACTTTACAATATCAGTGGTAGTTCTTCTGCATTCATTCATTATGGCGATTCAGTTTTTTCTCAGAATAACTGAAGTTTTTGTGTACTTATTACACCACAACAAAATTAGAAATATGAAGGACGGTTGATGTCCTGATTTTGCTTGTGGAAGTTTCTTCTTCTATTGCTTCCGTGAAGAACTGACAACTTTTAGATCTTGTCTTATGATGTCTCCCTGTAACTGCGAGCTGGTGTTCTTTGCAGACGATGCTGTAGAGGTGTTGAGATGCAGCATCGCATCGGCGTGGGAGCGGGTTATGGCAGCTACTTTTTTCAGTCCCGGAGTACAGCTAAAAAGCAGGGGGGAGGGGGAGACGTGCAATGCTTCTTTAGCAGACTCCACCACCATGGGGACTATGGCGATCCCTCCCCTGTTGGCCAGGCTAGGCCTGTTACTAAGGGTACCAACGGAGAAGTGGGACAGGGTCTTGGTCAGCTATGGTTCGCTAACCTTATTGTAGTATATCAACTATGAGTCATTGCCTAATCTGGCAGCACCTTCACCACCCCCACCCCCCCCCCCACCACTTTTAGATAAACTCTAAAACGTGAAGAGGTCATTCAAAAATGCTTGGAGAAAATATCCGCTGTTGCAGTCTCTGTTCGTACGCACTGTTCAGCGTAGTAGGTGTGGCTAGAGATTAGCCCAAATTCTAGACCAGGTATTTGTCATTCAAGCTTGCTACTGGTCATAGTGAAGGTATTTATTCTGTGTTTAAAAGCCTTTGAAATAGCTAACATACTTTCCTTACGCGTTGTTACGAAACTTGAAACTGGTGTTTTACTGCGTTTATGGAGATGTTCGGTTGTGAAAATATGTTTATTCAGGATAATAGTGTTACGTTGCTGTTGATGTTCTGAAGTTAATAAATACGAGCAGGTTCTGCTGTAAAGACGCTTGGAATTTTCTTTAAAATTAACTGAAATCTTTGAATAATGGAGCTCCTTCAGACCAGCTTTTCGAACAGTCGCCGTTTGAAATTGTATTTACAGTTTTGTGAACTGTTTGCTGAAATTTCTATAGTTTCTGAGACTTGATGAAACCGAAGTGTGGATATTGCTAATATTTACTTATTTATAATATCGAATGGGATGTTTGGAATACAAAATCATAGTTAGAACAATACATTGATATTTACCAATGTCAGGTGTGTTATTTTGTATAGTGGAACATATAGTAGTGCTCTATAATTGGACAGCTTCGAATCTGTGAGTGATGGCGTTCTTCCAACGCTACAGATCTGCTCCTCAGCTACAAAAAATAAGCGACAATGCGAGCATCACCTTGGAACCCCACATCCAAACTGGTGGAGAATACACAGAAGACGACGACGAGGAAGTGCCTGGAAAGAATAACGATAAGAATACCAATGTTTGCGACAGGAGACTCAAACTTGGTGGCTCTGCCAGTAACTTGTCCAGTGCCACAGAGATGCTACCTGGGAGCGAGTCCGGCGTGTGTTCTGAAGTGAATTTAAGGAAGAACTCCGCCTCACAGGACTACGATGCCTCGCCAGCCATCGCCCAGAGACACAGTTATGGTTGTGATTTGGACACACTTTCTTTCAGAACTTCCACTGAAATGAAATCGGTAGCTTCCGAATCCAAACTTTTCTACCATACATCGACAGATAGTGACTCAAATGTGCCGATATATCTCAAAGGCTCCAACTTCCCCGGCGAGCTACTGGGTATCGATAACGCCCACACGCAATCATCAATTAACGATACAACGTTAGCCCAGTCACCTCGGTCTCGATCACGACTGAACAGACTCCGCGAGGCATTTCGATCGCCACAGATCGGTCGCCGGAAAGCCTCTAAAGATAGAAGTGACGAAGAAAAGTCGCCACGTTTGAGAAAGGCCAAAAGTACGGAAAGCGGTACATTCGTGAAGCTGAAGAAACCCAAATCTGAAGATGGGAGCAAATCTCCGAGGACGAAGAAAAGCGAAAGTATCGAAACCATTCCTGAGATGTCATCTTGGGTTATCGCCCTTGGCTTTTCTGACCTGGAGCTTGATCAGGAGTTTGAAGTAAGTCTGCAACAGGTTAATCTTTGTGACATCGCTTCTTCTTCTTCTTCTTTTTCTTCTACTCCTTTTATTTTTCTTCTTCCTTCTTCTTCTTCTTCTTCTCCATCCTTCAGTTCTTTTGCGCTTTGTGTCAAAAGACCAGAATCTAATATGTGGTGTATTTATTATAAAAGCAAAGTCAAAGTGTAGTAGACTTGTTAACTAATTTTGGATCAAGTCCAAAAGAGTCATTAATTTTTTTTAAGGGAATTTTTGTGTGTGTAGAGTTTCTGTTGATAAGCGAGACTGTGTAATAAATGACATCCACGAGTTTCTGCATTTGTCATATTTCTGTTGAGGATTATTTGTAATCTGCGGAGATTTTTTGAAAGAACTGTACTGAGCACAGTGGCCAAGTTTATTTTATTATAGAGTCTGAGTATATAAAAAGAATAACTTATAACAGAGTACCATGGAACTAGGAAATCTACGTCTAATCTATTTCAACATAAGCGCCACTATCATATCTCTCACAGTCTGGTACTAACAGCCGGACAGAGCAGATTTCTAGCGCGGTAAAGTTTTTATATACGAAGCGAAATACACAAGATGCCTCGCGGCAGTGCAGAAAGTTTTCTGTTCTTGTTCTCTGTTCTTTCCTTGGCGGTATCATTACATATTGTTCTTGTTCTGCTCCTTTCTTCGAAGTATCGGCACGTATTGTTCTTCTTTTGGTCTTTCATTCGAAGTATAGGCAAATATTGCTCTTGTTCTATTATTTTCTTGGAAATATCGGTGGATATTGTTCTTGTTCTGTCTTTCTGAAACTGCCTGCAAGATGTTCTTTACATCGCATGCATGGAAGATGTCGAACCACAAGCATGGAGTGTCGAATGGAGTGCGTATTACATCGACTGGCTTTCAGAATTGAGGCAAAGGTAAAAAAAAAAGATCCATTGCTTCTATCTAGACTAAAGTAAGAGAGCACAGTATGGTTAGATCTTGAAATAATCACTTTTAGACACGAGATAAAGAAAAATAACAAGAGTTACCTGGGTCTTGAACCACGGCCTCCAGTAGGGCGAGCAACCGTCTAGTCACGAGAGAATAGCGCATTCATCAACTTAGCCTTCCTCGTGCTTTCTATCTCTCGTGCTTTGTTTACGTTTTTTTTTTAGAAAGATTTTAACCATACGATATCGTGTTCTGTAAGTGTACTGTGCGAAAGCCTTGTTGTTTCCTTTTTGTAAAAATTTCTATTTAGGCTCCACCACCATGAGAAACATTTCGATTCCTGGCGAGTTGGCTGAACTGAGCTTAGTGTGTGGGAGCACCACTGTGCTAGCCCTGACAACACTGCCACGACTCGGTCACTATCATCTTCGCACTCGACCAGTACGACTGACTTCAGGGACGTACGATTTTCCTGAAGTTGTTTTCTCCATAAAACGCCAGGGCCATATGCCTCCAGCCCATACTCTGTCGGGTCTTCCAGCAGTCTCATGCAAGTGTTGTTCTCTAAGAGAGGTTTATTTCTGAGAGTTTTATATGCTGCATTGTTGGATAGAGTGATGCTTCTCTCCCCTTTTATCGTCTTCTCGACTCCTCCAGCCATTACTGCTTTACCTGCTGTGACATCCTCAGCTAAATTTTGCACTGTTCTAACAGTCCCGTGCGACGCTAACAACGGTTTTACCAGAAACACTCATTCAATCTTTTATTACAACCACCCTTATTTTCCTCGTCGTAAAACTTGTTTTTCTACCAGTTTATAAGTAAAATAATTAGAAAAACAAAACAAAAAAATATGGAATAAATCACAACTGCGACAAAACATCATTTGTTATCTCAGTCTATTAATCTTTTTTTCTTCCTGCCTTGTAACAATGCAGCCTATGCCACGGATGGTCAGAATAGACCACAAGAAAAGGCCTCACATACAAGTGATGAAACCTCCGAAGCTAATTAGAAGCATGTCAAACACAATATTAGAATTCATTTGTCACGTCACTAGAAGACAAAAGTTAAAGGACCTGATTGTTCGGGAGTGGGTGGTGGGGGGGGGGGGGGGAGAGGCGGGTCTTGACGTAACGTAAACAAGAGGAAGATCGAAAGAAAAAAATGTCTGAACTGATTAAGTGTGAGCACATGACTGTTGTGTCCAGTTTCTCGGAGTAAACAAGAGGAAAATCGAAAGAAAAAAATGTCTGAACTGATTAAGTGTGAGCACATGACTGTTGTGTCCAGTTTCTCGGAGTAAACAAGAGGAAAATCGAAAGAAAAAAAATGTCTGAACTGATTGATTAAGTGTAGCCACATGACTGTTGTGTCCAGTTTCTCGGAGTAAACAAGAGGAAAATCGAAAGAAAAAAATATCTGAACTGATTAAGTGTGAGCACATGACCGTTGTGTCCAGTTTCTCGGAGTAAACAAGAGGAAGATCGAGAGAAGAAATGTCTGAGCTGATTGATTAGTGTGACCACATGACTGTTTCTCGGAGTAAACAAGAGGAAGATCGAGAGAAGAAATGTCTGAGCTGATTGATTAGTGTGACCACATGACTGTTTCTCGGAGTAAACAAGAGGAAGATCGAGAGAAGAAATGTCTGAAAGGGCTGGTTACGTGTGGCAAGAGCGGCTGCGACAGATCTGATTAGAAAAACCAAAGACTCAGCACAGCAGGAAGAAACATGGCTGATTTAATGGCGGTGCTTTCTCCTCTAACATCCACATGCGCTGTCCGGGTGTCTTATTTATGCTCGTCTCTAGTTACTCCCTGCAAGTCAAGATTTTTTTTTGTTTAATGTTCTAGAGTTTTTCCTCCACTACATCTAGACAAATCTACCTTCATATGCGACGTCAGTCAGAGAATGATAAGCCAATATGGTTCAGTCACGTTCATACATGTTCCACGTGAATGAGAACGAATTAGAATAGGCGTTAAATGAGCACAGGATCCTATTGAGAAGCCACCTGTGGAGATTCATATCCGTTAATGTCAGTCACTTCATTCAGAGCATTTTTTTTAAAATCATGACCCAACGGCATATAAGATCTTTCATGTCATTTTGGTCAGGATATTGTCACAACTTAAGGTCCGTCCATGACAGTGACATCTGACAACACCGAAGCAATATTTTGTGCAAGGAAGAAAAAAATCATTAATTGTCATTGATTCAGGACCTGATGTTTTGTATTTTCTGTGAGACTCCTGACCTTTTGGCCAGTTACTGAGAGACTAATACCGTGTTCATATTTAATATTTCATATTAACAGAATATTAATCTCCACATATCTTATGGGAAATATTTCGAGCAATTCTGAGTTCATTGCATCAGATTCTTGATTTTATGTTAGCGTATATAAGTGTGTTAGATCTCTTGTTCAAATTATTTCGCTAATTTTTTTTTTAAAACTATTTTTTTTATGATGGAAACTTCATCTCTTGTTCATTTATCTGGAAACTTTTTCATATATTGTTCGTTTATCTGGAAATTTTTTCATCTCTTCTTAATTTATCTGGAAACTTCTTCATCTCTTCTTCATTTATCTGGAAGCTTTTTCATCGCTTCTTCATTTATCTGGAAGAAATCTCTTGTTCATTTATCTGGAAACTTCTTCATCTCTTGCTCATTTATCTGGAAATTTATCCATCTCTTGTTCATTTATCTGGAAACTTCTTCTCTTGTTCATTTACTTGTATTTTGGAAGATTCTTGACCGCTTGTTCAGCTTTTTTTTTTTTGGGACATACATAATCTGCTGGCCATGTTCTGTGGTAGATATTTCATCTCAGGACCATGCGTGTTACGCTGAAGTTTTCTTTTTGCAAACCTTTCACTGACAGCGTTATAACTTCTGACCCTCCAACAAAACTGAGCATCCTCTGCAGCGCCCTGTGTGGAACTGCACTTTCAAGATCCAGAGTGTTTCTTGCTCCCATTCTGATTTACAAGTAGACACACTTACCACAGTTCGAAAGCCTTGTTTACAACTGAGCTCTGAAAAATATAACTGAAAACTTAAAATGTTCTAGATTAACAAAGAGGAAGAAGACTACAATTGTAAATGCTTGTTGATGAGACTTGTATAAAAACATAGTTTTGTTATAGTTATGAGTGGCGAAGTGGTTAGTGCACTGGTCTCTCGTGGCGAAGGTCGGGGGTTCGAATCCGGGCGGAGGCACCCCAGTCACCCAGCTGTAGAAATGGGTACCTCACTTCTTCTGGAGTTGGGGAAGGAAAGGCGGCCAGGCGTAATACTGACCATATCACCCTCTAGTGTGCTGACAGGTCAAGGAAAATATGGGCACTAACAGCATATCCCTATGTGCCTCTAAGGCTTGACAGGATTACCTTTACCTTTGCCTTGTTATAGAAAGATATTTAGAGCTAAGGACTTGCTGGAAGTGGTTGATGCCCTACATAACATACATTATGTGCCTAGTTGCAAAGTACTGGCGATCGTGCTCCTCCATCTTGCGCAGTCCTTGATGTTTCCGATCACTTCAGATTCACTTGGTCAGTCCTCTGAGATACTGTCGTGTAGGCCTTCCTCTGCCTTTTTTTTTCCTTTTGAATTTCCCAGTCATTACTAGGTTGTCCAACTTCTGTCTTCTTATGGCATGTCTAAGTTTTCCAACTTCTGTCTTCTTATGGCATGTCTAAGTTCTCCAACCTCTGTCTTCTTATGGCATGTCTAAGTTCTCCAACCTCTGTCCTCTCATGGTATGTCCAAGTTCTCCAACCTCTGTCTTCTTATGGCATGTCTAAGTTTTCCAACTTCTGTCTTCTTATGGCATGTCTAAGTTCTCCAACCTCTGTCTTCTCATGGTATGTCCAAGTTCTCCAACCTCTGTCTTCTCATGGTATGTCCAAGTTCTCCAACCTCTGTCTTCTCATGGCATATCCAAGTTCTCCAACCTCTGTCTTCTCATGGCATGTCCAAGTTCTCCAACTTCTGTCTTTTCATGGGATGTCCAAGTTCTCCAACCTCTGTCTTCTTATGGTATGTCCAAGTTCTCCAACCTCTGTCTTTTCATGGCATATCCAAGTTCTCCAACCTCTGTCCTCTCATGGTATGTCCAAGTTCTCCAACCTCTGTCCTCTCATGGTATGTCCAAGTTCTCCAACTTCTGTCTTCTCATCACATGTCCAAGAAATTTTGACCGTCTTTTCTCTTATCATTTTAACTTAGTTTTCATGACCTCTTCGTTTGTTTTTCTGTCTGTTAAGGTATATGCTATATCTTTCTCCAGAATCATGTCTCTGTTGCTTCCAGTTTCTTTATCATCTGTACGTACAGACTTAGAAAATTACTCAGGTTTTTGTTTTAAAAAAAATTATACTAGCGTGGTTAAAGAGTATTATATTTCGAACACACACAGAATCACACAAGTGCTCATACCTTGTCTGATAAACCTATGGACGATTTTTTTACATCCGGTCACATGGCCTTACTTGTACCAATACCAACAATCACCTTCAGGCGTTTCAACGATCAACTGTCCACAGGCCAACAACAATCCCTCCATGTACCAATATTCAACCAGCCACAACCTGCATGCAACCATCTGAACACCAGCGAACACCTAGATAAAAGACACTGAAAATGTTTTCTGCGTAACGTTAACGGAAGTGTTTCCTCGGAGTTAAATTAGTTACATTTTTTAATCGTAACATAACATTACATGTTAATGTTAACATGATGTTCTACATGATGTTTCACCAGTGCACAAGTAGCTGGCATGGAAAGTGCCTGGAGCGGAGATGTGGCGGAGAGAATAGTTAATTTACTTGCCGTGCTAGGCCGTTTTCTCGCCTTTCTACACATGTAATTTTGAAGCTCTTTCGTGGCATCATTTTTTTTTCTCAGCTTAGTTCTGTGTGATGGGCTGGTTGGCTGAGTGATTAAGTGCTCGGTTTACTAACCCGGTGGTACCAGGTTCAAGTATCAGCAGTGGGATTTCTCTCTCTTTTTCTCTCTCTCTTTTTCTCTCTCTTTTTCTCTCTTTTTCTCTCTCTTTTTCTCTCTCTTTTTCTCTCTCTCTTTCTCTCTCTTTTTCTCTCTCTCTTTCTCTCTCTCTTTTTCTCTCTCTTTTTCTCTCTCTTTCCTCTCTTTTTCTCTCTCTCTCTTTCTCTCTCTTTCCTCTCTTTTTTTCTCTCTCTCTCTTTCTCTCTCTCTTTCTCTCTCTTTTTCGCTCTCTCTTTTTCTCTCTCTTTCTCTCTCTCTTTCACACACACATACCATGCACACTCATTCACTCACCCACCTTCCCTCTCTACCTCTCTCTCTTTTTCTCTCTCCTTCTCTCTCTCTCTCTCTTTCTTGCTCATTCTCTCTTTCACACACATACACATGCTCACACACTTACTCACTCACTTACTCACCCACCCTCCCTCTCTACCTCCCTCCTTCTCTCTCTCTCTCTCCTCTCTCTCTCTCTCTCTCTCTCTCTGAAAATGGGTACCAGAGAATTCTGGGAATGTAAATGCGGCCAGGTGTGGTACTGACCACATCAGACTTTCATGGGCCGGTGGTCTTGAAAATACGGGCCTGATATCTTATTCCCAATGTGCCTTAATGCAAGTTCATTCATTCATTCATTTGCATGTCCCTTGCGTGAACTTTGCCTCCCAAACAGCACTCCTGTAGGCCTCTCGGTCGTGAGCAAGATGCCCTGCTGTTGTGGCATCCATTTGCAGATCGTCAACGATGTCTTGCAGCCATCTTCGTTTTGGTCTTAATCTTTTTCTTTTTCCCATTATATATCCTTCCAATACGGTCTTCTCTAAATTATCATGACGTTTAATGTGTCCAAAATATTTAAGTTTTCTCTCTTTAATCCTCTTTACTAGCCAGCCTTCTTCAATATTAAGCTCTTGTAGTATAGATATATTTGTTCTTGTTTGTGCCCATGATATTTGGAGAACTCTTCTGTAGCATTTACATTCAAAGGCATTTATGTGTTTCTCAGCTGTTTTGTTAAGTGTCCAGGTCGCACAGGCATATGTTGCGATGGGAAAGATGCATGCCCTTAAAAATCTTATTTTTGTGGTTCTGTCTGCTCCTCTCCACAGATTCTTTATTTTTTTTACTTTTTGAAGAGCAATAGATGTCCTCTTTTTAATTTCCCTCATTGTATCTCCATTATTAGTTAGTAGTGATCCAAGATATTCAAAACTCTTCACTTCTTCCAGTTTTTCCTCATTGATATATATTTCAGCTGCCTTGTTTGTTTTGTCAGTTGTCACCAATTTAGTTTTCTTTGCATTAAGATAGAGGTTCTGCTCTTCGCTGTTCTTACGGACTGCCATAATTAGTTTTTCCATTCCTCTTTCTGTTGTAGACAGTAACACTGTGTCATCAGCATATCTAATCTCTGGTATTTCAGTTTTTATTTAACGATCTTTCTCCCTTATGTTTCGATGACCCAGCCATTACAATCTGTTAGTTTTCACTGATGAACTAAATACTGGTTTTCGTACAAATTATGAATTTCTGTGAAGTAAATACTGGTCTTCCTACAAATTATGAATTTCTTTGAAGTAAATACTGGTTTTTGTACAAATTATGAATTTCTGTGAAGTAAATACTGGTTTTCGTACAAATTATGAATTTCTGTGAAGTAAATACTGGTTTTCCTACAAATTATGAATTTCTGTGAAGTAAATACTGGTTTTCCTACAAATTATGAATTTCTGTGAAATAAATACTGCTTTTCGTACAAATTATGAATTTCTCTGAAGTAAATACTGGTTTTCCTACAAATTATGAATTTCTGTGAAGTAAATACTGATTTTCCTACAAATTATGAATTTCTGTGAAATAAATACTGCTTTTCGTACAAATTATGAATTTCTCTGAAGTAAATACTGGTTTTCCTACAAATTATGAATTTCTGTGAAGTAAATACTGATTTTCCTACAAATTATGAATTTTTCTGTTTCTTATGACTCTCCAGACTCCACTATTATATTCTCTGATTTGATCAAAAATTCTACGTAAGATTCTGTCCTCAAACACTCAAGTTTCTTTCATACTTCAGTTGAATGTTCATATCATATAATGTTCACTGACCAAAGCAGAAATGAATAAGCAAGGAAAAACCAAGCTCAGTCAGAACAACATCACGGAAAACTTCAACGTTAAAACGTGATACAGGATCTGTACAGCAGAAAATTCCTGTTTTGTAGATGTTTATTTTACTTGCATGTGTTACCTCTGTGTGCTACTGTCGAGTTTTGTCAAGGTCAGTTGGTTCTTTCTTTCCTTCAGAAGTTTATTGATGATGATGATGATGATAAAAAAAAATAAGAGAGAGACAATGTACTTTCTTCATAGAACATGAAATGAGAAGAGGGAGCATTGAAAATATAACAGCAGGAAAAATAAAGGGAAGAAGAGCCAGGGGAAGACCGAGAGAAATGATACTGGACAGTCTGACGGGATGGTGTGAGAGGAGATCACCAACTGAGCTGATGACCTGCATGAAGGATCGGGTACTCTGGAGAAGCATAATAGCCAACGCCAGTCGGCACGGCACATGATAATGATGATGTTGATGATGATGATGATGATGATGATGATGATCTGTAGAAAAGATTTTTTTTTAATATACGAGGTAACCAGGAAGTAAATACGATCGTCTTGCGGTAATTAATGTTGATTTATTGTGTCTTCCAGCGCTCGTTCAAGTTTTAGTATATATTTTTTACAGTGTAGGAGATTTTCACTGAGAACATGAGGTCTGTAGAACAATAGCAGGTCTTTTAGCTAGGAGTACGATAGATCAGTCTGTCTGCCTCTGTCTGTCTGTCTCTGTCCGTCCGTCTGTCTGTCTGTCTGTCTGTCATCGTCAACAAGATTTCGTCATGCGTGCTCCCTGAACAGTGTTCCCACCAATTCTCTTCTCCTTAGACCAGGTGCTGTGTCTTTGTAGAGATGTGTTTTTTTGGCGGGGTGTGTACTAGATCCTGGAGACCGTTTCTGTACACACGAAGGGACGTCTTGGCGACCTTGGGTAATGCGTCGTACAAACATATACATACTAGTACATGGAGGAGTGGTTGGAAAGGGGGAGGGGGGGGGGGTCGTGTGCGCTTTTTCTGCTCCCAGAATTCAAGTACACAAGTTAAACATCATGTTAAACATCATTTCGTTTAAGAAACAAAAAAAAAATGAATTAGAAATCAAGGGAGATCATTTATCTGAGCTTGGAAATAACGAAACATATGAAGTGTTTAGACGTTGTTAGGAGGCTTAACATACAGAACAAAATGCTAGATCTAGATAAGCCTGGGAGAGATAACGATATAGTTGGATGGACGGAGGCCAGGTTTATGCTTAAATCAACTTGGCAAAGTGGATCCTGAAAGAAAGAAAGAAAGAAAGAAAGAAAGAAATCTACTGGGGTCCTCTGTAGATAAATTTTCCTGAGAATATAGAGCAGTCATATGATGATAATGATGATGATGATGATGATCCTGTAGAAAAGATTTTTTTTAATATAGGTAACATAAAACCAGGAAGTAAGTATGACTGTCTTGTAGTAATCAGTGTTGATTTATTGTGCCTTCTAACACACTAAGACCAAGGGGTAGACCAAGGCAGAGATGAAAAGACAACATAGAAGAGGATGTAAAAGAAATTGGTGTCACCGTCTGGAGAGAGAACATTAGGAATAGAGAGGAATGGAGGCGAACTTTATCTGCAGCAATGAGCCTTAATGGCTCGACAAGCTGAAGAAGAAGAAGAACACACCGAGAATACTATAAGACAAGAAGGAGCCCAGAATCTGCTGAAGCCAACGGATAATCTCTTCTCTTCATACCAGCACAGCCGTCTTCGCCAGAATTCAAATCTCTGACACAATTCAGCTCCTTGTCCTGCTCGTTTCGCATGAGTGAGAACAAAACAAAGTGAAAGAGATGTTACGGTTAGGACCGCATTCTTGTAACTGTAACACCCGTGGGAACTACGACACTGTTACTCTTACCAGACGCAAGGTATCACTAACATAGCACATTTCGTCCAAGGAATTCATCAGACTCCGATGGTTACGGCTTCGCTTGGTTAAAAAAATAAAAGACCAGTTCTTTCTCTTTGTCTCATTGGCAATTATATATAGTCTACAATATTCTGTCTCTGTCATATTTCTACTAGGATGAGATGTTAATCTACAAGTTTATGCTTGTCATATTCCTACTAGGATGGGATGTAAGTCTATTAGTTTCTGCCTCTGTCATATTTTCTACTGGAATGAGATGTAATCTATTAGTTTTTGCCTCTTCATATTTCTACTGGGATGGGATGTAATCTATTAGGTTCTACCTCTGTCATATTTCTACTGGGATTAGATGTAATCTATTAGTTTCTACCTCTGTCATATTTCTACTGGGATTAGATGTAATCTATTAGTTTCTACCTCTGTCATATTTCTCCTGGGATTAGATGTAATCTATTAGTTTCTGCCTCTGTCATATTTCTACTGGGATTAGATGTAATCTATTAGTTTCTGCCTCTGTCATATTTCTACTGGGATTAGATGTAATCTATTAGTTTTTACCTCTGTCATATTTCTACTGGGATTAGATGTAATCTATTAGTTTCTGCCTCTGTCATATTTCTACTGGGATGAGATGTTTACATGAGATGTTTTATGTCATATTTCTTCTCCAGTGAGATGTGATCTGCAAGTTTCTGCTTGTCATAATTCTACTGAGATAAGATGTAATCTACAAGTTTCTGTTTGTCATATTTATAATGAGATGAGATGTAATCTACATGTTTCTGCCTATAATATTTCTACTGGGATGAGATTTAATCTACACTTTCTGTCTGTCATATTTCTAATGAAATGAGATGTAATCTACTGAGATAAAATATAATTTACAAGTTTGTGCTTGTCATATTTCTACTAGGATGAGATATAATCTACAAGTTTATGCTTGTCATATTTCTACTACAACGAGATATAATCTACAAGTTTATGCTTGTCATATTTCTACTAGGATGAGATATAATCTACAAGTTTATGCTTGTCATATTTCTACTACAACGAGATATAATCTACAAGTTTATGCTTGTCATATTTCTACTACAACGAGATATAATCTACAAGTTTATGCTTGTCATATTTCTACTACAACGAGATATAATCTACGAGTTTATGCTTGTCATATTTCTACTACAATGAGATATAATCTACAAGTTTATGCTTGTCATATTTCTACTACAACGAGATATAATCTACAAGTTTATACTTGTCATATTTCTACTGGGATGAGATGTAATCTATGAGTGAGACTAATGTTTCTCAACAGTGACCTAAATGGAGAAATCTCAGCCCAAGCTTTTCCCAGTCATAATCAGGATGAGCGAAACAAAGAAACGACCCAAACTTCTTTGTTTTAACCACGTGCTGCATGACAGAAGTGGTGATGATCCGCCGGAAACGTGGATCACAAACTATAATTTGCTTTAGTGCGTAGCCGTTTCTTCTCAGTATCTGGCACTCTATGAGCAAGAGAGACGTCTTGAAAAATGAAGTAGGATTGGGAGTGGTTATAAAGTGGCTTTTAATATGAAGGGGGGGGGGGGTTGAGAGAAAGAGAAAGGGGTCTGGGGGTCTGTGTGTGAAAGCAGAGGCCCATAGTAGTCAGACCTGACATTGATACTTACCCCTGTTGCCAGGGAACACAGCAGGATGTTTTCAAGAGAGCAGCAATGAAGTCTACACGGGTCAGTCTCATCCCACGCCTTGTTTCACGACCTCTACCCTCATCACTCTCAACTTACACCTTGTCTCACGACCTCTACCCTCATCACTCTCAACTTACACCTTGTCTCACGACCTCTACCCTCATCACTCTCAACTTACACCTTGTCTCACGACCTCTACCCTCATCACTCTCAACTTACACCTTGTCTCACGACCTCTACCCTCATCACTCTCAACTTACACCTTGTCTCACGACCTCTACCCTCATCACTCTCAACTTACACCTTGTCTCACGACCTCTACCCTCATCACTCTCAACTTACACCTTGTTTCACGACCTCTAAACTCATCACTCTCAACTTACACCTTGTCTCAACGGCCTCCACCCTCATCACTCTCATCTTACACCTTGTCTCACGGCCTCTACACGCATCACTCTCATCTTACACCTTGTCTCACAGCCTCTGCCCTCATCCTTGCACCTTGTCTCACAGCATCTGCCCTCATCACTCTCATCTTACACCTTCTCTCACGGCCTCTGCCCTCATCACTCTCATCTTACACATTCTCTCACAGCCTCTGCCCTCATCACTCTCCTTACACCTTGTCTCGCAGCCTCTACTCTCATCATTTTCATCTTACACCTTATCTCACTTCCTCTATCCACATCACTCTCATCTTACACCTTGTCTCACGACCCTCTACGCGAATCACTCTCATCCTACATCTTGTCTCACGGTCTTTTCGCAAGCGAGTATTTTTACATCAAATATTTCTCAAGAGCCCGAAAACACAGTACGACATTCCTGATCTGATTGATCCAGTGAAAGAAATATCAGGCGAGGTCAACGTCTTGGGACCATCCCATAAGTTGGGTGAGAGTTTTATGAGTGACTATATTTGCATGTGGGGTGGGACTAGGGAGGGGGGGGGGGCAGACAGTTGTAGCGTGAGGAATTAGGTTATCTAATTAAAATACCTTTGTTTTGTCACGCATGCCTGGCCAACCATTCATGGGCTGTTTGTGTGGCTTGCGCCATATGTCATTCAGCTGTCAGTTAAAAGTTTGTTTTCCTCCCGCCAATGAGAACTTGAGATAATGAATTTACGATTTGTTACAGTGGCTGAAGTGATTTTACGATCTGTTACTGTGGCTGTGTTGTGACTGAATTTCCTGTTTAGTATATTCACCCTGGAAGTCACTGGAAGTTGTGCGCAGAATAATTTATCACAAACACTGTCTCGTGAAGATAAAGCTTAACCTGAGATATGGGGAAGTAGGTCAGATCAAGATAGCCCTGGTGATATGTGACGGTAGATGTCGCTCTCTGTGTCGTTAAGAGGCAGGTAGTTTTGCAGTTTTGCAGCAAGTCTTGTCTAAGAGAGTTAGAGGAGAGTAAACTGTGCCAGAACAAATCCAGAGAGAAAGAGAGAGAGAAAAAGAGAGAGAAAGAGAGAGAGAAAGAGAGAGAGAAGGAGAGAGAGAAAGAGAGAGAGGAAAGAGAGAGAGGAAAGAGAGAGAGAGAGAGAGAAAGAAAAGAGAGAGAGAAAGAAAAAGAGAGAGAAGAAAAAAGAGAGAGGAGAGGAGAGGAAAGAGAGAGAAAGAAAGAGAGAGAGAAAGAGAAAGAAAGAGAGAGAGGGAGAGAGAGAAAAAGAGAGAGAGAGAGAGAGAAAGAGAGAGAAAGAGAGAGAGAGAAGGAGAGAGAGAGGAGAGAGAGAGAGAAAAAGAGAGAGAAAGAGAGAGAGAAGAGAGAGAGAGAAAGAAAAGAGAGAGAGAAAAGAGAGAAAAGGAGAAGAAAGAGAAGAGAAGAGGGGAGAGAGAGAAAGAGAGAGAGAGAAAGAGAAAGAAGAGAAGAGAGAGAGAGAAAGAGAGAAGAGAGAAGAGAGAGAAGAAAGAGAGAAGGAAAGAGAGAGAGAAAGAGAGAGAGAGAAAGAGAGAGAGAGAGAAAGAGAGAGAGGGAGAGAGAGAAAGAGAGAGAGAGAGAGGGGGGTTTAAAGAAGTTCATGGGGGGGGGGGGGTATAATTCTTCCATCTCACGCTTTCCAGTGGCGTACCGACAAGGCCCTGGTGGAGGTGTCTTGTCTCTGTCTCCCTGGAACTGCGAACTGGTGTTCTTTGCTGCCGATGCTGTGAAGATGTTGAGCCACAGCATCGTATCAACGTAGGAGCGGGTTATGGCAGCAATTTTTTCAGTCCCGGACTGCAGCTACAAAGCAGGGAGTATGCAGTACTTCTTTAGCAGACTCCACCACCATGGGGACTATGGCGATCCCTACCCTGTTAGCCAGGGTAGGCCCGTTACCGGGGGGTACCAACGGAGAGGTGGGACAGGGTCTTGATCAGCTATGATCCTCCAACCCTGGCGCTGGCATGTCAGCTTCGGGTCGCTGATTGCCAAATTGAACAGCACCTTCGCCTCCCCCCCCCCTACCCCCAGATTGAGGTAAGTAAATGTAGCAACCCACCTTTCAGTCCCGTCCCACCTCGCACTAAGAGGGGAGCCACTTTGTCCGAAACAGCGGCCATGACAGCAAGAAATATTCAAAGCGACGTTCAGGGGATCCATGATTATTATTACAAATGTGACAGATTATAGTAGTACTAAAAGGTAATGTAAAAAAAAGGTAAAGGTAATCCTGTCATGCCTTAGAGGCATATAGGGATATGGTGTTAGTTCCCATATATTAAGGAGAAGGATATTTTTTTGTAATAACAGTGATGCAATTAGTACCCAAAACAACAGAAGTAGTATTAGTAGTAAAAGCATTTATGGAACAGTCCACTACTAGCAGAGAGGAGACTTTGGTAACTGTGTTCTCCTGTATTTCTTTGACTACCCATGTGAACATAAAATCTCATAACCAGGAGTGGCCATCAGCGGAAGACAGAACAATTGTATGTATAATTCGACACCGGACATTAGTCACCAGGGTCATGAAACTCCCTGGCTGTCTGTGGCTGGACTTTTCTTGGTCGGTGACAGAGTATCTTAAGATATTTCCAGGGTTTGGACTTGTGGGTATATGGTGGAGGTAGATACTGCGAAGTATTGGCCGGGGTTTGTACGATGTTATGTCGGTCACGATAGCGTTTTTACATGGCAAACATTCCTATTGTGTGTCAGATTCCTTTCTTTTGATCTCTCTCTCTCTCTCTCTCTCTATTATCTTTCTGTTTCTCTCTCTCTGTTATCTTTCTGTTTCTCTCTCTCTGTCTCTGTTATCTTTCTGTTTCTCTCTCTCTCTCTTTCTCTCTCTGTGTTATCTTTCTGTTTCTCTCTCTATATATATATATATATATTATATATATATATATGACAGAGAGAAATAGACATATATGCATACACACATATATTTTATGTATTTCTCGTTCTCCTTTTCTCTAAATCCCTTATTTTGTCCCGGTCTTTTTTACAAGGGTACCGAAAGGCTAAATGTGTGTGTGTGTGTGTGCGCGCGCGCGTTTATATCGTTGTGTCGTTTTTTTATGTGGTCATTGAAAAGGCTTTTGCCGAAATATTGGATTGTTATATGTTCTTCAGTTACCCGTGCTCATTCTTACTTTCTGCCATTCTTGTTGTCTGTTCACTTTCCTCGCTCTTTCTCTTTTTGTGTAAAACTGAACCATACACCTCTGTCTGCTTTCATTATTAGAACCCGTTTTACCACAGTCGCCATCTTCTCATATCTTTTAATCTATCGCACTGTCCCTCTCTCTATGTCTTGCACTGTCCCTCTCTTTATCTCTCACACTGTTTCTCTCTTTATGTCTCGCCCTGTACCTCTTTTTATGTCACGCACTATCCCTCTCTTTATGTCTCGCCTTGTCCCTATCTTTATCTCTCGCTCTGTCTCTCTCTCTTTATGTCAAGCGCTGTCCCTGTTTATCCCTCGAACTGTTTTTCTCTTTATCTCTCCACTGTCCCTCTCTTTATATCTCGCACTGTCATTTTCTTTATCTCTCCGCTGTCCCTCTCTTTATCTCCCGCACTGTTTCTGTCTCACTCTGTTTGTCGCGTTATTTCTCGCACTGTCCCTCTCTTTATCTCTCCCACTGTCCCTCTCTTTATCTCTCGCACTCTTTCTCTCTATGTCTGACACTGTTTCTCTTTTTATTTATCGCACTGTCCCTCTCTTTATCTCTCGCACTGTTTCTCTCTATGTCTCACACTGTTTCTCTTTTTATTTCTCGCACTGTCCCTCTCTTTATCTCTCGCACTGTCCCTCACTTTATCTCTCACTTTCTCTCTCTTTTCTCTCTTATCTCTATCTTTCTCTATCCCATGTTAATGCTTGAATGAGACTTCTTTCCAGCGCCCCACCCCCCAATGTACTCCTAAAAAGCTGCAGTGTCTGGCTTTGCCTCGAGATATAACTTCAGGGACCTAAGATAGGGTCTTGACAAGCTATATTTGGCTGCGACCTGAGGTTAGAGCTGACACGCAGGATTAGAAGATGATGTTTGTTCAAACACGTTTAACATTCTCTTAGTTTTCTCGTCACCGCGCAAGGGGCTCTAACTGCTGTGTATGTTACCTTTATTACTGTACCAGTTATTTCCCCTCCTGCATTCATCATCGCCTTTTCACTCCCTTGAGAGCATAGGCCACGGATAAAGGCTATCCAATCATCTCTGTTCTTGGAATTATTCTCTGCTTCCTTCCATGTATATCCCTTGTCTCTGAGCACTGTCATAATTTCTCTTCTCCAGTTAAGTCTAGGTCTTTCCTGTTTTTTATTTCCTTGAGGATTCCATGTCAGTGCCTGTCTTGCTATGTTGGTGTCAGGTTTCCTCACAGTGTGGCCAATCCACCTCCACTTTCTAGACATGATTTGTAGGTTCATAGGTTCTTGTCTTGCCCTTTCCCAGACCTCCTCGTTCCTGATCTTGTCCTGCTGTTTAATGTTTAAAATCCAGTCCCAGTTTAGCTGAATCCTTGCTTAAGATCTGAAGTTTCTCTTGCATTTGTGTGTGGCTGTGTGCCAGAAGTGCCACATCATCTGCAAAGTCAAGATCTTCCAATTGGTTCCGCAATGTCCATTGTATCCCATTTTTGTTCTTTGTGTGGTAGTTTTCATGATCCAATCAGTTGCTAGAAGAAATAGGAATGGTGATAGCAAACATCCCTGCCGCACGCCTGTTTCCACTTTAAAACTTTCTGTGAGAGTTTCTCCATGTACAATTCTACAAGTTGTTCACAGTCTTTATAAGCTTTGTTGTCTGCAGCACGTTTGTTTAAACTGCTTTTGACTTCAGCTTGAGGTTTGTTTTTAAATCAAACTGCAGTATCATCATTACGGAGCACACGTGTAGCAAAGTGGATAGTCCACTAGCGTGTGGAGTGTTTGATTCTTATCCGAGGCGCTCGGCATAACCAAACTGTAAGAAAAAAAAATGGAGATAAGACTCCTATGGACCCGGGGAAACTATCTTTTAGTGTGGTATCTACGAGTATGAAGAAAAATACAGTAATTACGCATTGTCTCGTGTACACTTCAACAAGATGGTTCTTTTATCCCAAGTATTCCCCCCCCCCTCTCTCTCTCTCTCTCTCTCTCTCTCTCTCTCATTTTGTCTCTGAAGATCTCGCGCTCGGTCTCTAGTGGTACCGGGTTCAAGTCTCAGAAGTTGGTTTTCAAGTACCTCCACACTAAAAAGGCCCCGAGGTCCGCCCATCCTATAAAAATTGGCACCAGAAAAAATCTGGGAAGATAACTGCGGCCAAACATGATACTGACCACATCACACTTCCTTGTGGGGAAGGTCCTGTAAATACGGGCCAAAAACTGTATGCACAAATATTCCTTAATGGCACGGAAACGGGAATTTTACCTTTATCTCTGTAGGTCTCCGTCTGTTCGCACGAGAATCGTCTCTTCTGCTGTCATTTCTGTGTATCTTAATATGCTGTTTATGTTGTTCTTTATTATGGCGCATTATTTATCCACCTCTCGGTCGCTTAGCCTAAACTTGGTAAAGGCCTGGGCCATTTCTAACCTCTACTGTCTCCGGAAATATGGCCTGATCCTCCTTTAGCTGTGATCTTTGCTTTTACTATATACCATTAACTATATGTACTACGCAGACCAAACACAACTGGCGCATCACGGTCTGTTGGATGACATAAGGTGGAAATGCAAGAACATTAGTTGAAATAATGATCATATGAAACAATAGCCCCCCCCCCCACCCTCACATACAGACGAATGCCCGTGTAGGAACGGAGTACAGACCTGAGATGTACTCCAAGAGTACCCAGTTTTTACAAACCTGTAAAACCAGACATGGCTACAGGACTCGAACCTAGGCGAAACCGTGCGGATGCCGTGAGAACCTGAACAGGACTTCATCCTGGCGACCGGGCGTGACCAAGAGCTTGAACGCAGAAGAAGAAGAAATAGAAGAAGAAGAAGAAGATCATCATCATCCCCTCCACTCTCCTTTGACGCCGGTCGGGCCCATAGACTTTACCCTTTAAAAATAAAGATAATTCATTCATTCATCCATTCATTCATTCATCCATTCATTCAATTCTGTTCGGTGTAAGAGCTTATCTGCTCTTGGTCGTTCATGCCATTCTGTTGTCTCCTCCAAATATCTTTGTCGTTCTCCGTGCTATCCAGTTGTCGCAGCAGCGTTATTCTGTTTGTTTATATAACACGTGATAGAAATAAAATGTATGTAAGCAGATTTGTGTAATGTAAGGAAGATGGCCACCATGTTGTACCATGCAGGCACATAGAGGATTTGCTGTTAGTGCCCATATTTTCCTTGATCTGTCGGCACACTAGAAGGCGGTGTAATCATGCCTGACCCGCCTTTCCTCCCCTACCTTCAAAATAAGCCAGGTACCTATTTCTACAACCGGGTAATTGAGGCGCCTCCGGCCAGATTCGAACCACATGACTTCGCCGTGAAAGACTAGTATACAGACCACTTCGCTACACAAGTGCCCATTTGTGTAATCTGCCTGCAGTTAATCGATATAATCGTACTCCACACACACACACACACACACACATACATACATACATACATACATACATATATCAAGAAAAGACCTGTAAAAATGCGCAGCGACTGGCATTAAACCTATAAAGTTCAATAGAACCGTATATCCTTAGCACTGGTGGAGTATTTCTGAATGTAAAAATATATTTCCTACAAACTTATATTCCTATTGCGTTAATTCGGATGTGTGAATACTTCATAGCTGATGTTTATTTTTTCCCCCTGGAAACTCGCAACACCAACTGCAGAAATGTTCACATCAAAGATCAAGCTACCATATAAATAAAACGAGAAACGCTTCACACATATCTGAGTTCACACTAAAGAGTAAGCTTATTGAGACGTTATAAAAAGGCAATGTAAAACCCATATCACTGAAAGGACAGATGCGGAAATAACAAACCATGCGGCAGTTGTTAGCATGAAGGGGCAGATTATATCAGTTATAAATAACTAGGTCAACTAAAGAAGTTATTTAGAAAAAGATATATAGAAAGAACGTAGGAATTCGTGTCAGAGGTTATTTATTCGCATAATGTATCAGGTGCGGGTAGATGTTAGCGATCAGGCTTCCCCATTGTGCGGCTTTTTTTCTGACGCTGCTAGTCGTTTCAGGTGCCGTGTAGGCCAGATGATACCATACCATCTGTCAATCAGCTTCTTCACGTACATTTTTCTTTTTCTTCATCTGGCGATCTCCATGTACATAGCCATTTCTTTTCTCGGCTAACTCCATGTATATAGCCATTTCTTCTCTCGGCTAACTCCATGTACATAGCCATTTCTTCTCTCGGCTAACTCCATGTACACAGCCATTTCTTCTCTCGGCGATCTCCGTGTACACAGCCATTTCTTCTCTCGGCGATCTCCGTGTACACAGCCATTTCTTCTCTCGGCGATCTCCGTGTACACAGCCATTTCTTCTCTCGGCGATCTCCGTGTACATGGTCATTTCTTCTACCAACAGTCTCCGTTTACATCGTTGTTTCTTAGCAACACACATTAATTAGTGCATATGCATACAACTATACACAAAGCACTGCAGTAAAGCTGTGATATCACATTGTATAAACTAGGAAAAAAAAAGGTAGGAACAGCTTTATTATTTAACGATAACACATTTGTGACGTTTAGCACGAGCCTTCTTCAAACAAAAACAAACAGGACGAAGAATCAGAGAGAGGAGACAAAGTACAGATTTACATCAAGCTTATGTAAACGAAATAACACAAAAAAAAAAAAGAAAAAAATTAATGAAAAGTTGCAGAAAAATTGTAACTGAATGAAAGCTTATCTCAGTCCTCATAAAGGCATAAAAGTATCGCTTGTGTGTATTCAGGAGTATAAACAATATGTGTCCGTTACCATGGTTATAAAGCGTTCGTGCTGAAGTAGTGCAGGGTTGGTGTTGAAAATGTTAAGAGACAAGGGATGCACAGAGAAGGAGCAGAGAATTATGCAAAGAACAGGGATGACTGGAGAGTCAATATCCGTGGACGATGCTCTTAAGGGAGTGGAAAGTGATGTTTCGAAGTAGAAACATAGTTCATAGTGCAAACGAGTTCAAACCACATGGTTTGAACTCGTTATTTAGCTACACATAATCTTTCACAGTCATACTCATTCTCATTTGTTGCACATAATTTAGTACCCTCAGACATCATCACATTGCTACTCCTCTACCACAACCATAATCATTCGTTTCACCTTCTCCTAAATGGACTACCATCCCTTCCCTACTATGATTTACTATCAAACATCACAATTCCCTATCCATTCTCTACCATCATCTACTATGAAACATCACTTTCCACTCCCTTAAGAGCATCGTCCACGGATATTGACTCTCCAGTCATCCCTGTTCTTTGCATAATTCTCTGCTCCTTCTCTGCGCATCCCTTGTCTCTGAACATTTTCTACCTTCAACCTTGCACTATTTTGCACCTTTCAGCACGAACGCGTTATAACCATGGTAACGGACACATATTGTTTATGTTCCTGAATACACACAAGCCATGCTTTTGTGCCTTTATGAGGACTGAGATAAGTTTTCATTCAGTTACAATTTTTCTACAACTTTTCATTATTTTTTTTTTCATTTTGTTTGTTTGTTGTTGTTTCGTTTACATAAGCTTGATGTAAATCTATACTTTGTCTCCTCTCTCTGATTCTTCGTCCTGTTTGTTTTTGTTTGAAGAAGGCTTGCGCCGAAATGTCACAAGTGTGTTATCGTTAAATAATAAAGCTGTTCCTACCTTTTTTTTTTCTCCTAGTTTATACATCGTTGTTTCTTCTCTTAGCGATCTCCATGTACATCGTTGTTTCTTCTCATATAAGTGAAGATGATAAATGCTGTAAAATTGGTTCTAACAATGGAAGATCTCTTTTTTTCTGTGAGGGCAAGCTGAGAGTCAAGATGACTGCAGGATTAATGATGCTGGTCAAGACCATATCCTAAATGTTTATGATGCTCTAGTGACAAGTTGACGTCTTCTTCAGTCTAAACAAGGAGGTTGTGGGGGGCCGCTGGCATTAATCCTTATTACGGTTCAGTGCACAGAGAAATGTGTTTCTTTAGTCCATACTGGGACCACAGGTTGCAACACTCTAGCCGCTCCAAATCCAACACTATGCTTTGAGATTCTCGCGGCTTCTGCTGCAGGGAAATAAGTTCACGATGTAATGGAAGTTAGAGATGTGAGTGAAGGATGGGAACACATTGGCCTGACTTCAGTCATGTTTTTTTGTTGTTTTCCTTTGCCAAGGTCAATTTACTCACGGGGTTGACATTGACACTACGGGTAAACTCTTTATATAACGTGCCAGCGTGCATGGAGCTCTTTGTCTTCTGTCAAGCAGCGATCTGACCTTTGACATTCGTCTCTTTGTAAACTTAAATACAAAGTTCCTGGCTGGTGACCCACTTGTAATTAGCTCGGGGTCACGAGTTTCAGATGCTATCGTCCAGGCAAGTGCAGGAAGTGACGTCCGAGTTCGTGGAGTGATGGTAGGTCGGCGAGGGCAGAGAGTGGATCTTATTTTTAGATATTGTGTCGTCGAACAGAGCCTGGACTAGTGAGGTTGTAGTGGGACACGAGTATACTTAGCTGGTAATAGACATGTGGCATAACAGTTGAAATAATGAGATAAAGAGGTCAATGTCAGACAGAGGATACCAGAAGATTGTAACTCACGAAATACTGTTCAAAATTCAATAATATAATACAGTACATCTGTTCCTCTCTCTCTCTATCTCTCTCTCTCTCTGTGTCTCTGTCTCTCTCTCTACTTCTATTCACTTATGAACCTTAAGTGCCAAAGGCACATGGGGCTTCCGCAAGGGTTTTTCACAAACGTCTGTCCTTTGCCTTCCTTTCCGCTCTTGCCCAAGTGAGCCTTTATTGTTCAACATCCTCTCTGTTCTCCTCCATGTCTCCTGTGGTCTACCCTTACTTCTGTTCCATCTTAGCGCTATTTTAGGCAGTGAGTCGTCAATCATCCGGAGCACATGTCCCAACCATCGCCAGCGTCTTTCCTCAGTAATTGCTGTCAGTGACTTCATCTGCATTTCTGCCAAAAAGATATTTCTTACGGATTTGGCCAAATATTTTTCTAATTCTTCGTAAACACTTAGTCTGGAAAGGATTCAGCTTATTTTCTATAGTTTTGGTGATTTTCCAGCATTCATTTCCACAAGAGTAGTACACTTAGAACATTACTCTTAAATATCCCGATTTTCATCTTTATGCATAGTTTTTTAGATTTCCATATAGTCTGCAGCATATATATATATATATATATATATATATATATATATATTCTGTGCTGTTTTACATGATATATCTATCCTGGACACTTAACAAGACAGCTGAGAAACACATAAATGCCTTTGGATGTAAATGCTACAGAAAAGTTTTTTTCGGATATCATGGACATAAAAAAGAACAAATATATCCATACTACATGAACTTAATATTGAAGAAGGCTGGCTGGCAAAGAGGATTAACAGAGAAATAAATATTTTGAACGCATTAAATGTCATGAAAATTTTGAGAAGACCGTCTTGGAAGGGTACATAATGGGAAAAAGAAAGTGAGGAAGACTAAGGCGAAGATGGCTGCAAGACATCGCTGATGATCTGCAAATAGATGCATCAGCAGCAGGCCATCTTGGTTACAACCGAGAGGCCTACAGGAGGGCTGTTAAGGAGGCTAAGTTTCGCAAGGGACATGCAAATGACTGACTGACTATCTATCTATCTATCTATCTATCTATCTATCTATCTATCTATCTATCTATCTATCTGTCTGTCTGTCTGTCTGTTTGTCTGTCTGTCTGTCTGTCTGTCTGTCTGTTCATCGGTCTGTTATAGCTCCCTCCTTCTTTATGTTGTAAAGAATTCTATTTTTGCTAGCTTATATCTTCAGAACACGTATCTGCCTTGCTTTTCCCTTCCCCCATTGTCTATAACCGGAATAATTTCCTTTCATAAGAATATCATATTTCAGGAGAGCAATTTTCCTAATTACTGAACAGTCTTAAGAAGTGCAATCATCTTTACCTCTTGCAGGTTTTTTTTTTGCGCAATCTGCAGAATGTTCCTATATTCGAGCACATTCCTTTGCTGCTTATATATATATATATATATATATATATATATATATCTTATATATCTTATATCCTTCCCGTGCCGTTAAACGTCACATAGGGCTCGCAAAGTAGTTCGCCAATTTTTCCTGATATATATATATATATGAGACATAGACGCAGTTTATTTAAGGTTTCTGACTTGGAAAAAAAAAGATCCGTTTATCAGAAGCTAATCTCGTTTTACCATCTCTTTGGGCACAGGAGAGGCTAAGTCTGTAGCGTACTTAATCTCACGATGAAGGGCAGATGTTTGAGAGCAACCCAGCTTCGTCGCACATCAGCACAAGCCGGCTGCAGAAACGGGAACCTAGAACCGGTGTTGGGGAGCGCTTGTTCTCACAGCCGAAACTCACCTTCGTGCACGGTGAAACAACAAAACGCTTTTACATGCAAGGAGTTGTTTCATTTCGCGTGATCTGCCTGAAGCTCTACTACACTAAATGCACCTTGTGATATAGAAAGAAGAACCTTCTTGACTGGAAGTTGGTTACAGTTCGTACCTAACACTGCTTGCTTACTTGGGTGTGTGAAATTTTAATCCCTTCACATTTCTAGACTACTAAGGTAATTGAGGTAGGGATGCCAGCATCTGCCCTCTCTGCCTTTGTTTTCCGAGGGAAAGCCCAGGTACTCTTTTTTTTTTTTTTAGGCTGGGTTGACCTCCGTGTCCAGGAGGTCTGACACAATTCCGCCCGAGTGCGAAATCGAACTGGGTATCTTCTGATGAGCAGGGGAGTGGACAAATGACTACACCACCGCGGAACTGATATATATATATATATATATATATATATATATATATATATCATATCTTATATCCTTTCCGTGCCGTTAAACGTCACATAGAGCTCCCAAGGTAGTTAGCCGCGAGCTTTTCAACCTCATCAAGGGATTTTATGCCTGTTAATTTGGTCTCTCTTAACAATGTCCTCTTTAGAGTTTCAAGTGGTCTGCCTCTTTCTTCGGCCAGTTGTGTTCCACTTGATAGCTTGTTTTGGGATTCTTTGATCGTTTCTTCTCTTCACGTGACCAACATATGGTCATCTCCTTTTCCTGATCACCCATGAGACTGGTTGTTGTTCAGTCATCTGTCTTATCTCTGCATTGTTCTTGAGTTCGTTCCACTTGATGTTTTATACATATATATTATATATCAAACTGAGCAATAAGTCAGACGGTTATTTGATTTACACTTGTTCTCCGATAGTTACTTCTTTAATTTACACTATTGCGTAAATTTATGTGGTTCGCCTATGACTATATTCACATTAATTTGCGTAAATAGTTTCGCGGATTAATTACAGATATCGTGTAATTTTATCTTCACGGGAGGATCAAAGATTGTGTGTCAGAAGTGAGGGATTTCCGTTTCCAGCGTTGTGAAGCAGGAATCTCTCTTCCCTCTTATAACTGTCAGATTGTGAAGAATGGCCAGTCAAGATATGGGAAGATCTGTTGGTGAAAAAAATAAATAAATAAAATGCTGGCAAAAGTTTGAGAAATGTGATGATTCCCCCCCCCCCCTTTTTTTTTTACGTTTGTAGGGCATGGAGAATGTCAACTAGCCATTAAGTTCATGAAAACATCAAACACTCAGGAAATGTGCCCCACTTTACTAGTGTGTGCGTGAGTGTGTATGCATGTGTGACCCCGGTCAACAGAGGTCTCATCTTGCGCTGTTGTGACTTGATTTTTGTGTCAGTATACTTCCATTATGCCTGGTTGTCTGACACAACAATGACACAAACATTGACACAGAAAACATTGACGCCAGGGCAGCATAGAAGTTTACATGTGGCACACTGACCTACATAGGTAACTGACCGGGACCGTGTGGACTGGCCAGCCCCAATGTCTGCTCGGTACAGCAGGTCTGGCAAGACTGCTCGATTCTGTTAAGCAACGTTCTCTTGAGTTTCATTGAAACCTACGTCTTCTCTTCTCTGTAACGCCCAGTTACACCTCATTTATCAGATCCATCCGCCTCAGAGTCAGTGAAATCAGTTACTAGATATCAAAAAAAAGTTCAGATATATGCAAATGTGAGGCGGCTGTACTGTAATGCCCCATTCCATATTTCGCGCTGTCTCCTGTTGTTTCTGTTATGGATATTTTATTTTGATGGTTAATCTTACGTGATAAAGAACCTTATACAGAACAGTGTTTAGAAAAGCGGTGATGTGGAATTTTGATCATTTATTTTTTTTATTTATTTTTTTTTCGAAATTTAATTAATTGTGTGTGTGTGGGGGGGGGGGGGTGATTGGTGGTCGGTCTGATAAACGGAAGAAAACAGTCAGTCAGTCAGTCAGTCATTTGCATGTCCCTTGCGGAATTTTGCCTCCCTAACAGCTCTCTTGTAGGTCTGTCGGTTGTAAGCAAGATGCCCTGCTGCTGATGCGTCCTTTCGTAGATCATCAAAGAGGGAGAAAACATGTATAACGAAAGTGATACCACAGAGACCCCACAGAGACCCCACAGAGACCCCACTGAGACCCCACTGAGACCCCACAGAGACCCCACAGAGACCCCACTGAGACCCCACTGAGACCCCACTGAGACCCCACTGTATACGATCTAAGCCTGTCAACAGAGAGAGAAAAACAAAATATAATTTCATAAAACAGTTATCTTTTATCTATGACGTGTGAGTGATACAGACGAAAAGAAGAGATAAAAGGTAAAAAAAAACGAAATGCAATCGTGTAACTAGCCGTCTTATCTGCTGTATGAAGCATCTCATGTGACTGGCCAGGAAAGCCGATCTCCGTGCCTCGGGACGATAGCAGCTCCGTGACCCGAAGAAATATTCCGAGCATTTCTCTGCCAGTAAACATTAAACAAAGTTATTCCTTCATGTTGAGTGTCACTTTGATGGTTTCTGTTTGTCATTTTTTCTTAATATTTTGCGATGAAGCGTGAAACTATGGCGTTGGAAGACGATCTATAATTAAAGAGTAAATGCAGTTGAATTTACATTTTCCTGTTTACAGTTTCTAACTTCACGCTTTGTCATTGTAAAATATGTAATTTTCAGTCGCAAAATTGGCGGGGTGGGACATAAAACTTATGGGTTTTTTTCTGTCACTAGATCAGGGTTTAATGTCATGTACACAGCTGTACATGACAGTATTTGTCATCTTTCTTACTTTCATCAAACTTGTTGCTTGACAACTAAAAAAAAAAAATCTTAGGAATGTGCTGTCTCTCTCTCTCTTTTTTTTAGGTGCTGAAAGCTGGGACCGAGATCAGTCAGGACTTGGCGGAACACAGAGTTTGTTAGCCTGGTGAAAAACATCTTTCTGTGATTCAAAGGGGGATTGTATTTACTGGTCTTTTTTCTTTTGTTTTCTCTCTTTTTTAATTGAGCACAGCCCCCACATATCATCATCATCATCGCCTTTCACTCCTTTGAGAGCATAAGCCACGGATAAAAGCTCTCCAGTAATCCCTGCTATTATACATATGGCCCTAATATTGTTAATTCTCTTACCACCATGTGAACGCTGTGTTCTGATGCGTCTGGTCTTGTGGCAGTGTTGGGATCCAATCAGTCTCCCATCAGAAGGGAACTCATTGACATGATGTCTTCTCTCTGAAACTTCTGAAATAAAGTATCAACAAAGAATATCGCCAGCTTGTACATATACGCAAGTGAGATCAACTTCTTGTAACACTTCTTCTCAGCGACACCCACCGGACAGTAACTCCAGAGAAAAATATTGGCACTGATCTCGAGAAGTTTTTGTGACTATCTCTTGATTCTCAGAACGAAACCACGACAAGAGCGTTACTTCACTACGAGTTCGATACATTTATTCTGAACTTTTCCCCCAGAATGGTTCTCCCTATTCCTCTTCCTCCCCCCCCCCACCCCACCCCACCCCATGTTCTGGCCACACAATTTTATCTTCTCACAAGAGTCGCTGACACATTCCACCCAGTCCAGGCCTGCAACATCCTTACAAGGAAACACTCTTTAAGTTCAGGGCCAGACTTCTCCAACACCGCGGTCTGGGGTACTCCTGGGTGGTCTAGAACTTAGCGCAAAAGTGATCGAGCCCACTCTATTCGGCCAGTCAACGGCCATTGGTCTTCTTTCATTCCTGAAAAACTCTGAGGATAAAATAATCATTAATCCGTCTTGGAAGGTTTCTAGAAAAAAAAGGTAGAGCCTGGAAATTTTTCTGTGTGATGTGCACGAGCTTGACCATTTTTAATGGAAAAAAAAGTAACACTATAGAATGCCATTGAAGCATATAAGGAGCATGATGTAGTGTTCGTATATTCCTTACTTGGCACAGTAGAGGATCATGTGCTGTTGCTCACACTGGGTTCTGCTCTAGCTGCTGCCGATACTTCTCTGTAAAAATGAGTACTGGAATTGCTGTGTTGATGAAATTGCCTTCGGGAATAGAGAATATATACCTGAAAGGCAAGGCACAATAGACTGCATTGCAAACGCCGTTGTCAGAGGATGGTGGTTAAAAATAGGATCATCACATGTAACTTATTTCCACAAATATGGAGCCCCGTTTGGTTCACGGGCTGAGAAAAGCCTCATATTGCTTACATTTGTCCACAAACGATATTTAACAGTCGCGATGTGTTATAATTATAAAGGCCCGGTGGTCCACCCATCCTCTAAAAATTGGTTATCAGAGAAATCTGTGAAGGTAAATGCGGGCCAGGCGTAACACACTGACCACATCAGTCCTTCATGCGCCTGTGGTCTTGGAGATACGGGCCTAACACCGTATCCCCGATATGCCTTAATGGCACGAAAACGGGAATTTTTACCTTTACTTTTACCTATACAGTATGTTATCTTATTTGAAAGTTAAAAATAGTTTTCCATTCTGTTCAAGCACACACATTTTTCTCATGTAATCTGGTCGTTGCCCCGAACATTTCTAACCGTGGTATCTCTGTGATTTTCTAGCAGTCAGGCTGTCGCAGGCGTGAAACAAATTCTTTCATGTCGGTGAAACTGTAGCCAAGGGGTGAACGTGACAGAGTTAACATTGTCCCTCGGCCGTTTAAAAGTTCTCTGTGAGCGGTAGATACTTGGACCTGGATAAGAAATCTCAGCGACAGTGGTTCTCAGTTTTTTGTGAAGCAGCTGTCGTTGGAAATAATTTTTAAAAAGTGTCCTGCTTTCCACTTTTCTCCTCAGTCGACTTCGTTTTCTTTCTTCTTTGTTCCAGCTCTCATCCACTTCATTGTTGCTCAGATTATAAGATGTTACTGCCGTTGGTATAGGATCTGCCAGCCAAAATTTTTGTCCAAATACTGGGTTGTTGTTTTTCGTAATCATTTCATATTTGCTATTCGATTTCTTTCTTTCTTTCTTCTTCTTCTTCTTCTTCTCTCTCTCCCTTCCTTATTCCCTCCCCTCTTTCTATTTTTTTTCTTCTTTCGAAAACTTGATCCCATGACTTCGTCTAACTATATTATGCTAGAACCAGTTTTACTGCAGCTTCTTCGCCACCTTAGTCTGTACAGAACCGCTGAGCCTTGTTTCTAGAGTCTTTATACATGCGTCTCTGTGTTTCATTGAGTCATTAAATACATTTCAACGTTTCATCGAGCCAGTAAGAGGGTTTTTGTTCCAGTAAGTCACTAAGTGTGTCTCTGGGTTTCTTGAGTCAGTAAGTTCGTCTCTAGGTTCAACTGGGCAAGTAGGTGAGTCTCTTGGTTTAATAGGGCCGGTAGCTGAGACTCTGGGTTTCACTGAACCGATAGATGAGTCTATGGGTTTAACTGGGCCAGTAGATGAGTCTATGGGTTTCACTAGGCCAGTAGATGAGTCTATGGGTTTAACTTGGCCAGTAGATGAGTCTATGGGTTTCACTGGACCAGTATATGAGTCTATGGGTTTCATTGGGCCAGTAGATGAGTCTATGGGTTTCACTGGGCCAGTAGATGAGTCTATGGGTTTCACTGGGCCAGTAGATGAGTCTATGGGTTTCACTGGACCAGTAGATGAGTCTATGGGTTTAACTGGGCCAGTAGATGAGTCTATGGGATTCACTGGGTCAGTAAATGAGTCTATGTGTTTCACTGGGCCAGTAGATGAGTCTATGGGTTTCACTGGACCAGTAGATGAGTCTGTGGGGTTCACTGGACCAGTAGATGAGTCTATGGGTTTCACTAGGCCAATGAGTCTCACTAGGCCAGCATTTGGGTTTAGGGGTTTCGTTGGGCCTGCATGTGCTTCTCGGGGTGGTTCATTAAGCCAGTGGATGTGGCTCATGTTTTTTAGATTTGACGCAATTTTTGAGGAAAAATACCTCTATCTAGGGTTTTAAATATTTAGGAATGGAAGAGGAGAAGAGGTTGCGGGCAACTGAAACGCCAACTTGAGAACCTTAATGACACTTTAAAGCCAGCATTTGCTCTTATTTTTATTACAGTTGGCATTATAAAAATCAGTAAATAACAATTAGCATTTTTAAAAAATCGGTGATCTAAACCTCCGTGTCTGTATATCGTATACATTAGTGATAGACTCTTTTTTGTTTCTGCCTGTTTTGCTTTATACTGTTCTCTACGCAGTGACTTATCTGTTTTAGCGGCTATAGCTTCTTTCATTAAAAAAAAATCTCGGTCTAATTATTAATATTCATAGTTTTTCACAGCTTCAGATCAACGACCTGTGGTTTGATCAAGAGAATCGGCGATGTGGTCCACCAGTTAAATTTTTAGTCTAGTAAACCTACATTTGTGCAGCAGATACGGTTGGATAAGATCGGCAGAGATAAACAGAAGCTGTAAGAGTTTCGTGTATTTATACACAAACTTGGGTTTCATTTAAACCAACAACAAAAAAAGTGCGTAGTACAGTCCAGAAAATAGGTTGAAAGTTTGTGATTTTCGGTGATATAGGAGTGAATATTTTGTACGTGAAGAGTAATTGGGTTTCGGGGTTGGTGAACTCTTCAGTGGAAGAGAAAATGACTAAAGAAAATGATGTATTTACAAGAGATGAAGGAAACATAGCCGATAGGTAGACCAAGACAGAGATGATCATAGCCGATAGATAGACCAAGACAAAGATGATCATAGACGATAGGCAGACCAAGACAAAGATGATCATAGACGATAGGCAGACCAAGACAAAGATGATCATAGCCGATAGGTAGACCAAGACAGAGAGGATCATAGCCGATAGGTAGACCAAGACAAAGATGATCATAGCCGATAGGTAGACCAAGACAAAGATGATCATAGCCGATAGGTAGACCAAGACAGAGAGGATCATAGCTGATAGGTAGACCAAGACAAAGATGATCATAACCGATAGGTAGACCAAGACAAAGATGATCATAACCGATAGGTAGACCAAGACAAAGATGATCATAACCGATAGGTAGACCAAGACAAAGATGATCATAACCGATAGGTAGACCAAGACAGAGATGATCATAACCGATAGGTAGACCAAGACAGAGATGATCATAACCGATAGGTAGACCAAGACAAAGATGATCATAGCCGATAGGTAGACCAAGACAGAGATGATCATAACCGATAGGTAGACCAAGACAGAGATGATCATAACCGATAGGTAGACCAAGACAGAGATGATCATAACCGATAGGTAGACCAAGACAGAGATGATCATAGCCGGTAGGTAGACCAAGACAGAGATGAAGAGACAACATAGGAGAAGATATACAGGAAATTGGTGTCACCAACTGATGATAGAAGGTTAGGAATAAGGAGGAACAGAGGCGAACTTTTATCTCCAGCAATGAGCCTTAATGGCTGGAAGAGCTTCAGAAGAAGAAGAAGAGTGAGATGTGTTTCAGAAGCAAAATATGAAAGAGTTGTTTAATATTCTGGAACAACTGGAAACAGTATTCTGGATTAACTCGAAACTCTGTTCTGGAATAACTCGAACAGTATTCTGGAATAACTCCAAACTGTATTCTGAATAACCGTACACATTATTCTGGAATAACCCAAACAGAAAGAGACAAAGTGAGAGTACTTTGGTCGCATCTAGCGGTCACAACTATCAGCTATAGCGTGTATATCAGTTTACCTGTCTCTGCTTGTGAGAACACTGGGGATATGGGAGTTTATCTAGAGCAGTTCGGGGAGTGAAGACACTCTCCGATTTGGCGGTCAGCGATCCATTGCGGTCATGTAGCGTCAGGTTTCGCATATTCTCATGTTCGTTCACCGTGAACTTGAACCCACCATAACCTGGGATAGAACCCGCCATAGGCATGGGATACATTCTTAGATTTTCTTGCTTGGGGGTTGCTGTCCTTGTGACAATCAGCGACCCATGGCTGACATGCGGCATCAGGGTTGGCGAACTATAGCTGACCAAGACCCTGTTGTTCCATCTCTCTGTTGGCACCGCCTAGTAATAGCTCAGCCTGATTAAAGGGGCAGGTATCACCACAGTTCCTACGGGGGTGGAGTCTGATAAAGAAGTAATGAGCACCCATTTTTTAGCTTCACTCAGGAACTGAAAAAAAAAAATAGGCGCCATAACCCACTCTCAGTCCGATACGATGATGTGCTTTAGCATCTTTACTACATCAAAATGTCATGCTGGCAGCTCAAGATAGCTTGAAGAGGAAGCAGAGGAAGGAGGAGGAAGAGAAGAAGAAGGAGGAGGAGGAGGAAAAAGAAGAGGAGGAGGAGAAGAAGGGGGAGGAGGATAAGAAGGAAGATAAGAAAAAAAGGAGGAAGAGAAAAAGAGGGAGGAGGTGAAGGAGAAGAAGAAGAAGAAGAAGGAGGAGAAAGAGGTGGAGGAGGAGAAGAAGAAGAAGGAGAAGGAGGAGGAAGAGAATGCTAGAAATGCTAGGAAAAAACTTAAGATAGATGGTAAAGATATGAGAATTATTAAGAATATGTATTGGAATCAAAGAGCAGCAATAAGACAGAACAATGACATACCAGAGTATCAGAACATAAAACAAGGCGTAAGACAAGGAGGCGTACTGTCATCTGATCTACTCTCATTATACAGTGGAAACATCATGAGAGGCCTTAGAAATATGAAAGCAATTAAATTAGGGGGACCGTGATATCAACCTGAGATATACTTTCTAACAGCGGAAACCAAAAAAAAAAAAAGAGACTTAGAGCTAAACACTATCAGGAGAGAAACAACGGTAATATCGACAAGAATAAACATACCAAAACCACAACATCTTTTCAAATGGGAAGACACTGACACAAGTAAATAAATTAAATTGCCTTAGAACAACAATAACAGCTGATAACAAGTGTACAGATGAAGTAAAATCATGAATAAGTAAGACAAAGACAAGGTTTTATGATTAACAAGTAATAAGATGTCCCTAAAAGCGAAGAAAATAGTATTACAGTGCTGTATAGAGCAAAGAACAGCAGAAAGGATGTTGAGCAATAGAGGGCTCACCTAGGCAAGAGCAGAAAAAAAGGCAAAGGACAGGCATTTGTGGAAAACCCTTGCGGAAGCCCCATGTGCCCTGGGCAAATTTGGTTCAGAGAGAGATATATGTAGAGCCAGTATCGCTACACGGTTGTGAAAATTGGACAGTCAACAAAAAAGATGACAAAGAAACTGGAAGCAACGGAGATGTGGTTCTGGAGAAAGATGCAACAAATATCGTGGACAAACAGAAAAACAAACGAAGTTTCAGAACAACAAAATCTAATTAAAGTATTAAGAAAAAGAGACCGTTAAAGTTTCTTGAACATGCCGTGATAAGACAGAAGTTGGGTAACTTGGTCACTCCGTGAGGAGACAGAAGTTGGGTAACTTGGTCACGCCGTGAGGAGACAGAAGCTAGGTAACTTCGTCACGCCGTGAGGAGACAGAAGTTGGGTAACTTGGTCACGCTGTGAGGAGACAGAAGTTGGGTAACTTGGTCACGCTGTGAGGAAACAGAAGTTGGGTAACTTGGTCACGCTGTGAGGAGACAGAAGTTGGGTAACTTGGTCAGCTGTGAGGAGACAGAAGTTGGGTAACTTGGTCACGCTGTGAGGAGACAGAAGTTGGGTAACTTGGTTACGCTGTGAGGAGACAGAAGTTGGGTAACTTGGTCAGCTGTGAGGAGACAGAAGTTGGGTAACTTGGTCACGCTGTGAGGAGACAGAAGTTGGGTAACTTGGTCACGCTGTGAGGAGACAGAAGTTGGGTAACTTGGTCACGCTGTGAGGAGACAGAAGTTGAGTAACTTGGTCACGCTGTGAGGAGACAGAAGTTGGGCAACTTGGTCACGCTGTGAGGAAACAGAAGTTGGGTAACTTGGACATACTGTGGGAAGACAAGAGTTGTAGAATCTAAAAAATGACTAGAAAACTCAAGAGAAGAAGAAAGAGGGGATGACCAAGAGAAAAATATCTTAGTGAAATGACTAAATGTCATGGGAAAAGAAAAGCATCTGAACAAATTGCAAACGCCAAGGACCGTGCAAGATGTAAAGCATGATCGCCAACGCTATCCGGCAAGGTACATAATAATAATAATAATAATAATAAGGAGACTTCAGGTGGCCCAGAATGAGTGAACAAAAGATAAGCGAATGGGAGTATGAAGGAGTTTTTAACCTGCATACAAGACTCACTTGAAGGTCTTGGTACTTTTTCTATGTGTGAAATGCTTCTGTAGTTAGAAAAACACAAACATATAACCATTTTCATGTGCAAGACGAACAGAAATTCAGCGCAAGCGTGCGGACAGCAGATTTAGCTTGACTGCAAGCGCGTGACAAAATGTTTGACAAGTATCACCGTTGTTACATGCTTGTTTGCGCTGGGCTGGGCGTACGTGTGTCTGCGTGCTGTTGACCACGACATGATAATCCATCAGAGACCTTGCGTATCCATGTGTGACCTTGAAACCCCTGTCAAGGTCGCACAGCCACAAATCCCCTCTGACCATGGAAATGAAGAAAGGTGGCAACAACATGGAGAGAGGAAAGTTGCAAGCCAACAAACTTGCCCCTGCGACCAACAGCCAAGCTGTAACAGCCAGGGTCAGCTGTCCCGACGGCGTGGCTCGTGTCACGCCGTAAACAGAGTCACGTGGTCAGATATCGTAAAGAACGCGCTTCGAGATGAGGCTAGAAGAAGAAAAAGGAATTTAAAAAAAACTTTTCTAACAAAAAAAAAAATTCCAGGGAAGTACTGTCAGAAGCTTCATACAGTTCCTGCTTGCAGTGTCCATGGATGTACTAGCGTTTTCATTTCTCTGTTTAAACACAAAACTAGAAACAAAATTGCAGAAGTAAATACGTTTATTTAATAAGTCACATCTTTATTATATCAGCCTGCTGCGCGCTTTTCTGGTGTGTGTATGTTTAACTTCATTATAATGCACTTAGGTTTTAAAACCAAAAGTTTTAACTCGGAAACGTTTGCAGTTATTAAAGGGACATAAGACAGTGTTATGCGCTTAGTAAAGCTCTCATTTACGCAGCAAAGAAACGATCTCAGTTCCCCGTACACTCTGAATAGAAGTTACTGTACTGAGCCAGCGAAGACCGAATAACACTTACTGAAGACAGTAGTAAGGAGTAAGTTTTATGTGACGAGAAAGCAATGCAATGTTTAGGATTGTGCCTTCATCAGACAACGACAGTTGAAAAAGGATAGAGGGAGAGCAGGATAAGAGGAAAGTGCATTTAACTGTATGTAATATAAATGGCATCAGGACAGAAAGTGCGGATGTTAGGAACATTTATTGAAAGCATTGTTGTAGTTTCCATTTACCTGGATTTGTTGTCCTCGTAAGGGTAAGAGGGGGAAGTTGCATGAAAACATTTGTCTACCTGTTTACAGAACTGTCTACGTATATATTTCCTGTTTTCAAACCGGATTTGTAAGATAATTCCCATCCTGGTGGTTTTTCGTTTAAGAATTCTTACTTTATTTTCTTTACATTGTCTTTTTTAATTTTGTTGTTAAATATGAGAACAATGGGTGATGTCCCCTATACAAGAACTACACCAGCAGGAAGGTTGAAAAAAGAAAATATTGTTGTTCAGATTGCCTGCACAGGTTATATGAAATACATAAGAAATTAATTTTTATTGTAAATATATTTAAATTTTCTTGTGTTTGTCAGGTAAGAAGGGTGGGTGGGTGGCCGTGTTTTGTATGTAGCTGTACAACAACTAGTGAGCTCGGATTTAAAAGAAAGGGGGGAGGCCGGCGCCCGCCTTAAAGGGAAGATAATAAATTCGAAGCCAGTAAACAACTAATATTTTGGTAAAGTGCTTTCTTCGATGAAGAAAAGAAAGTGTTTTTTTTTAAAGCAGCAGAAAGAATGAAAGAAATAACTGTTCTGAAGAGAAGTCCAACTCTTCACTAAATCAAATTTGAACACATAAATCCAAATAACGAAAAAAAGGCGGAAATGGGGGGGGGGGGGAGATAAATGAAAGATATTAACAACTAACTTGACTGCATAGATAAACACAGTCAGAACACAACTCAAATAGATAAGAAGGGAGTAATAGATAAGAAGATAGATAAGAAGCTTGTGAGTATAGAAATGAGGATTTTTTGCTGGCGTTCGAGAGAGAGAGAGAGAGTACAGGAAGAGGAGGCGGAATGTTAACAAAACTGTGGCCTAGATGCCTAATGTAACGCGACACTTAAGTATGAAAACTGATTTAACTTTGAACACATTTTAATTATATTTTACTTTTAGTATCACATTCGAGCAAAGAAAAAGATGAAACTAACACCTGAATGAAAGGTTTTGTTTATATATAATAAACGATGTAATAAGTTTTTATTGCTCTAAAAAGCTGAGAAAATGGATATATAATGTTCCATAAATCATTATCCCGTAGTTTAAAAAAAATTTTTTATGCTTCAGTACTTTACAGATGTGTTTGCCTTATATAGATCTACTGTTCAGTGGCTAATTTACATTACAACTGACTTGATGCAGATCTGCACACTCATGAGCAATGTAATGTTAGTTTCTAAAACAAGTGCAGACACCCTTACCGGACGTGCATCTCAAGTGGGCTACGGCGGAAAACCCACTCTCTTGGACATGAAACAAAGTTCTTCAGCCGTATCCGGCTCGGACCCAACTTTGTTTTTTTTTTAACCCTCTAATGAAAAGCGCTGAGCGACGTGGGTCTTAGATTAAACGCTGGGACACTTCTGCGCATGTGGAGGTCGTGCCTGTGATAAACTCTCGCTGGTAGGTCTGTTTTAGATCTGAGAGTTTGTAGATTTTCAAGTTTTTTTTTTAGAAAAAAGCAGTTGATAGTTGACCGTTTTTTTTATTTGGCGAAATTTATAGTTCTATGCTCAATTGTACATTTCCGCGTGGACCGCTTGGAGAGTGAGCATGTTTTCTTAATAATTTATAATGCATAATTTATACAAATACACGAAGAGAAATGTGAATTTAACGAAGCATTTGATATAATGTCGCAATTTTAACGCGATTTAAAACAGATATTTCATTTAAATAATAAATTATTGAGCAGAATTATTTTAGAAAAGCAGGGTTTTCCAACAATTCGTTATTTCGACTACAGTAATCTAGGACATGATTACATTAATGGTAGAGTAGAAAATATTTCTAAAAATCGACGGTGGTGATAATTTTGTTTTAAGAAGAGAAAATTTTCTGACTCGTGACTCAGAAGTTCTGCACCAGGAGCACTCATTTTGTTGTTTTTTTTTGTTGTTTTTTTTCACTTTTCAGATATAAATTTATTGTTATCTGAAAGCAAACCACCTGGTACAGTTTATCAGCAGCAGTTTTGATATTATTTGTAAGAGGGACATGGAGGCTTGAAGGTTTATGCCTGAAAATAAGGGCTTTTGAAGAATAAAGACTTTAAAACAGAAAATTATTTTAGGATCATCATCATCATTCTCTGAACACGTTCGCAGGAGCTCGGATCTCCTTTTTTGTCGAGGGTTTAAACACAACGCCGGCATTGCAGATCTCCTTCTTCAGCTCTATAAGGCATGCCATTATCGATTATGGCACTCCCGCCAACATGATATATAGATCAGTCCAGAGGTTTTAAAGCAAAAAATGACACGAGAGGAAAAACTTTTGCATTCAAGTAGGACGAGTAAGTGTCTAACCAGTGGAGATTAAGTGTCTAACCAGTGGAGATTAAGTGTCTAACCAGTGGAGGTTGTCTAACCAGTGGAGATTAATTGTCTAACTAGTGGAGGTTGTCTAACCAGTGGAGATTAAGTGTCTAACCAGTGGAGATTAAGTGTCTAACTAGTGGAGATTGTCTAACCAGTGGAGATTAAGTGTCTAACCAGTGGAGATTAAGTGTCTAACCAGTGGAGATTAAGTGTCTAACCAGTGGAGGTTGTCTAACCAGTGGAGATTAATTGTCTAACTAGTGGAGGTTGTCTAACCAGTGGAGATTAAGTGCCTAACCAGTGGGGATTAAGTGTCTAACCAGTGGAGATTAAGTGTCTAACTAGTGGAGATTAAGTGTCTAACCAGTGGAGATTAAGTGTCTAACCAGTGGAGATTAAGTGTCTAACTAGTGGAGATTGTCTAACCAGTGGAGATTAAGTGTCTAACCAGTGGAGATTAAGTGTCTAACCAGTGGAGATTAAGTGTCTAACTAGTGGAGGTTGTCTAACCAGTGGAGTTTAATTGTCTAACTAGTGGAGGTTGTCTAACCAGTGGAGATTAAGTGCCTAACCAGTGGGGATTAAGTGTCTAACTAGTGGAGATTGTCTAACCAGTGGAGATTGTCTAACCAGTGGAGATTAAGTGTCTAACCAGTGGAGACCAGCGTTCTCACAACGTGATCTTCATAGCTAATGCTTGTTTTACTTTTGCTTCGGGAAACCTAATAGCAGTGAGTTCATTCGCTTAGTATTTTGTCTGTCATTTTTTAAAAGATTAAAGTACATATAAAAAACATTTACTTTTCAAAACACATTAACAACAACTCGTAAGCTTTCATAAAACTCGATGTTTCGGCTAGAATAATATAACAGGATTGTGAAAAATCTCCCAAGACAGTAAATTATGTGCGCTGTATCCTGTTTACTGTTTTGTATACAACGATATCACTTCAGTTTTATTCTTGCTGTGTCATGTAGATAATGAAGCTGTCATTTATTAGATGCAAAATTTATGAGGCTGCAAACCCGTGAATGGACAATCAAAAATTTGGAATTTTAGTTTTCATAAGAGGCTTATCCAGAAATATGAACAAAAATGTTTGTCAAGGGAAAAATCTTCCGTGCTTTGAATAAACAAACAAACAAATAAAAAGCATTATTTGTTAAGTATTCGTTTTCAAATGGGGCTGTGTGAGACTGTTCTTCAGTGAATTGTTTGCAACTGATCCTGAATAAAAAAAAGGACGATAAATACAGATTTCTACTTCTGTATTTTGAAATACTGTATTTAGAACCATAGCGATTAAGCAGAGCACGAAATATCGAGTAATCCTGAATAACTCTTGTATAATCAAGTTAGTATTCACTGTGACCTAACGTATAGTACACTTCTTGTGTTAACAGATGTGTTCACATATGGACCGCAGCCATGTTTGGGTGAATTATTAAAATTTTTTTTTCACGTATAATCTGGACAATTTTTGTTTTAAAAAGTGACATTAACCCTAGTGGCGGCAGTTGTGAAGTTTCACAAGAGTTAAACTTCGTGATGGTTTCAGTGGTAAACCATAGGAATAAAAATATACTTTTTCGTCGATGGAGTGCTCGATTTGCTGTACGTATTGAGTTGTATAGAAGTTTCTGTTTTATAAGCTTTTCGTATTATGCAGTTTTTAAACTTGTTATCTATACGGTTCTCATGTTATACTGTTTACCTTGCTGTCTGTCAGACTGTCTGTGCATACCTGTGTCGATTTACATTGTCTTCTTATCTGTTTGCCTAAACTGTTCATCTGTCTGCTGTTTTGTCTATCTATCCACTCAACGCTTGTTTGTCTAGGAAACTGAGCGGTCGCCTCAGTGAGAAGTCAGAACAAAAAGTATGGCACAACATTTTCAACATTTATATATATTATTTTTTTTCCATACAATATTTCATTTTGGAATAAAGTGTGTTGATGCTAGACACAAACTTCTTGTTAAAGGTGCGCGCGCACACACGCGCGCAGACACATACATACACACACACTGTAAACAAACATAGAGCAGGTGACATCAGTTGTTGTACACTGAGAAATGTATGAAAGAGGAGAGTGGAGCAAACCATGGAGTTGCCCCGGAGAGCGGAGATGATGATGATTGATGATGATCCTGATCTAACATAATCCTTCTTCTTCTTCTCGTCCTCCTCCTTCTTCCTCTTTTCTTCTTCTTCTTCTTTCCACTGTTCTAACCTCAGACATCTGTATTTGTTGTCCAGACAGAGATGCCATATGTCTTGTCCCGGTTTCCTAGCGCTGAAGAAGGAAGCTCTGTTACAGAGATCAAAACATCAGCACTTTCAGATCATACAAGAAGTAACCCCCCCCCCCCCCCCGGTCCCCCCAACCCCTCTGTATCATGACTCCCAAAATGTCAGTGAGTTGCTGTATAACCTTTGGGAATCATGATACAAGCTGACCACGCCCAGTACCCGTTCCTACCCTGATTTCTAGTTTTGTTTTCCTGGTTTACACCTGAATGCTTTAAGGCAATTACCATTATCGTGGATTAGGCCCAGCAGTGTTCAGTTTGTTGCGTTCCCTGGCTGTTTTCCTTGGAATCTTTATTACATAATTCAGAAAGATTTGAGTGAGAACTGAAACAAAAAACAAACAAACAAACAAACAATCCCCAAGTTTACAGCAACCTTTGACCCTTGACAGACTGAGCAACTCTTGAGATGCAGCTGGCTATCACCATATACGTCCACAACATATCCTCTTTCATAATCGCTCCAGCATCATCCCCTCCTCCCCTCCCAGTATAAATCCTCCACCCCCCCCCCCTAGCTTGAATCCCAAGCAAGCACAGGGGGGAGGAGCCGGTGGGGAGGCAGGAGGCACGTAGAAACTCCGAAGACTTATAGAGGCAATTCACGAGAGACAAACTTTACCTGACCTTACATGCTCTATTTACTTTTTTTTTCCCTTCCTCTCACGCTGTTTAGATCCGGCACAATTTCACAGGTACCAAGTACCGTGACCGCTTTTGTACGTACCTTCTATCCCCCCCCCCCCAAAAAAAAAAATACACAGGTAGTTCAGACTAGTGTTTTTCCCAACTTTTTCACATCCAAGGACCGCTTTAATAAGTAGTTGGAGAGGCACCATTTTTATATGCAGTATCGCAGTGCCATGAAACTACGATTGTTGTTATGCAATAGATGCCCTGGTTAATGCTAGATCGATAATACATGTACATCCACGGGACCACTTGACAATGCTCCGATGATAATACAAAACGGGACCACTTGATAGTGCTCCGAGAATCACAGGTTGGTAACCGCTGGTTCAGAGGATGCTGGGGAAAAAGCTTCTCAGGAGCAGTTAGTTTGCGTTTTACTGAGAAGTATATATACAGTATATTGTTTCGTATACTCTCTTGCTCGTTCACTGTGAACTCGAACCGAAGGGAAATGTTCTTAGATTTGTGTACAGGGTGTGAATGAAGACGCTCTCCGTTCTGCCAATCAGGAACCCATACCTGATATGCTGTCAACAGGGTTGGCGAACCACAGCTGGTCGAAGACCTTGTCGCATCTCTCCATTTGTACTCTCAGTAACAGACCTAGCCTGGCTAACGGGGCAGGGATCGTCGTGGTCCCTGTGGAGGTGGAGTCTGCTAAAGAAGTATTTCACGCTCTATATTATTTTAAATGCACTCATGGGGTAAACAGACAGCGCAGTTCCAGCAAGAAGAAGAAGAAGAAGAAGAAGAAAGCAATAACAATCAGATATAGCGTTAATTCTTGCGTGCCTCTTCCTACAGGCAGATTTTCTGTCGTTTCTCCTAAACGAAGGTGCAAGGTACCCGTTTTTAAAACTGTGTTGAGCGTAGGGTGGTCTCTAGCTCACACACTTCCCATCGGAGAAGTATAGATTGTACTACATCTGTAGGTCTATCTGTCTCTCTGTCTGCCTGTCTCTGTGTTTCTGTTTTTCTATCTGTATCTCTGTCTGTCTGTCTGTCTCTCTGTCTTTCTGTTTTTCTATCTGCTTGTCGGTCTCTGTCTTTCTGTTTTTCTATCTGTCTGTCTGTCTCTGTCTTTCTGTTTTTTTTCTATCTACCAAACTGTCTGTCTGTTTCTTGTCTTGCTTGTCTTGTCACAGACAGTCAGTCAGTCAGTCAGTCATTTGCATGTTCCTTGCGGAACTTTGCCTCCCTAACAGCACTCCTGTAGGCCTCTTGGTTGTAAGCAACATGGCCTACTGCTGATGCGTCCATTCGCAGATCATCAACGATGTCTTGCGGCCATCTTCGCCTTGGTCTTCCTCTCTTTCTTTTTTTCCCCATTATGCAGCCCTGGAAAGACTGTCTTTTCTACATTCTCATGATATTTAATATGCCCAAAATATTTTAAGTTTTCTCTATCGCAGACTCTCTCTCTCTCTCTCTCTCTCTCTCTCTCTCTCTCTCTGAACCTCAAGTGCAGCTTCCGCAAGGGTTTTCCACAAGTGCCTGTCCTTTGCCTTTTTTTCTGCTCCTGCCCAGGTGAGTTATCGCAGACACTAGCGTACATATTAACACTAACTTGCCTCTCTACCTTCCTGGCTCCACTACGTCTATACAGTTCATAAAAAGCAAACATTCATAAATTCATGTATAGAAACCGATGCGGTCTCTAACCAAACCGAAGATTGTTCGGTTATGCAGAAGAACGAGGGAACTCTGCGTACGGACTCTAGTATTGTTGGATTTGTTTTCAGCATATCTTTTATGGGCTGTTTATGTACATGAAAGTGCATGAAAATGCCCAGTATGTGGAAGGCGTTGGGCATCTTAAAGTGATGTACATAACATGTGGGCGTGAGTTTTACATGAATGTTCCAAATCAAAGAGTAGTACAGAAACAGCAGATGCACAATTTGCTATTAAAGAATCTTATGGAAACATTGCATCATCCTGAGATCTTGTCTTGAAAGATGCGGGGGTCGCGCCCCGAAAGATTTGTCGCTGGTGGGCCCGGCAATGCTGATGGTGTCGTGTGGCTATCGTGATTTCCTTGATGTTACAGTGTTTACACAAAAAGGGGCGTTTGAGTGGCGAATGGTTAGTGCACTAGCGGCTCGTGGCGAAGGTCGGGGAGGTTCGAGTCCAGCCGGAGGCGCGCCAGTCACCCAACTGTGGAAATGAGTACCTGACTTCTTCTGGGTTTGAGGGAAGGAAAGGCGGTCAGGCGTGATACTGACTGTATCATCCATCCTCTAGTGTGCTGACAGGTCAAGGAAAATATGGGCACTAACACCATATCCCTATGTGTCTGACATGACAGTGTTACCCTTACCTTTTTACCTTTTACATAAGAAGAGATTCCACCCCCCGCCCCACAAACCACAGGAGCGCTGGCCACGTCGATATCCTACCAAGTTTTTCTTTCTTTCGTGTGCCTGTAGTAGCACAGCCTACATACAAGGATCACTCTGGAGAAGTGAAGGTGGATTTTTACTGGCAAAAGTTCGTCCAGCATGATAAGAGATTAGAAGAATGCCCCTTCAATAATACTAGTAAAACTAAAAGTAATTTCATGTAAAGTATATAAAACTAAACGAATTTAAAAAAAAAAAAGAGAGCAGGAATTTAAGCAACACTCAACAAGGTCAAGAGAGGAGAATTTTAAAAAACAAGAACAAAAATGAAACGGATCAGTTGACCATGAAAAAGAATGACTTAGGGGTGTACGAGAATCAGGTAGGCAGTCCTCTCTCTCTCTCTCAGAGTTCACCCCGTTTTTTGTTGTTTCCCGACTGTCTACCTACACGCTACATCTTTTTCTTCAGCTTTTCAAGCTATTAAGGCTCACTGCTGCAGATAAAGTTCCCATCCATTCCCCTCTATTCCTAATCTTCTCTCTCCAGTTGGTGACACCAATTTCTTTTACATCCTCTTCTATGTTGTCTTTCCATCTCTGTGATTATCTGCCCTTTGGTCTTGTTTCCTTCATCTCTTGTACATACATCATTTTCGTTTGTCTGTTCTCTTCCATTCTTTCTACATGGCCCAACTGGCGTATTCTGTTCAGTTTCAAGACATTTATAACTCGCTGGGAGTTAAATAAGCTGTTCAGTTCAGTGTTCTTTCTAGCTCTCCATTCTCCACTGTTGGTATCCTTTATCGGCCCAAAGATTCTTCTTAGGATCTTGTTCTCAAAGATCTACAATTGTTGTTCATCTTTCTTTGTTGTACTCCACGTTTCTGATCATGAAAAGATTAAACTGACATTATATAATCAGCTGTGTGGGGGCTTTCTTTTTAAGTAACGAAGTCATTTTAACTATACAATGCTTTACGCCAGTGGTTCTAAATCTGGGGTTCAAGAAGACTTATTTGAGGGTTTAATGAGCAAGTCTAGATTATTCAGAATACAAGGAACGGCTGAATTTTTACAAAATTAAATTTTTAATGGAGGGGAAGTGTAGGGAGGCCGCTGCGAAGTGTTCACCATTGTTTGGTTTTAAGTCAATGACTCTTAATCTGGGGTCTTTGGATCTCCAGGTGGGTCTGTGGAAAGATTTTTGGGGGCCCATGGGCTAGCAAATGGAAAGGTTATATTTTTTAAAAAATCTTAACATCATCTGGACTGTAATTATTTCTTCATTATTTCTTAATGAAGGTCCCAGCTGTTCTTGGACCGGAAGAAGGAGCGTGGCGGGGGAGGGGGAGTATCCACGGCCAACAAAAGATTGAGAAACACTGGGCTAAATCGTCCGCTACATGAAAGATGCTAGAAATCATGGCCTCGTGATATCTGCACATCATAAAAGTTGGATGTAATGGATAAAACATCCTGATGTTCTAAGCGTACTTTCCACGACCGAGCTTGACTGCTGTGGATGTCTAGTTGAAGCCTTCCCCGCTTAGAAAGCTGGCTGCGGTAGCTTTTGGTACCCTCCTTGAATTTCTTTTTGTGTGCCAAACTTTCTGCCACTTTCGTTTCCTCACCTTGTCTATCTCTTTCTAAAAACTGAACATACATCTCTGTCTTACCTTTATTACTAAGTACCAGCTTTGTCGCATCAGCAGCAGGGCATCTTGCTTACAACCAAGAGGCCTTGAGGAGAGCTGTAAGGGAGGCAAAGTTCCACAATGGGCATGCAAATGACTGACTGACTGACGAGCTTTATCACAGAGCTCATTTCTCTTATCTCTACCTGATGGTATTTTCTAGTACTTCCTCTTGATGATACGCTTCTTCTAGTCTCTTTTTCTAGTACTACATCTTGATGATACACTTCTAGTTTCTTTCTAGTACTACATCTTGATGATACGCTTCTTCTAGTCTCTTTCTAGTACTACATCTTGATGATACGCTTCTTCTAGTCTCTTTCTAGTACTACATCTTGATGATACACTTCTTCTAGTCTCTTTCTAGTACTACATCTTGATGATACACTTCTTCTAGTCTCTTTCTAGTACTACATCTTGATGATACACTTCTTCTAGTCTCTTTCTAGTACTACATCTTGATGATACGCTTCTTCTGGTCTCTTTCTAGTACTACATCTTGATGATACGCTTCTTCTAGTCTCTTTCTAGTACTACATTTTGATGATACGCTTCTTCTGGTCTCTTTCTAGTACTACATCTTGATGATACACTTCTTCTAGTCTCTTTCTAGTACTACATCTTGATGATACGCTTCTTCTAGTCTCTTTTTCTAGTACTACATCTTGATGATACGCTTCTTCTAGTCTCTTTCTAGTACTACATCTTGATGATACACTTCTTCTAGTCTCTTTCTAGTACTACATCTTGATGATACGCTTCTTCTAGTCTCTTTTTCTAGTACTACATCTTGATGATACACTTTTTCTAGTCTCTTTTTCTAGTACTACATCTTGATGATACACTTCTTCTAGTCTCTTTTTCTAGTACTACATCTTGATGATACACTTCTTCTAGTCTCTTTCTAGTACTACATCTTGATGATACACTTCTTCTAGTCTCTTTCTAGTACTACATCTTGATGATACACTTCTTCTAGTCCATTTCTAGTACTAACTCGTGATGATACACTTCTAGTCCATTTCTAGTAGTACCTCTTGATGATACGCTTCTTCTAGTCTCTTTCTAGTACTACATCTTGATGATACGCTTCTTCTAGTCTCTTTCTAGTACTACATCTTGATGATACGCTTCTTCTAGTCTCTTTCTAGTACTACATCTTGATGATACACTTCTTCTAGTCTCTTTCTAGTACTACATCTTGATGATACGCTTCTTCTAGTCTCTTTTTCTAGTACTACATCTTGATGATACACTTTTTCTAGTCTCTTTTTCTAGTACTACATCTTGATGATACACTTCTTCTAGTCTCTTTTTCTAGTACTACATCTTGATGATACACTTCTTCTAGTCTCTTTTTCTAGTACTACATCTTGATGATACACTTCTTCTAGTCTCTTTCTAGTACTACATCTTGATGATACACTTCTTCTAGTCTCTTTCTAGTACTACATCTTGATGATACACTTCTTCTAGTCCATTTCTAGTACTAACTCGTGATGATACACTTCTAGTCCATTTCTAGTAGTACCTCTTGATGATACGCTTCTTCTAGTCTCTTTCTAGTACTACATCTTGATGATACGCTTCTTCTAGTCTCTTTCTAGTACTACATCTTGATGATACACTTCTTCTAGTCTCTTTCTAGTACTACATCTTGATGATACGCTTCTTCTAGTCTCTTTCTAGTACTTCTTCTTGATGATACACTTCTTCTAGTCTCTTCATGTTATGTTCATACACCGAAGATGGGCTCTAAATTAAAATTATTTGGTGAAAACTTTCCACATTCTGCAAAAATGTGCTACATATTAAAGGAATTGACCAGCTCTCTTTTTATGGAATTGTTTCAGTTCTATTTTTGATGCTTGAGGGTTCGTCTCAGATTTTCTATACTGTCCAAATTTTTGCCTCATATTTTCTAAATTTTCTATAATTTCCTGTTTGTTTTTTTTTGCGTCTGATTTTCCATACCGTTCAAAGTCTTACTGTGCAAATTTTTACATCATATTTTCCATATTGTCCTAACTTACCAATCGAAAAGGTAACATGCATAAATGAGTAGATAATTCATGAAGTGAATAGGGGGTCTGAGATGGCTCAGTTCGTAAGCACGCTGTTCTCTCGTGGCTAGACGGCTGCTTGTCCTACCGGAGTCCGTGTTCGAATCCCAGGTAATTCTCTTGTGATTTTTATTTCTCTCACGTCTCACTAAAGTGCTTTGTTTACGATTTTTTCTACGTCTAATCCTACAAAATAGTGTTCTCTTATTTCACCGTACCAAAGCCTCGTAGATTCCTATTTATATAAAAAAAAATGTTTCTGAAGTGAAATGAAGATCAGTTTAACTGTATTTTGCAGGGGTAAAATGAACATTAAGGACGAAGGGGGGAAAAAAATGGAAGTACCACATTTGATAAACGTTGAAAGCTCCGCCTCTGAAAACAACAGCCAATCAGCGCACATGGCACCACCTGTTTTGTCGTCAATACTCTTAACTCTTCGTGAATGGAAACTAGACCGCTGTGATGTGAAACAAGTTATAAACTAACAGAAGTGTTCGGCTATGACTGGCCGTCTATACCTTGTTGTGAATTCTCATGGCGAAACTACTCCATTATTCCCGCGAGGTGTATTTACTTTGCCGTACCGCAAACTGATTTTAACCCTTTTGTAAAGTTTTACGCAAAAAACTAGAGTGAACGATTGTAGGCACTGAGGATATGGGGAATGGGGAGGGGAGACATAAGAGGGAGCATTGGAGAGAGGGTGGCTTGTGTGTATAATGTTTACCTGGTGTAAGCGTGACCTCTGCGTGCAGTCACGTGATATGAAAGTACCAGTCCTAGTATACATGTAAAATAAATCATTTTAAAAATAGTACTGGACGAGTTGGTAGCTGGGACATTTGGAACTCTGGATCCGACAGTTTCACAACAGACGTAGGATGACTTTGCTGCTGTATGTTTAGTGGCATTCTCAAAATGGTTGATATTCTAGAGCTGGCAGGTTAGTTTATATCTCTGAGCTGTATTCTAAAGTTGGCAGTATAGTTTATATCTCTGAGCTGTATTCTAGAGCTGGCAGGTTAGTTTATATCTCTGAACTGTATTCTAAAGTTGGCAGGATAGTTTATATCTCTGAGCTGCATTCTAGAGTTGCCAGGTTAATTTATATCTCTGAGCTGTATTCTAGAGTTGGCAGGTTAGTTTATATCTCTGAGCTGTATTCTAAAGTTGGCAGGATAGTTTATATCTCTGAGCTGTATTCTAGAGTTGCCATGTTAATTTATATCTCTGAGCTGTATTCTAGAGTTGGCAGGTTAGTTTATATCTCTGAACTGTATTCTAGAGCTGGTAGGATAGTTTATATCTCTGAGCTGTATTCTAGAGTTCCCAGATTAGTTTATATCTCTGAGGTGTATTCTAGAATTGCCAGGTTAGTTTATATCTCTGATGTGTACATTTGTTTTGTTCTCATCTTCCTGTTGATAAAAAACTTAAAATTGTACTTATCTTCTTCTTCTTCTTATTCTCTTTTCTTTTTGCTTTCTGGCAGTCTGCGTTGTAGTGTTATGAAAGTGTACACTGCTATTGTCATGCGTAGTAGTGTAGTCTCCAACACAGTGTAAAGTGTAGACACACAAGGTCGGATGGGCTGAGAGTTGGTTTTGGCACATTTCTTAATCTTCTACCCTGAGTTTCACATGCTCAGCCATCAGCTGGTCGCCTCCGTGAATATCGTTTTCAGCAGTTCTTTCTCTGTGCCCCATATTCTTCCATCCAAGCTCTTTTTTTTCCTGGGGTCTTGTCTTGGCTCTTAAGTCTCTGTAGAGAGTGGGGACGTACTCTGGAGCCTGGAGATCATGCTGGCCTGTGCAGGTTGTGGTTTGAGGGATCCTTCTGTTTGTGTAGATGGTCTTGTAGTCCTTGGTGCTGTTTGTGTAGATGGTCTTGTAGTCTGTGGTGTTCTGTCTGTGTAGATGGTCTTGTAGTCCGTGGTGTTCTGTTTGTGTAGATGGTCTTGTAATCTATGGTGTTCTGTTTGTGTAGATGGTCTTGTAGTCCGTGATGCTCTGTTTGTGTAGATGGTCTTGTAGTCGTGATGCTCTGTTTGTGTAGATGGTCTTGTAGTCCGTGATGCTCTGTTTGTGTAGATGGTCTTGTAGTCCGTGGTGCTCTGTTTGTGTAGATGGTCTTGTAGTCCGTGATGCTCTGTTTGTGTAGATGGTCTTGTAGTCCGTGATGCTCTGTTTGTATTGATGGTCTTGTAGCCCGTGGTGCTCTGTTTGTGTAGATGGTCTTGTAGTCCGTGATGCTCTGTTTGTATTGATGATCTTGTAGTCCGTGATGCTCTGTTTGTGTAGATGGTCTTGTAGCCCGTGGTCTTCTATTTGAAGCCTGAAAATAACGGTTTCTTGTGGTGTGTTTAGCTTCAGAATTTGGTCTTTGGAATATCTGGTGTATGTTCTGTGTCTTCATGCAGTGTCGTGTTTTCCCTGGACAAGCATTTTGCTTATTTTAGCAACATCCTGTGTTGAACTTATTCTTTTCTTGGTGCCTGGTTTGAAAAGATTCAGCTGCTTCATTTCCTTCAACACCACGGGGTGCAGGGAATCCATTGTGATATGTTAGTTTGTTAGTAAGGGGCAACTGGTTTGCGTACTCAGTCAGTTTCTTAACAATCATTTTCACTAGCTCTATTATCATCACCACTGAGAGCGTTAACAATCACTTTCACTAGCTCTCTTATCATCATTATTGAGAGCGTTAACAATCACTTTCACTAGCTCTATTATCATCACTATTGAGAGCGTTAACAATCACTTTCACTAGCTCTATTATCATCACTATTGAGAGCGTTAACAATCACTTTCACTAGCTCTATTATCATCATTATTGAAAGAGTTAACAATCACTTTCACTACCACTATTATCATCATTATTTATCACTGTCATTTTAATCTTCCCTACCCCCCTCCCCCCAACACATATTTTCTAAGTGAACAAGACACTGGGCCGTCTACTGAAATACAATCTTTAGAGTAAAACTCCCCTGTGCTAACTGAATATTGCATTCTTGTGTTCAGGTGTGTTTACCTGCTTTGTCACATTGTTCCAGGTGAAAAGGATATCGGAGTATGACAAGTACCTGGGGGAGCTGCTGGAAGAAACAGACCCATCTCACCCTGATTATGAGGATCTGTCAAAGGCACTCACTCAAGTGCACTCTGTGAGTCAATGTAACCGTGTATGTGCGTGTATGTTTGTGTATGTTGTTTGTTCATGTTTTCTATGATCATACATGTCTACGTTTTTTTTATGTTTGTCTCTTGTCTGTCTGTTTCAGAATCTGCTACGCTGTCAGCTACTGTATAAGTTCGTGTTTGTGATTGTTTTGGTGATTGTTTGCCTCTTTGTGTTGCTTTGTGTGTTTTGTTCCTTTTGCCCTGTTAGCCATTTTGCGTATTTGTCACTTTAATTTTGATAATGACTTAATTATGGGTCCATATTTTCTTCGTGTCAGTCCTTATTTGCTTCTACACACTTTCTCATATACTTTAATAATTACGTCTTCCAACCTGTCCTCGCTTCTACAACCACTGATACTTCTTCTTTCAGTTATCACTCAGTACTGACCCCGGTAATGTGAAAGTTATCATTCAGTACTGACCACGGCAATGTGAAAGTTATCACTCAGTACTGACCCCGGCAATGTGAAAGTTATCACTCAGTACTGACCCCGGCCATGTGAAAGTTATCACTCAGTACTGACCCCGGCCATGTGAAAGTTATCACTCAGTACTGACCACGGCAATGTGAAAGTTATCATTCAGTACTGACCACGGCCATGTGAAAGTTATCATTCAGTACTGACCCCGGCAATGTGAAAGTTATCATTCAGTACTGACCACGGCCATGTGAAAGTTATCATTCAGTACTGACCCCGGCAATGTGAAAGTTATCATTCAGTACTGACCACGGCCATGTGAAAGTTATCATTCAGTACTGACCACGGCCATGTGAAAGTTGTCTGAAACTTCAGCCTGTTTTAATTTAAAACAAAGAACAGAAAAAAAAACATTCTGCCATTGGCGCTGTAGAAAATTAAATGCAGAAACTGAATTTGAACTGAATCTACAGATCCGATGACATGATTTGACATCTTCGCTTCATAATGGATAATGTGGAAAAAATTTATCTTTACAATTATTTTTTTTTCTTTTTGCGTAGAACAGCACAGCCAGTAGGTTAGGGAACATTTTGTATATCTTTAACTTTGTCATTCGCTAAATGTTTTCTTCTTCTTCTTCTTCGTTCACTTCTACCACCAAAAACCGCACTGTGAACCTACTGAATTCACGCATGTGGTCCTCGTTAGGTCCCGTGGTCCCCTGTGTGGTCCAAAATAGACCACACGAGTTCCACGAAAGGACCACAGGGGGTTCAGAGTATCACAGTGCTTTAGCCTGTATTCTTGGTGGGTCTCGGAAGCGGGATTGCGTGACACCGTGGTTTTCATTGCACCAGTTTGGTCTAGGGTTGGACTTTCTCACCGGAAGACCTCGACGTGTTTGGAATATCAGTGCATCCCCGCTGGGTGAGAGGCGGTAGCCCACCCAGGCCAGAGTTGGACTTTCTCACCGGAAAACCTCGACGTGTTTTGAGATACCCGTGTATCACCGCCGGGTGAGAGGTGGTTGCCCATCCAGTCCAGGGTTGGACTTTCTCACCGGAAAACCTCAGCGTGATTAGGATACGCAGACATCCCCGCCGGGTGAGAGGTGGTTGCCTATCTAGACTTCCCTGGTCCAGTGTCTCCGACTTCAGCATTTTGCGGTCGTGGCCGCTGCCCTTCCTAGTTGTGACCAGGATGGAGCTTTTGTCCAGGAGGACGAATCCTCGCCACTGGTGACTTCTACCCCTGGGTTGAGCCGGTTTAGGCATTTCCCAGTATGGGCGTGTTTGGGACGGGACCGACCTCTAGGGCAGAGGTACTGTGACATTCATAGCCTTCAAGATTCACCCCTGGTATGAGCCGGTTTAGGCAAAATTCACCAGTATGGGTGTTTATCAGGCGCTACCGACCTCTAGAGCGGAGGTGGCATGACATGTCTAGCCATCGAGTTCCACCCCTGGTGTGTGCCGGTTTAGGCATATTTCACCAGTGTAGGTGTATTTCGGACGTAGGCGGCCTCTAGAGCAGAGGTGCCGTGGTATAGCTCTCGTAGCGATACTACTGGACATACCAGGTTAGACTTCACTTTCCACCACCTTTTCCCATCGGCGCCGCACAGCAACCTTTATTTCCGCATTTACTTCCTTAACCGGGAGGAGCTTCACTCCACGCGCGGCATTTGAAAAGTCAAGCCAGCAGTGACTTAACCTCTGGGACAAGCCGGTTCGTGCATTTCACCCGATATGACTGCACTCAGGTCGTGGCCGACCTCCAGACCAGAGGTGCCGTGATTTGACTGTTTGCTTCGCTTTATTCTTTCAACCACCTTTTCCGCAGTGATGCTGCGCGGCAACCTCATTTGCAAATTTCTTCATTGGCCGGGAAGAGCACCGCTCCACGCACGGCAGCTGAAGATCTCGCCAAACAGCAGCTAAATGTTTTAAACGCGGGAAACCTGTGGCGGCTGATAAAGTAAAGAATTTAATTTTTCGTTTTTTGAGTGCAGTGCCCTTTGCTTGGCTAATCCCCGTGATTAGAAACTTTTTCGCTTTCAGATTTGTAAACTTAGCGAAGCCACAGAAACTAACTTCAGAACGCTTGATTAAAGAGTGTTCTTTGTCTCGGAAAGATTATTACTTGTGATAACTTTTAGGATTAAAAGTCTCCCTCTGATATATATATATATATATATATATATATATATATATATATAATAAAAACACTAAGTAGTAGAACATCAAAAGAATGATAACCACGTGACCGTGAAGTTTGGTCCGATTCTCACGGATAAGCAAGGTTGACCAAACAAAGAAAAGTAGATCATGAAAATGGAGAATTCGGGGATGTAGAATAATGTATGCTCTACCTGAAATATTTGAAACTGCAGGTGTTGGCATTCCAAAAGACATCGCAACAAGAGCATAAGAAAGGTAAATACGAGAAAGTAGTCTTGGAATCATTACTACCTAATAATGGAGATACAATTAGGGAAATTAAACGGAGGACATCTGTCGCTCTTCAGAAAGTAAAACAACTTAAGAACCTGTGGAGAGAAGCGGACAGAACTACAAAATTAAGATTTTTAAGGGTATGCAGCTTTCCCATCGCAACATATGCCTGTGAGACCTGGAAACTTAACAAAACAGCTGAGAAACACATAAATGCCTTTGAATGTAAATGCTACAGAAGAGTTCTTCAAATATCATGGACACAAAAAAGAACAAATATATTCATACTACAAGAACCTTATATTGAAGAAGGCTGGCTAGTAAAGAGGATTAAATAGTCAGTCAATCATTTGCATGCCCCTTGCGAACTTTGCCTCCCTAACAGCTCTTCTGTAGGCCTCTCGGTTGTAAGCAAGATGTCATGCTGCTGGTGCATCCATTTGCAGATTAGGATTTAACAAAGAAAACGTGAACATTTTGGACACATTAAACGTCATGATAATTTGGAGAAGATCGTCTTGAAAGAGTACAAATGGAAAAAAGAAAGAGAAGACCAAGGCGAAGATGGCTGCAAGACATCGTTGATAATCTGTAGATTGTCTTCTGCGTCATTCTCTCAAAGTCTTTCCCTTTTCTTGCTACCACAGACTTGTCTTTCACGTCCTTCTCTCAAAGTCTTGCCCCCTTCTTGCTACCACAGACTTGTCTTTCACGTCTTTCTCTCAAAGTCTTGCCCTTTTCTTACTACCACAGACTTGTCTTTCACGTCCTTCTCAAAGTCTTGCCCTGTTCTTGCTACCACAGACTTGTCTTCCACGTCCTTCTCTCAAAGTCTTGCCCCCTTCTTGCTACCACAGACTTGTCTTTCACGTCCTTCTCTCAAAGTCTTGCCCTTTTCTTGCTACCACAGACTTGTCTTCTGCGTCCTTCTCTCAAAGTCTTGCCCTTTTCTTGCTGTCACAGACTTGTCTTTCACGTCCTTCTCTCAAAGTCTTGCCCCCTTCTTGCTATCACAGACTTGTCTTCTGCGTCTTTCTCTCAAAGTCTTGCCCCCTTCTTGCTATCACAGACTTGTCTTCCACGTCCTTCTCTCAAAGTCTTGCCCTTTTCTTGCTATCACAGACTTGTCTTCCACGTCCTTCTCTCAAAGTCTTGCCCCTTTATTGCTGTCACAGACGTGTCTCTGTGCTTCCTCTTTTCTTGTCCTTTTCTTACTCTCTCAAAATTGTAGCTTCTACACAGACTCCACCACTGTCGGGAGAAATCCCAGCTAAATGATAGATCACGCGCGAAACACCTCTAACACAACATAGGAATTATTTCTCCAAAAACAATGAAGGACATCCTGATGTCAAAGACCGAACATGTATGGGCGTGGCCCAGGTGTAGTGAGGCTACTCCCGAGGATCAGCGGCAGCTAGGTCCTTTTTTACTGTTACAGTTATGTGAAAATTTACTGCTATGCAGTCTAAAGGGAAGCCAAAATGTGGGAGATATGTCCTTGATCAAGCTGTGTTTATTAGCCCTGAATGTTGCGTAACCAGTCTTACAGTTATATTCTCTCCCTTGACATACCTTTAAAACCCTGCACATTTTAGACTTTTTCTCATCTGGATTCTCTCCCTTGACATACCTTTAAAACCTTACACATTTTAGACTGTTTCTCAGATTTGGTATACTTTCATGGCTATTTCATGTAAGATATTTGTCTTCCTTCTGTAAACTACTAAATAATAATTTTCTCTTGCTGTGTATGTTTACATGGCATTTCTTTCTCAGGCCAGTCCGGTTATAAAATAAATAGTGAAATGTGTAGGCAGCAGTTTTAGATTTCAGTGAAAGATCTCGAATTGATTTTTATACTTGACCTTCAGTTAAACCTCTTAATAGAGTGCCCTCGGCAGTTAATCTTCGTATAAGCAGATTAGTAATTTTATAGTCTGTACGAATTTCAGCTCGTGAAGCACGGACTAGATATGTGTCTATCACGCCGCGCGTCGTTTAGCCATTATTTGACATATTTACACGGAAATGTTCGCAAGTTGATGAAGGGAGAGCGCATTTACAGTTTAACGTGATTCGGTCTTTGACAAAAGAAAATAAGACGTTCTTTCAATAACCTCGTGGTGTTTTCACGGTTCCGTGGAGGTTTAAACTCCAGGCTAGGTAAGTAGTAATCGTTTGGAAATGAACTGTTGCTGTTATTACTTCATCCTCGCTTTTGGATCTGGTCTGCATACTCGGAGTCCGTGATGTTTAGTGTGACATGGACGAGATATTCCCTCCATCCCTTCCGCTGAAGCGAAGCAGTAAATAGAATATCTCTCTCTCTCTCTCTCTCTCTCTCGCTCTGAACCTTAAGTGCCCAGGGCACATGGGGTTTCCGCAAAGGTTTTCCACAAATGCCTGTTCTTTGCCTTTTTTCCAGCTCTTGCCCAGGTGAGCCCTCTATTGAACCTTAAGTGCCCAGGGCACATGGGGTTTCCGCAAAGGTTTTCCACAAATGCCTGTCCTTTGCCTTTTTTTCCCGCTCTTGCCCAGGTGAGCCCTCTATTGCTCAACATCCTCTCTGTTGTTCTTCTCCGTGTCTCTTTTGGTCTACCCTTACTTCTGTTCCCCTGTGGTGTCCATCTTAGTGCTATTTGTGGTAGTGAGTTGTCAGTGATTCGGAGCACATGTCCCAACAATCACCAGCGTCTTTCCTCAATATAGAATATGGTGCTCTGAAAATCTTGTTAAAAGAGCTAACAGCGGCCTACTTCAGGGCAGACTTTTAAAAGCAAAACAGTTTATTATTATTATTATTCCTACTGCTGCTGCTGCTATCGCTGCTACCACTACTATTATTACTCACGCCACTACTACAGATAATGTTACTATTAATAGTTTCTCTCGCTACAACTATTATTACTACAAGTTACTCTCGCTACAACTACTATTACTACAAGTTACTCTCGCTACAACTAATATTACTACAACTACAACTATAACTGCTACTACTACTACTACTACTACTACTACTACTACATCTGCTACTACTACTAATGAATTAACTTTCACTACCTGTGTGGCAAACCTGTTAAACCTTCTGTAGCTGCTATGGAGCAAGAGCTGTCTGGTCAATCTCTTTTCCACAGTCGTGACAGGATCCTCGCTTAAATGTGTTCTGTGGCAGTTATTTACCTCTCGGACTTAGTCATTTGAGACCGTTTATTTGAATATCAGAAGGCCGTAGTATGAAGTCTGTATTGTTTATTACTATCCCTCTCTCACTTTCTCTGTGCTTAAGTCATTATAATCATCTCCGTATCTGTTGCTGTACTCGTTCATCGACTCCCTCAGAATAATGGGCCATACTCAGAAGCTTGGCATACCAGTTCACCGATCATCTAGGTGTCCTTAGTTCAAGCTCCAGGATACTGAACAGAAAAAGAAGAAAGAGGAGGAAGAGGAGAAGGAGGAAGAAGAAGAAGAAAGAGGAGAAGGATGAGGGGAAAAAAAGGAGGAAGAGGAGGAGGAGAAGGATGAGGAAGAAGAGAAAGGGGGGAGGAGGAGGAAGAAGAAGGAGGAAGAGGAGGAGAAGAAGAAGAATGAGGAGGAGGAGGAGGAGGTAGAGGAAGAAGAAGAAGAAGAAGAAGAAATATTGACCTCGTTTTGACCTTGTCCAGAGTGTACTAGTGTACCGCTCGCCACCAGCAGGTATTCAAACATGAAACAACTCACTCGTGGCCAACACGTTACATGACACAAGAGTACAAAACGTGGAAACGAGTATATCTGACAGTCAAAAACATCACTCTCTGTCACTTAGTGTGTTCCCCCCCCCCCCCGTCTGAAAGGTTAAGCATATTTCTCTATGGATGATAACGTGTCTTTCTTTCTAACGTGTAGTGTGTTTTCTCGCTTAATGACAAGGTATGTTTGTCTAGATAATAGAGTGTGTTTCTGCCTAGATAATAAAGTGTGTTTCTGTCTAAATAATAGAGTGTGTTTCTGCCTAGATAATAAAGTGTGTTTCTGCCTAGATAATAAAGTGTGTTTCTGTCTAAATAATAGAGTGTGCTTCTGCCTAGATAATAAAGTGTGTTTCTGCCTAGATAATAAAGTGTGTTTCTGTCTAAATAATAGAGTGTGTTTCTGCCTAGATAATACAATGTGTTTCTGTCTAAATAATAGAGTGTGTTTCTGTCTAAATAATAGAGTGTGTTTCTGTCTAAATAATAGAATGTATTTCTGTCTAAATAATAGAGTGTGTTTCTGTCTAAATAATAGAGTGTGTTTCTGCCTAGATAATAAAGTGTGTTTCTGTCTAAATAATAGAGTGTGTTTCTGCCTAGATAATAAAGTGTGTTTCTGTCTAAATAATAGAGTGTGTTTCTGCCTAGATAATAAAGTGTGTTTCTGTCTAAATAATAGAGTGTGCTTCTGCCTAGATAATAAAGTGTGTTTCTGTCTAAATAATAGAGTGTGTTTCTGCCTAGATAATAAAGTGTGTTTCTGTCTAAATAATAGAGTGTGTTTCTGCCTAGATAATAAAGTGTGTTTCTGTCTAAATAATAGAGTGTGTTTCTGCCTAGATAATAAAGTGTGTTTCTGTCTAGATAATACAATGTGTTTCTGTCTAGATAATACAATGTGTTTCTGTCTAAATAATAGAGTGTGTTTCTGTCTAGATAATACAATGTGTTTCTGTCTAAATAATAGAGTGTGTTTCTGTCTAAATAATACAGTGTGTTTCTGCCTAGATAATACAATGTGTTTCTGTCTAAATAATAGAATGTGTTTCTGTCTAAATAATAGAGTGTGTTTCTGTCTAAATAATAGAGTGTGTTTCTGTCTAAATAATAGAGTGTGTTTCTGTCTAAATAATAGAATGTATTTCTGTCTAAATAATAGAGTGTGTTTCTGTCTAAATAATAGAGTGTGTTTCTGCCTAGATAATAAAGTGTGTTTCTGTCTAAATAATAGAGTGTGTTTCTGCCTAGATAATACAATGTGTTTCTGTCTAGATAATACAATGTGTTTCTGTCTAAATAATAGAGTGTGTTTCTGTCTAAATAATAGAGTGTGTTTCTGTCTAAATAATAGAGTGTGTTTCTGTCTAAATAATAGAGTGTCTTTCTGTCTAAATAATAGAGTGTCTATCTGCCTAGATAATAAAGTGTGTTTCTGTCTAAATAATAGAGTGTGTTTCTGCCTAGATAATAAAGTGTGTTTCTGTCTAAATAATAGAGTGTGTTTCTGTCTAGATAATAAAGTGTGTTTCTGTCTAAATAATAGAGTGTGTTTCTGCCTAGATAATAAAGTGTGTTTCTGTCTAGATAATACAATGTGTTTCTGTCTAGATAATACAATGTGTTTCTGTCTAAATAATAGAGTGTGTTTCTGCCTAGATAATAAAGTGTGTTTCTGTCTAAATAATAGAGTGTGTTTCTGCCTAGATAATAAAGTGTGTTTCTGTCTAAATAATAAAGTGTGTTTCTGCCTAGATAATAAAGTGTGTTTCTGTCTAAATAATAGAGTGTGTTTCTGCCTAGATAATACAATGTGTTTCTGTCTAAATAATAGAGTGTTTTTTCTGCCTGGATTGTTTTTCTATCTAGAAAATAGGGTGTTTTTCTGTCTGAATAACAGAGTGTATTTCTGTTTCGTAAATAACAGAGTTTTTTCCGTCTAAATAACAGATTGCTTTCCATCTAAATAACACAGTGTATTTCTGTTAAATAACAGAGTGTATTTCTGTCTAGATGATCAAGAAAAGAGATGATGAGCTTTGCGAAGAAGAAGAAGAACAAGAGCAGGCAGCCATGGACGTACTAAAGGACATGTCGCCCCAAGAAGGCATTAACCTGAACGCCAGCACCGAGAGCAGCGTCAGCAACACCAGCAGCGTCAGCACACCGGAAGTCAGCCACGCCACAACCAGCATCATCATCAGCGGCAACGTCAGCGAGGACAAGTATTCTGTAAGTCTGGGCGTTCCAAAACAGAAAACGAAACAAAACAAAAACAAAGTATAGATTTTATGATAGAAACGAGTACAATACGAAGTAGAATATTCACTTTTGAGCAAATATATGGAAGACAACCATCAGGATGCAGACTGCCATAGAATATCTGTATGTCTTTCTAATAGTCTACTTCTCCATCCATCAAGTGTTCTATCTTATCTCATTTTTTGCATGTTGGTTCCTTGCTATCTATCTTCCCAGACGTCTAAGCTCTCCAGGCGTTTTTTTTTTTTTTTGACAGTTTGTTAATCAGCTGAAACTCGGCACATTTGCCTGTAATATTGATTTTTTTTTCAGGTAGATAACCCAAGATATTCACTCCGGGTAGATAACCCAAGATATTCACTCCAGGTAGATAACCCAAGATATTCACTCCAGGTAGATAACCCAAGATATTCACTCCAGGTAGATAACCCAAGATATTCACTCCAGGTAGATAACCCAAGATATTCATTCCAGGTAGATAACCCAAGATATTCACTCCAGGTAGATAACTCAGTATATTCACTCCAGGTAGATAACCCAAGATATTCACTCCAGGTAGATAACCCAAGATATTCATTCCAGGTAGATAACTCAGTATATTCACTCCATGTAGATAACCCAAGATATTCACTCCAGGTAAATAACCCAAGATATTCACTCCAGGTAGATAACCCAAGATATTCACTCCAGGTAGATAAGCAAAGATATGCATTTCAAGCAGATAACTCAGTATATTCACTCCAGGTAGATAACCCAAGATATTCACTCCAGGTAGATAACCCAAGATATTCACTCCAGGTAGATAACCCAATATATTCACTAAAGGTAGATAGCCAACTTTCTACCTGCGTCTCGCCATGTAACTAGTATGTATTAATCTTTTTATTTCAACAAAATGAAATACAGGTAGCTGTACCTTTCCGGCGTGAATATGAAGTACTTTGCCAATAGCCATACATGTTTTAAAACATAAGCATATAGAGTTACTGTATAATTTGTACACAGACTTTAAAACAAATACAATTACTTTTACGTTAAATAAGTAATATATACTTTTTAAAATTTGTAACTTTGCAATGAGATGGCGCTGGAACCAAGGTCGGAAAAACGAACCGCTATACAACGGAGCGTCGGAAGAGCAGGGACTGTCTGCCAGCATACTTGGGCGTACGCACTCCTTTACATTCGCATGCATACACACTTCAAATTCAAGAACTTGATTGCCAGAACAAGAAACGTCGCGAAAAGACGAGACACGGCTCAGAAATAATCTTTACATAAAATACCTGCAGTAGATAGCCTCTCTATCACTGCAGATAGCCTCGCTCTCACAGCAGATAGTCTCGCTCTCACAGCAGATAACCTCGTTTTCACAGAAGATAGCCTTGTTCTCACAGCAGATAATCTCGTTTTCACAGAAGATAGCCTCGCTCTCATAGAAGATAGTCTCGTTCTCACAACAGATAGCCTCGTTATTCCAGAAGATAGCCTCGCTCTCACTGCAGATTGTCTCGCTCTCACATTTGATAGTCTTGTTCTCACAGCAGATAGCCTCGTTCTCACAGCAAATACTCTCGTTCTCACAGCTGATAGCCTCGCTCTCACAGCAGATACTCTCGTTCTTACAGCAGATGACCTCGTTCTTGCAGAAGATTGCCTCGCTCTCATAGAAGATACTCTTGTTCTCACAGAAGATAGTCTCGTTCTCGCAAAAGATATCCTCACAGCAGATAGCCTCATTCTTACAGCAGATATCCTCGCCCTCACAGCAGATAGCCTCAGCCTCGCTCTCCCAGCAGACAGCCTCGCACTCACACACTGTGACCTAAACAGTCCTGTATAATTTGTTTCTTCGTCCTTCAGCAATGTGCAAGGTCTAGCAAGTCTCAGGATGAGAATAATCACTTTCAAATGCTCTAGCAATGTATTTCTCTTTCCCTTGCATCACTAACGTAAAACAGTGTTTCTCCATCCGATGATTCGTGGAACATTAAGTGTCAAAGCACAGTTCATCAGCTTGGCTTTAGCTTCCATCTTTTGAATAAAAAATATTAAGGGTTAATTAATGTATAGTAAATAATAGTAAATTAATCTACGCCTTAGCGATAAGCTGGTGATCTTGCAACACTGTAGTTGGAAAAGTGGTCCCTCTATGTAAAAAATGTTGGGATCCGCTCCGCTAAAACACATAAATTCCCTTGGAAATGTTATTTATCAAGAGAAAAGGGAAGCAACCACCACGCCCGCAGAGTTAGTGCTCGTGAAACATGGATACTAAAAGAGCTTGTAGGACTCCTCTGTTGTCCATGTTTGGGGGAACAGAGAACATGGGAGGACGTAAGATCGTGACTTGTACTTTGTCACTTGCACTATGTCTTGGAGTGGGAATCGCGAGAAATACAGAAGCTACACTGACTGTTTCTAGTGAAGCCATTAGGAGCTACACTGTTTCTAATGAAGCCATTGGAACCTACACTTACTGTTTCTAACGAAGCCATTTAAGCTAGGGCCCGGTAGACGAAAGAGAGGAAGAGGAATGGACGAAGCAAGCTCATACTCAGGAGAAAAAAAGATGAAGTAGGATGATCATTCAGCAAGGAAGGATGTACGCATGCTTCTATCTCGCACATATCTCACACACTGAGGGCTTGTTTGTATGACTGGGTTCCCCTTCTTTCCCCCCCCCCCCCCGCCCTTAATATACTGACAACCACATGTTCAGAATATTCTGAAATCCCTATCTGTAGAGAAATATTCCAAGTTATTTTCCTCAACACAAAACGTCAGGTATTGCATTCCACAACTGGGTTGACTGGAATGAGAGCATAACTGGTTTGTAATCAACTTCCTTTTCCTGAAAAGACATTTCACAACTAACTGCGCTCCCCGTGCACTAGAAGCTGAACGAAGACGGGAAAACAGATAGAAGGAAGTGAGGTTTTGAATGGAACGGCGGAATATGATGAATGTTTAATGATGGCGAACCCCACAACACGTGTGGGAGGGGAGGGGGGAACGTTCAAGGTGGGGACTAATAGAAGTCACAGAAGAAGAGACAGACATCGAAGACGGCCAATCACAAATACAGAAGAAGAGACAGACATCGAAGACGGCCAATCACAAATACAGAAGAAGAGACAGACATCGAAGACGGCCAATCACAAATACAGAAGAAGAGACAGACATCGAAGATGGCCAGTCATAAACACAGAAGAAGAGACAGACATCGAAGACGGCCAATCACAAATACAGAAGAAGAGACAGACATCGAAGATGGCCAGTCATAAACACAGAAGAAGAGACAGACATCGAAGACAGCCAATCACAAATACAGAAGAAGAGACAGACATCGAAGATGGCCAGTCATAAACACAGAAGAAGAGACAGACATCGAAGACGGCCAGTCACAAATACAGAAGAAGAGAAAGACATCGAAGACGGCCAATCACAAATACAGAAGAAGAGACAGACTCGAAGACGGCCAATCACAAATACAGAAGAAGAGAAAGACATCGAAGACGGCCAATCACAAATACAGAAGAAGAGAAAGACATCGAAGACGGCCAATCACAAATACAGAAGAAGAGACAGAGACAGACAGACATGATGTGATGAACACTTACAAGAATAATGAGTGACAGTCCTAGCTGATGAAGTTTAAAATAGTGGACTTTTTTTTTGTTTCACTTAACAACAAAAAGTGAAGAGATATATTGTGAGAAGGGAGACAAAAAGTAACAATATTATCTTTGTGTCAGTACTCATCATTCTCATCTTTTTAAATTTACTTCTACGATTGCAGGCTTAAGATTTGAAGCACTCTCTGCCCGGTTTCTTCAACATTTCTCTCTTCTTATGGGCCCCTTTCTTGGCGACTATAAGTCACTTTCATCACTGTTATTTAAAATATCCATACTTTGATTCGTTTCTTTGTAAACCCAAGGACATGTTTTTGTAAATTCTTTAGCACACAGAGTACAAATACTTGAGCTATGAATACGGATACTTCAAAAACAATAGCCTCTCAGACACGAAACAAACAAGAACAATAAAGCTCGCTGGAAAACCCGTCTCAGAAATAAATTATATTCGCATCAGAAAAGTGGTCTCTAACGTCAGAAAAGTGGTTTCTAACTTACAATGTGTAATCAGAGTGGATTTAATGTTCTTGACCTTAAAAATACAAAGACAGGTCCGTTATTACCTTGATCAGACATTGGAAACTAGGTGAACCTTTCGAGTATTTTGCACGCGACTGCACTTGAAATGTGTTAAAAGTGCAAAACTCATTCCATAATAGTCATTCGATTATACGAACTGTGCTATAAAACAACATTGCACTTAAAAACACTTCTGTCTGTCCGCGCGCTGAGTTTAGTACAGTGGTGATGTACTTTTTTATTACATTTTTATTTGTATAGAAAAACACTTGAAGTAGGGGTGGGTGGGGGAGGGGGGAGGAATCCAGTACAAGCGCCCTCACGTTTTTTCCTAAAAGCTCTTGCGTTAGATTTGGCTTTGTCCTGAAATTAGTCATCGGGAATGTCAGTCATTTGCATGTCCCTTGCGGAACTCTGCCTCCCTAACAGCTCTCCTGTAGGCCTCTCTGTCTTGCAGCCACCTTCGCCTTGGTGTTCCTCTCTTTCTTTTTCCCATTATGTACCCTTCCAAGACGGTCTTCTCTAGATTCTCATGACGTTTAATGTGTCCAAAATATTTAAGTTTTCTCTCTTTAATCCTCTTTACTAGCCAGCCTCCTTCAATATTAAGTTCTTGCAGTATGGATATATTTGTTCTTTTTTGTGTCCATGATATTTGAAGAACTCTTTTGAAGCATTTATATTCAAAGGCATTTATGTGTTTCTCAGCTGTTGTGTTAGTTGCCCAGGTATCACAGGCATATGTTGCGATGGGAAAGATCTGTCTGTTCCTCTCCGCAGCTTCTTTAGTTGTTTTATTTTTTGAAGAGCGATATATGTCTTCTTTTTAATTTCTCCCATTGTATCTCCATTATTAGTTAGTAATTATCCAAGAATTAGACTCTTTCGAAAACAGATGCCTAAGGAAAATACTCGTTATAAAGAGGAAGGAATTCAAGAACAATGCAGAGATCAGACAGATGAGCAAACAACAACCTGTCTCATGGTTGATCAGAAAAAGAAGGTGGACATATGTCGGTTATGTGATGAGAAGAAACAATCAGAGAATCCCCAAACAAGCTATCAAATAGAACACAACAGGCCGAAGAAAAAGTGGTCGACCACGTGAAACTCTAAAGAGGACATTGTTCAGAGAAGCCAATTCAGTGGGCATAACATCCCTTGATGAGATTGAAAAACTCGCCAGAAGACAGGATATCTTGGCGAACTACCATGTGGTGTTTAACGATACGGAAAGGATATAAGATGTAAGAATGATCCAAGATATTCGAAACTCTCCACCTCTTCCAATTTTTCCTCATTGATACATATTTCAGCTGCTGTATTTGTTTTGTCAGTTCTCATCAATTTAGTTTTCTTCCCCGGTTCCCCATCCACCACCCCCAGTTACAACCCACCGACCACATGTCACAGGTCTCTATTTAAACAATTTCCACGTCCTACCAGATCCATTCCTGACACACACCGCCAGACAAGCCACACCTTGCAATTTACAGCTAAGTACTCCTTTAAAAAAATTTTTTTTTAACAGTATCCATGTAAATCTATACTTTATCTCCTCTCCCTATTTCTTCGTCCTGTATGTTTTTGTATGATTAAGGCTCACGCCGAAACGTCACAACTTTGTAATCATTAAGCAATAAAGCTGCTCCTACTTTTTTCCAATTTTATACATTCTAGTATCACAGCTTTACTGCAGTGTTTAGTGTATAGTTGTATACTTATACACCAATTATCGTATTAAGATATAGGTTTTTCTCTTCACTGTTCTTATGGATTTACATAATTAGTTTGTCCATTCCTTTTTGTGACGTGGACAGTAATACTGTGTCATCAGATCAGATGCAACAAGTAACGTTTTAAAAAGACAAATAGTCCGCAATATTTAACATTTAACAAAGTTAACAGAAAACACACGATTGTGCGGGTTCTAGAGTTAGTTGGAGCAGCCTAAATAAGCGAAATGTTTGACGTTTTCAATAAAACAACAAGCAACAACACATAAAACTACAAGTAACAACACATAAAACAACAAGCATCAACACATAAAACAACAAGCATCAACACATAAAACAACAAGCATCAACACATAAAACTACAAGTAACAACACATAAAACAACAAGCATCAACACATAAAACAACAAGCATCAACACATAAAACAACAAGCAACAACACATAAAACAACAAGCATCAACACATAAAACAACAAGTAACAACACATAAAACTATAAGTAACAACACATAAAACTACAAGCAACAGCACATAAAACAACAAGCAACACCACATAAAACAACAAGCAACATCACATAAAACTACAAGCAACAACACATAAAACTGTAAGCAACAACATTCTTCATACTGTAGAAAAGGGTGCGCGACTTAATTAACAAGTTGTGAAGGAAAGGGGGCCAGGCCATATCACACTTTAGTGTGCTGACAGATCAAGGAAAATTATGGGCACTAACACCATGTCACTATGTGCCTCTAAGGCATGACAGGATTATCTTTACCTTTTTTATTTAAAAAAAAACCCATATCCATGGCTTTCAGCCAGAGAAGCTCACTTAAGATTGATTCTGGCACTTCAGATCAACAAAGATCTACCATTCTGGCACACCAGGTCAACAAAGATCTACCATTCTGGCACATCAGGTCAACAAAGATCTATCATTCTGGCACTCCAGGTCAGCAAAGAAACAAAGATCTACCTGTACTAAACTGACCGTCGCACATTAAGTTTCATTTTAATTTCCCTTCTGTTTGACCTGAATTTCCGCTGTTTTATCTACAGAAACCAACAAATTTCTGAGAACTCCAACCAATGTGTGCGTGTTTTGTTTACAATCTCCAATCTTTCCTCAGGCTAAGCCAAAAGGATTGTCCCTTCGAAGAAGATCTGCTCCAAGTGCACTGCTCTTTAAGTCGCTGGGAGGTACCAAGTCTAAAAGTAGTACTTCGCTCTGGTAAGTCTGAACCTTCGTTGTGGTTGCTGTTGTTGTGATAGCCATGCTGATGGTGGTAGAATCTGAGGCAACCTAAATAGAAATTGCCAAGAATCCAGACACAACAGAGAAACATTTACTCTGACTCGAGATATTACTGGCGCTCATGTGGTAGTCATGGATGGAGTGGAAATCGTCATCTTTTTCTGCTTCTTCTTCTTTTTCTTCTTCTTCATCATCATCTTCTTCTTCTTCCACCCTCCTGGAACTGCGAACTGATGTTCTTTGCAGCCGATGCTGTGAAGATTTTGAGTCACAGTATCGCATCGCCTTGGGAGCTGGTTATGACGGCTACTTTTTAATTACCGGGGTGCAGCTAAGAAGCAGGGAGTGTGCAAAACCTCTTTAGCAGACTCCACCACCATGGGAACTACGGCGATTCCTGCCCTGTTACACAAGCTACGCCTATTACTGGAGGTACCAACGAGGGTCTTGATCAGCTGTGATTCACCAACCCTGACGCCAGCGTGTCACCTGTGGGCCAGTGATTGCCAAAGCGAACAGTATTCGCCTCCATGGAGTGGAAATAAGCAGAACAGTATGACAACATAAACGAGGAAATTCGTTCGCAGATAAATGACAAGCGGCGATCATTCTGTCTGGGCCGCGTAGCGAGGAACAGAAGTAATGATCTTTGGAACATAGCCTTTAAAACAGTGGTTTTCAACCTGGGGTTCATGGACTTCCCTTCCCTCCATCCTCACGCCCCCCCCCTCCCCACCCCACCCCCCACAATGGTAGAAATAATAAAAAAAATGGTGGTATCATTTACTTTCTAATTATTGTTTTATACTTTTAATGAAGGGCCCTATCTGTTCTCTAGCAGAAAAGGGGGTCCACGGTAAAAGAAAAGGGAAATCACTCAGTCAGTCATTTGCATGTCCCTTGCGGAACTTTGCCTCCCTAACAGCTCTCCTGTATATCTCTCGGTTGTGAGCAAGATGGCCTGCCGCTGATGGGAACCACTATCTTTGCAGAATAATGCACTTTTCACTGCACGAGGTTTACAGGAACGAGATCTGTCAGTGGAGAGGGCGTGGTTGGTGGCAGAAATGGGCGGAGGAGGAGGAGGGGGAGAGGGGGGAGATGTATGAAATAATCAAGAGAGAGGTTTTCCTACCTGCAGGCAGTTACAGAGTCAGGCGTAGCTGAATGTTAGCTCAGAATCTCACAGTGTGAACTGGTTAGGTAAACTTTCGTTAGATCATTTAAATATTCCACACAGGCATCTTTCTTTCTGTTTATTTATGCAAGGGTTTTCAAAACTGTGGTCTGTCATCCAGTTATATGTAAACTATCACTCCCTCCGCAGTTCATCCTCACTTTTAGAATAACAAGAGAAGAAAATAAAGAACAAGAGAATAAATTCAACAAATGTCACTACACCTCTTAATCTTTGTGTACACTTTTTCCGGCCTGTCACATTTCTTCCATTGTCATTTTTTTATTTAAATAAAATAATAAAATGTATATGTAAGCGTCCCGAATGAGCTCTATCTGTAACTCAGTTTTTATATAGAAACAAAAAGAAAACTAGAATTTTCAAATAGGAACAGAGTTTTCTAGAGCATTGTAAATAGTATTTTCAGTAGAAACAGAATTGTCTAGAGCATTGTAAATAGTATTTTCAGTAGAAACAGAATTTTCTAGAGCATTGTAAAGACTGCAGAGAATACGAAGTGTCATTTTAAAAAACCCCACAAAACTATCGTTCATTTTTCACAGATACTGCCAGAGAGCCACTGGTAATATAGTGGTAATAATATCACAAACGACAGAGAGCCACTGGTAATATAGTGGTAATAATATCACAAACGACAGAGAGCCACTGGTAATATAATAGTAATAATATCACAAACACCAGAGAGCCACTGGTGATATAATGGTAATAATATCACAAACACCAGAGAGCCACTGGTGATATAGTGGTAATAATATCACAAACACCAGAGAGCCACTGGTGATATAGTGGTAATAATATCACAAACACCAGAGAGCCACTGGTGATATAGTGGTAATAATATCACAAACACTAGAGAGCCACTGGTGATATAGTGGTAATAATATCACAAACACCAGAGAGCCACTGGTGATATAGTGGTAATACTATCACAAACACCAGAGAGCCACTGGTGATATAATAGTAATAATATCACAAACCAGCAGAACTTACACATATCTGTCTTAATGTTACACCGCGGTGAAGACGCTGTCCGATGAGGCAATCAGCGACCCATAGCTGATGTGCTAGTGTCAGGGTCAGCGACCCATAACTGATATGGTAGTGTCAGGGTCAGCGACACATAGCTGATATGCTAGTGTCAGGGTCAGAGACCCATAGCTGATATACTAGTGTCAGGATCAGCGACCCATAGCCGATGTGCAAGTGTCAGGGTCAGCGACCCATAGCTGATATGCTAGTGTCAGGGTCAGAGACCCATAACTGATATGCTAGTGTCAGGGTTAGCGAACCACAGCTGATCAAGACCCTGTCCCGCCTCTTCGTTGGTACCTCCAGTATCGGGCTTAGCCTGGCTAACGGGACAGGGATCTACATAGTCTCCATTGGTGGTGGAGTCTGCTAAAGAAGCATTGCACAACCCCTGCTTTATAGCTATACTCCAGGACTGAAAAAATAGCCGATATTATGCTGTGCCCCAACACCTTCACAGCATCGACTGCAAAGAACACCAGTTCGCATTTACAGAAAGAAAGAAAGAAAGAATAATATTACACCCTGTTTATAAGTTTGAAAACCACTGGTTTAATTTATTCCACTCTTAGAGTGAACCGCACACTGCGATCTGCGTAGGTCAGTGGGCGTTCATTATAAGCTGGGGAGAGGGGATTAAAGTGGTTTATTTAGAAGTAAAGGTGCGGTGATGACGAATTTAACTCCCCCCCCCCCCAACAAAAAATGGTGGATTAACACTACGAGGAATGCATACAACCGAGCACTAGCAGTGCCCCCGGGCGGGGGGGGGGGGTGGGGGTGGGGTCGGAAACAAGAAGTATCGTGACCTTTGACCCCATCAAAGGGTTAAATACACTGATTGTGGTATTCATGGAAATGTTGATTTTGTAAATGACAATGGTGGCGATAAGGGAATATCTTAAACTGCTGTACTTTATCTAAGATGTCTTAAAATTCGATAACCTTTCTCCAGCTGGTTCTAATAATAGAAACGTATGCAATTTTTGGTAGAGCACAAAAAAGAAAGCAAAGATGATTTTAATGGAAACTTGGCGGGGCTCTCGTAGCCCTTAAACCAGAGCCGGCCAAGACGTCCTTCTGGTGGTTCATGTAAACAGAGGGGCGTCTGGGTGGCGAGGTGGTTAGTGCACTAGTCTCCCATGGCGAAGAACTGGGGTTCGAATCCGGAGGGAGGCGATCCAGTCATCCAGTTGTCGAAATGGGTACCCAGCTTCTTCTGGAGTTGGGGAAGGAAAGGCGGCCAGGCGCGATACTGATCGTCACCCTCTAGTGTGCTGACAGGTCAAGGAAAATATGGGCACTAACACCATATCCCTATGTGCTTCTAAGGCATAAACAGGTTTTTTACCATATATATATATATATATATATATATATATATATATATATATATATTGATGAAAAGAAATGATCAGAGAATCCCAAAACAAGCTATCAAGTGGAACACAACAGGCCGAAGAAAAAGAGGCAGACCGCGTGAAACTCTGAAGAGGACATTGTTAAGAGAGGCCAAATTAACAGGCATAAAATCCTTTGATGAGGTTGAAAGACTCGCCGAAGACAGGAAAAATTGGCGAACTACTTTGCGAGCCCTATGTGACGTTTAACGGCACGGGAAGGATATAAGATATATAATATATAGACCTGTTTTATATATATATATATTATATATATATTATATATATATATATATATATATATATATATATATATATATATAAAAGCATATTTATACACAGACATAAGTACTCTTCAACTTGGCTTGTCGTGACCCATGAAATCCTGGAGTCTTAACGAGGGTATCTTAACTTGGATCCAGTCTGGGTCTCCAAGCAATTCTCTGTGTTCCACTCCACAACACACACGCGACATATGCTTTATAATCATCACGACACCGGCTGCAAAATGTGGCTAGTCTCAGAGAAGAGCAAAAACAGATCAAGTACCAACATTTATTTCAGAGGACTTTATAAATAGTAATGATGATGATGATGATGATGATGATGATGGTGATACCTTTAAAACTCATCCTTCACTTTTTTTTATTTTAGACCTAGGATACCCTCCTTTTCCATATCATCTGTGATGATTTTCAAGTTGACGATTAATCACTGCTTTACCAATCAATTTCAGGGCTAATGGCACCTTCGGCAGGAAAGACCACGATGTGGTTTCTCATTTCAAAATGGCCAGCGCAGAGTCCAACAGAGCTTTTGTTCTGGAAGGATCCGCTCAGTTTGCTACAGTAAGCACTGGTTGACTGGCTGGCTGTTTGACTGACTGACTGACTGACTAACTGACTGACTGGCTGGCTGACTGACGGACTGACTAGCTGACTGACTGGCTGACTGACTGTTTGACTGACTGACTGGCTGGCTGTTTGACCGACTGACTGACTGACTGGCTAACTGACTGACTGACTGGCTGGCTGACTGACTGACTAGCTGGCTGTTTGACTGACTGGCTGTTTGACTGACTGACTGGCTGACTGACTACCTGAATGACTGGCTAACTGACTACCTGACTGACTGAGTAACTAGCTGACTGACTGACTGACTGGCTGATTATCTGACTGATTGGCTGGCTGACTGGCTGAATGACTGACTGGCTGTTTGACTGACTGACTGACTGGCTGGCTGGCTGTTTGACTGACTGACTGGCTGGCTTTCTCTTGTCTCTACGGGAAAGAAAATGCTGTATTGCTAGAGAGATGACACAGTCCCCGGGACCAGGAAGTTGTTGGTTCCATCTCAGTTCCAATTTGTATTCTCTATAACTGCTCTGGTGCTACATTCTCGATACTACGACTGAGACTTTGTCACAGTTGTCATGGTAATGGAGATCAGTGAGAAACATGCTTACTAGTTTAGCTCTGTTAATTGAAGTCGCTTCAACTGATTCTTTATTTGACTTGATGTTTGTTGTCACTACCTTTGCCATGGTGTCAGTCTCCAAGAATTACTGGAAGTAAGTGGTCGAATGTATTAAAAACACGCTTATGGGTGGTCACGTGTTTTCTTGCTTATATAGTCCTGTTATGTTGTAGGGAATAGATAAGCTCATAATTACCTGCGTTGATTGGCAACCCTAAGAGTAGGAATTAATTGGCCAGAGTTGCGCACCTCTCTAAATTAACCGGTAACTGACCAATTAATCCTACTCTTAGGGTTGCCAATCAACGCAGGTAACTATGAGCTTATCTATTCCCTACGCTGTCATACAGTCACTGACGGGAGATACAATGTTAGCTTCACGTTTCCTTTGATCTGGCGGCACTCTGGATGTGATCTAGATGAGAAATGCCTGACTGCCCCCCCCCACCCCAGCTCCAGGCGTCAGGTATCCATTTCTACAGCTGGGTGACCGGGGCGGGCTCCGCCTGGACATTAACCGCCGACCTCCGCATGAGAGACGGGAGGACTAACCACTTCGCCATTAAGGCACCCATTTCCCACTTACACCGTGCATCTGTTTTCCCATTGTGCGCGGTCTGCTGGGTTGTGCACGAACTTCTCAGAATCGTGCACTTAACAGGTTGGCTTAGATCTCACACGTCACCGTTTTCCAAAAAAAAGTCTCTCAAAAGTCATAAACTAAAAATAGTAGCTCAAGCAGTGCAGTTGGTACTGCAGGGGTGTAGTGATTAGTGTATTCGCCTGCCGATAAGAAGGCACCTAGTTCGATTTCGCTCTCGTGCAGAATTTTTGCGGACAGACTGGCACCGGGGTCAACACAGCCTCAAAATGCGCCTGGGGGCTTCCCTAGGAAAAACAGGACAGGTCCTGGCATCCCTACCTCAAATAGTGGCCTAGAAATGTGAAGGCACTAACACTCCACATCCCTGCAGCCTGCAAGTGCCAAGAAACAGATATTTCTTGTTTTTTAGTTCAAGCAAACAACTAACAGACTCTCTGCTGTGTGGGTAAGGTTTGTTACTGTGTTCACCATGGCTTGTTACTGTGTTCACCATGGCTTGTTACTGTGTTCACCAAGGTTTGTTACTGTGTTATCAAGATTTGTTACTGTGTTCACCAAGGTTTGTTACTGTGTTCACCATGGTTTGTTATTGTGTTCACCATGGTTTGTTACTGTGTTCACCATGGTTTGTTACTGTGTTCACCAAGGTTTGTTACTGTGTTATCAAGATTTGTTATTGTGTTCACCATGGCTTGTTACTGTGTTCACCATAGTTTGTTACTGTGTTCACCAAGGTTTGTTACTGTGTTCACCAAAGTTTGTTACTGTATATGTTCCAGGGTATGCAGATTCAAGAGCGCTACCTGTTTCTCTTTAGTGACATCCTGCTTGTGACAAAACAGAAGTAAGTTATGCTACGTCACATTGTTTCTCTGTCTATGTATACTTCGTCTTCTTCTTCTTTTTTGTTCTTCCTCCTCTTCTTTTATACTACTTCTACTACTACTACTACTACTACTACTACTACTACTACTACTGCTGCTGCTGCTATTACTACTACTACTACTACTACTACTATTATTACTGCTGCTACTGTTACTGCTACTGCTACTACTACTGCTACTACCACTACTACTGCAATCACCACCATAGCTGCTGCTGGTACTATTGCTATACTACTAATATCTGTCTTTCCTTCTTCTCATTCTCCCTCCCCCCCTCTCTCTCGCTCTCTTTCTCTCTCTCTATCTCTCTCTCTCTCTCTCTGCATATGTTTAAATGTGTCCCATGTATATCATCTATTTCTCCTTCAATCTTTCAGTAAGGGCATCAGATGCTGAATTCATCACTACAACATATTCTGTTTTACACATCAAATTAAACAACTCTTCTGGACAGAAATATTCTGTTTTATACAACACATTAATCAACTCTTCTAGGCAGAAAATACTGTTTTATACAACAAATTAAACAACTCTTCTGGACAGAGCATACTCTGTTTTACACAACAAATAAAGCAACCATTCTGGACAGAATATATTCTGTTTCATACAACAAATTAATCAACTCTTCTGGACAGAACATATTGTTTTATACAACAAATTAATCAACTCTTCTGGGCAGAACATATTGTTTTATACAACAAATTAATCAACTCTTCTGGGCAGAACATACTCTGTTTTATACAACAAATTAATCAACTCTTCTGGGCAGAACATACTGTTTTATACAACAAATTAATCAACTCTTCTTGAAAGAGCACACATGTTTCTAGATGTGTCTGATGTTGCTGCCTTGTATCTTCTTGTACAGATCAAGCACAGCCTTCAAGCTGAAACACCGGGTACAGCTGAGTGACATGTGGATAGCTTCGTGCATTGAGGAAGTGTCAGAGACCACCAGGCCTGCCGACCGGTCCTTCGTTTTTGGCTGGCCCACAACAAATGTTGTAGCCACATTCCCATCGGCGGAAGTGAAGGACGAGTGGCTGAACAAACTGAGCAAGTGAGTTCTGGAAGTTCCTATGATTATTAGAGATGTACCAGAGGTGTAGAATATTACGATGCCATAACAATTGGAGGTTATGAAATACCAGAGATTAGATATGCTGATGACACAGTATTACTGTCCACAACACAAAAAGGAATTGAAAAACTAATTATGTCAGTCTGTAAGATTAGTGAAGAGCAAAACCTCTATCTTAATGCGAAGAAAACTAAATTGATGACAACTGACAAAACAAACAAGGCAGCTGATATATGTATCAATGAGGAAAAACTGGAAGAAGTGGAGAGTTTTGAATATCTTGGATCATTACTAACTAATAATGGAGGTACAATGAGGGAAATTAAAAGGAGGACATCTATCGCTCTTCAGAAAGTAAAACAACTAAAGAATCTGTGGAGAGGAACAGACAGAACTACAAAAATAAGATTTTTAAGGGCATGCATCTCTCCCATCGCAACATATGCCTGTGAGACCTGGACACTTAACAAAACAGCAAAGAAACATATAAATGCCTTTGAATGTAAATGCTACAAAAGAGTTCTTCAAATACCATGGATGCAAAAAAGAACAAATATATCCATACTACAAGAACTTAATATTGAAGAAGGCTGGCTAGTAAAGAGAATTAAAGAGAGAAAACTTAAATATTTTGGACACATTAAACGTCATGATAACCTAGAGAAGACAGTCTTGGAAGTGTACATAATGGGAAAAAGAAAGAGAGGAAGACAAAGGTGAAGATGGCTGCATGACGCCGTTGATGATCTGCAAATGGATGCATCAGTGGCAGGCCATCTTGCTCACAACCGAGAGGCCTACAGGAGAGCTGTTAGAGAGGCAAAGTTCCACAAGGAACATGCAAATGAATGAATGAACCAGAGAAGCTGGATGTTCTTAAAACAGCCGATGAAGATGTTGGGCCAGGGCATCCTGCTGAACTGTGGACTAACTCTGAGACCTGCAGTAGGTCCATGACGTGAGCTTCTCCACAGATTCACAAATGCAGGAAGTAGCCAAGCTAAGACTAGGGACACCAACTGAGAAGTCAAGACTGAGTTTTAGCTATATCTTTTTTTTTTCTGTTTGAACCTTATAACTGGTCAATCATTCCAGAACGGTTGTCTTTACACCATGATCAAGCAATATAAGGGAGATTACTTTTTTCCAGTACAGATGTAATTCAGCAGTTAGTTCCCTTATTATTAACATGCCTTTAATACTTATCTACTTCCCCTGCCAAACTTTATCCACTCTGCTTCTGGAATTTGTAAAATTAACACACCTGGTGTAGCTTGTTGTGTATTTGAGTGAGTGAGAAAGAGAGAGAGAGAGAGGGAGAGAGAGAGAGAGAGACTGACAGACTGATTTTTTGTTTTGTAAGAAATCAAATGAATGAATGAATGAAGAAATCAAATATGGCAACTTTGCTATCCCCATTTCTGTGCTTGTAGTAACAATGTCTTTTCAGCGTTCAGCTGGACTAACAAGACAGGATTCTACATGATCCTCCATGATAGCAGAGCTACTAAATATCAGCTTATTTTATTGGGTATACACAAGGACTTCATGCAATCCAGTGCACAAACATGCTGTGCCTTTGAAATCTTCATGGCATCACTTGATGAGAAGTAACTTTACAAAGTAAAAGATGTACATAATATTTGATCTTCATCGTTGTCATCAACTCAAGAGAAAGATTGAAAATATGAAGATACACACCGAACAGAGAGCCTAGCAGAAACTTTGAAAATCTTTTTTCAATCAAATAAATCACAGATCCCTTCAGAAAAAGTCTTTTTGTCTCTTTGACATCGCAAGGTGTTAGAGGAAGGAGATAAAACAAGACATTTGTTTTCACCCTTCTTGATAACTATTTCACTGTGTATTATATCCCACATTACAGTCTAAGAACCAGTTTCACAGTGTACACACAATCCCATATCACAGTTCAGAGAACAATTTCATAGTGTAAGATCCCACATCCCAGTGTTCTGAACCAAATTTCACAGTATGAAATCCCACGTCACAGTTTTTGAAAACCTATTTCAAAGTGTGAGATTTTAGCAACATACAAATTATGAAAAAAAGTAATTTCATGTGGTTTTTTTTTTCAGGCTTATAAATGAAGACAAGTTAAAAGATAGAGAGAAGCATATTCATCTAAAAGTGGCTCCAAGAGACATTGAACCTGTAAGTTGAACAAAGAATACTGAAGTTGCATAGCTTAACTGCAAGTTGCATAGCTTAACTGCTATTTTTTTTAAAATTAATTCATTACTATATTACATTCTTCAATGTGACACTAATTTTTTTACGGAATTTATTTTGACATGGTTTCTTGGGCTGATACTTGTGGGTCATTGTCCAGACCACCATCTCTTCCTTTCATCAGGATCTTGGTCTGTGCTACAGAGTACATGCATCAAGCTGCTGTCCTCCTCGGCAGGAGACTGGAACAGCTGTTGGCTGTCAATGACTGTCATGTCAGTCAAATTTCTAAAAAAAAATATAGTAATTGTAAACATCTTTAGCGGAGATTCCAGTCTGTTAATTATTGAATCATAGGTTTAGTAAGACTTTCTCTGCCCTGAAATCTCTGTTAAAGTAATAATCATTGCTAGGGAAATGCAGAACAGAAATTAGGAACAGAATAGGCCAAGCAAAGACTGCATTTCAGAGAATGAGAAACATATTAGCTAACACATCTTTATCAATGAATGTTAGAAAACGAGTCCTAATATGCTATATTGAATCTATCTTGTTATATGGAAGTGAATCATGGACAACAGGCAAGTCTGCACAAAAATCATTGGAAGCAGCAGAAATGTGGTTTATTAGAAGAATGTTGCGAATCCCCTGGACAGCTAAAATAACTAATGAAGAATGTATGAGAAGAGCTGGAGAGACAAAAAACTTTGTCAAAAAGATAAGAGAGAGACAATGTACTTTGATAGGACATGCAATGAGAAGAGGTGGCATTGAAAATATTATAACAACAGGAAAAATAGAAGATGAAGAGGAAGGCCAAGAGAAATGATACTGGACAGTCTGACGGGATGGTGTGAGAGGAGATCACCAAATGACCTGATGGCCTGCATGAAGGATCGTGTACTCTGGAGAAGCATAATAGCCAACGCCAGTCGGCACGGCACCTGATGATGATGATGATGATGATTATAATATGAAGTTCTCTGCTATTGATGCTCATAGAAACTAGTAGTTACAGAGTCTGGTAACATTACAATCTTACAACAGATTTAGATTGCAAAAATATGGTGGTCAAATGACTAGTAATAGGCAAAAAGGTTTTGATACTCCTTGGCCTGTACTTAAACAGTTTTTTTTAATGTTTCTGTTATTTATCATGAAATCTTTCTGCAGTTTTTCTTTAATTCTTACCAGGTTTTAAAATGCATAAAAAAGGTAAAAAAAAAAAAAAAAGGGTAAAGGTAAAGGTAATCTTGTCATGCCTTAGAGGCACATAGGGATATGGTGTTAGTGCCCATATTTTCCTTGACCTGTCAGCACACTAGAGGGTGATAGGGTCAGTATCATGCCTTGCTGCCTTTCTTTCCCCCACTCCAGAAAAAGCCGGGGTACAACCCATTTCTACACCTGGGTAAGTGGAGCGCCTCTGACCGGATTTGAACCCCTGACCTTTGCTGTGAGAGACTAGTGCACTAACCACTTTGCCTTTAAGGCATCCTTTAAAATGTGTAGTATTTTCAAGTTTATTTCAACTCTCCTTGTGTCTTTTGTCACTCATTAACCTATTACCCACTCATAAATCTTTTTCACAAACTGCAGAATTACATTCTTCTTAATAAATTGAGCACTCCAGTACACTCTGTCTCTCCATCTGTGTCTGTCTGTCTGTTGTCTGTCTGTCTGTTGTCTGTCTGTCTGTTGTCTGCTTCATGTTTCCCATGTCTGGTCCTTTTCTCTGAACTTCAAAAGACAAAAAAGATTCAAGAACTCATCATTCAACATTTTCAGAGCAACTCTTGTCAGGTGACCATCAACAACATTACACAGGCCAAAGATGTGCTGCTAGCATGCCTTACTCAGTTAAATATACCTGTGAGTACTTCTGTCTATGAAGCTGCTCATCAGTCAGCCTATGTTTCTGTGTATGTGTCATCTCCATATTCAGCCTGTATTTCTATATTTCTATCATCCTGTGTATCTGTCATCAAATGCTTATGTCATCACATGTATGTGTCAGCCTGTATTTCTATCATCATTTATATCTGTCAGCCTGTATTTCTATCATCCTGTGTATCCATCAGCCTGTATTTTTATCATCCTGTATATCTATCAGCCTTTATTTCTATCATCCTGTGTATCTGTCAGCATGTATTTCTATCATCCTGTGTATCTGTCAGCATGTGTTTATGTCATTCTGTGTTCTGTCACCATTTGTATATCTTATCTTCTGTATATGTCACCCTGTATGTGCATATGTCATCCTGTGCGTATGTCATCTTGTGTAGCTGTTTTCTTATGCTGCCTCTCTCACTATAGCTGTCGCAAGACCACTGTCCGGGACGCACTTTTCAAGTTTGAATAATGAATTGCGACTGGGGAGATAACCTGAGTATTTTTTTCAGTTAATTTATTCATTATCATGTCCCTTGCGAGGCCTCTCAGAAGATGTCCTGCTGCTGATGCCTCCACTCGCAGATCACCATCTTCGAGTTGGTCAGAAATGGTCAGATTTATGCCCCATACAGTATTATAGCAGAATAGATATAGCATTTTCTAAATCTCATTTTTTGTTTATATGGGCACATTCCTGGATAACAGCATTGTCTCCATGGTGTTGAATTTGTCTTTTGGTGTTATTATGTTCATATTCTTTTCATTATCTGCATCTCACATTTTCCATCCTCATTTAGCATACGCCCAATTCTAATTCTAAGTGCCATACCGCGTGGTGTAGGCGATCATTTCTCTCCACAATTCCCTGTCTTTAGACTTGATTATGAGATCCACCGGTGACTTTCTTCCTAGCCACACACTGACAGCCAATCCAATAACTTCTCTCTCTGTCTCTTCTACCCTCAATTTTTCCAGTTGCCACAGTGTGTTCCAATTTTCCTCTTCTTAGGAAATGTCCTATAAATCTCGATTGTCTGCCTCTGATCTTTGTTATAAATTGCTTTTTAACTATAACCTTATTATATGCCCAAGACAGTTGTATTTTGTCTCTTGTTCCAGTTTCACGCACAGGACAGGGGATTATATATACACACACACATAAGGTACAACGGATTATTTATGGACAACTTTTTTAGGTTATTTCTCAACATAGTTCTCTTGCATGTTTATGCACTTAATCCAGCAATCCTGGAGCATACGGATCCCTTCTTTGTAAAAGTCAGCATCTTGTGCCAGTAGAAAGTGGTCTACAGCATGGATGACGTCATCATCTGAAGCAAATTTGCGACCACTGAGCTCCTTTTTGAGTTTGGTAAACAGAAGGGGTCAAATCTGGGGAATAAGGAGGATGTTCAAGAAGCTGGAATCCGCATTCGTGAATGGCAGCCATTGCCACCGCCAACTTATGAACTGGAGCATTGTCTTACTGAAAGATGACTCCTATTGTCAGTTTCCCTCAATGCTTTTCCTTCAGTTTGACTCCCAGTTGCTTCACAAGATTAACGTAATAGGCCCCGGTGACCGTTCTGCCCTTATGGAGATAGTCTACCAACAGCACACCTCCTGAATCCCAAAAGATGGAAGCCATCATTTTGCCTGCAGACAGAACCACCCTTGCTTTCTTTGGAGGTGGAGATCCATGATGTTTCCACTACTTTGACTGTTCTTTGGTTTCTGGTTGAAAATGATGAACCCAAGTCTCATCCATAGTCACAAATTGCTGAAGAAACTTTTCAAGATCTGCAGAACAGTGGCCAAGATTGTCTCTTGACATGTTGAGACGCTGTCGTTTGTGATCATCTCCAAGAAGTTTCTGGACCCATTGAACAGAGACCTTTGTCATTTGAAAATCATTGTGAATATTGGCATGAACACGTTCCTGGGAGATACCCAACTCAGTAGCAATGTACCGCTGAGTTAGTCGTCGATCCTCCATTATGTCATGGATTCTGCCGGTGGTTTCATCGGTGGTTACCGTTCTTGGTCTTCCTGGACGGGGATCATTTTCCAGACTCTCCCTTCCATGTTTGAATTGAGCTGCCCATTTCTTCACTGTGCTGTAAGAAAGGGCACTCTCCCCTGGAGTCTCAACCATATCCTCATGGATCTCCTTCGATGATAAGCCCTTGATGCAGAGGTAGCGAATGACTGCCCGATGAGAAATTATATCCATTTTCTCAATTTCTGCCACCCCTTACCACTTCAGTAGCCTGTTTAAAAAACATTGGTTGCAGTTAATTTCTTGAAATTTGGTGTTTAAATATTACATTAACCTGATCTACAAATGCACCTAATATTACCTGTGTTTTTCAATTATTTGTACCTTAGGCCGAGAACTTATCACTCACCCCTAGTATATATAAAAGAAAATCTGGTCGTTTAACTTCTCACATAAATGAAACATAATCTATTTGGGAGTAAAATGTCTCGCTTGGCTTTCCGTACTTTGTCCTACCGTCAGTCACAACAAAGCAGATACTAAATTTTCAAACACAATCACCGGCATTCCTGTCCTGTCTGTGACCCCTTTGTAAATTCCTTCAAAACTGGTCTCTTTATCACCTTCCCGCGTCCATCTCACCTCCCCTCCGGTAACCACGCCTCAAAACAAGATCTCCGTTTACCACGTGACCTCATACCAGTTGAAACTGTCCCCGGTCTTGGCAACCGTGAGTCATATCTCCGGCCCTTACTGGAAACTTGACACGTTTGAAACGCTTGAGAGTTGACAACGATCAAAATACGCTGACGGCCTCCGGTCTCCTTCAGGCATCCTCTGATGAACTGATGTGTCATACCGCTGGATGCATTTTGTTGCCAATTTCTAGGATACAGAGAGATTAGATAATTTGTTAGCGATGGCGATGTTCATCATAAAATATCAACAACAAGTCAAGAGTTTGACTTCAGTCACTGAATGATTTCCTGACTTCGGTCACTGAATGATTTACTGACAACACTTTGAGAACACCTTGCATAAAAATGATTGTGCCCAAGGCGTTACAGCTGAGTACGTGCATTTAGGATATTTCACACGCGAGCCTAGGTGAGTACGTAGTGGCGTGGTGTAGAGAGTGAGGCTGGAGTTTCTTGAAGTATGTCTTAGCCGCAGTGTGTTATATAGAAGGTATCCGTGTTTCTGCTTCATCACAGATAACTTCCGTCCCGTATTATAAGTCTCAAAAATTATGAACGTTTCCACTCAGCGCTAAGTCATACATTGCAGCCAAATATTTTCACTCATGGAGTAAATATGTTCTTTTTTTTTTGTTTTGTTTCTCGCACAGCTGTATTCAGTATGTGGTATACAAGTAATAGTCAGTCAGTCAGTCATTTGCATGCCCCTACCGGAACTTTGCCTCCCTAACAGCTCTCCTGTAGGCCTCTCGGTTGTAAGCAAGATGCCCTGCTGTTGATGCATCCGTTTGCAGATTATCAACGATAATAGTACAAAAGTACTGTACTAGAATTTTTTTTTTTTTTTTACGTTCGTTAAGTTTTTGAAACAAATAGAAATAGTGTTTTCTAAGTGCAGACTACTATGTTAAAACTACATTTTAACTACTATTGTAAAACATTTTCCCCCTGCCTTCTGTGTTAAAACTCTATCGTTTGAACAGATAATGCGAATAGATAAAGGCAAAAGCAGCTTTCTATGACAAGAAGAAGATACTAACAAACTTTGGGCAGTTCCTAAAAGTGAGAAAGAAGGTGTTACATGTTCTATATAGAAATAGTATTGCTTTATGACTGTGAAACTTGGACAATTAGCAGCCCACAAAAAAAGTGATAAAGAATTTGAAGCAACAGAAATATAGTTCATGTTGCGAATGTTGTGAGACATCCCATTGTTTATGTTGCGAATGCTGTGAGACATCACATTGTTTATGTTGCGAATACTGTGAGACATCCCATCGTTTATGCTGTGATTGTTGTGAGACATCCTATTGTTTATGTTGTGATTGTTGTGAGACATAACTTTGGCTACTTGTCCGGTGATGATGACTGATATGATTAACGATATCGACGAAGATGGCAGACTGCAATAGCTTTCCTTTTTTTTTCCGGGACATACAGAAAAAATGAGACGAAGCTGTCCTGGCTGCTCCAGTTGTTACCTTGTCAATGAGCTACGTCTCTCGCCAGAGAATTCCCGTACCCAGAGAACACAACCTGCTCGTCAGTTTGTTTGGCCTGCTAAGGTTCATCAACCCTGGAGCCATGATAGAAGACTGTGATCATCTAAAGTGGATTTTGACGGGCGCATTTGGTGCAGTTAAAAAAAACATAAATAAACAGATAAACAAATAAAATAGAAAGAGGAAGAAAATAAGGGGGGGGGGGAATCAGCAATAGGAGCGAAAACGATGAAATGGCTATAAACAGCAACACCCCAATATTTCATCAAATGTGCCTTTATCAAGGACAGCAGAGAAGATAAACAGATTAGAAGAAAATATGTGAGGTCCACTCTTTTAGACAACGGGTTCGTAACAATGTCGCGCCTCTTATTTCCGGCAGTTTAATTTTCCTTCGCTAAGTCTAGTCTGTTAGAACCAGTTCTGCTGCAGTCATTGACATACACGTATCACACTAAATAATCAGTCACCTAAAGAGATCGTCAGCTGCAGGAGGCGACATCATATCGGCTGTTGTCCATAAACACAAACGAGAGCAGGAGGAAACTCTGATGGCGGATGCACTGAAGACCAGCTTGTCGACGCTGAGTATGCCAACAAACATAATCCCCTTCAAACTGTCTTAAAATGGAATGATGAACGGAGAACTTGGTGGTGTCAAACGCCTTCGCGAATTGTTTGCCTTCACAGCTACAAACAGCAACGAAGTCCAATTTTCATCTTCAAAAAAAATCCAATCCACATTTTAACGAACTCCAAGACCTGGGCAAAACTTAAGTGACGCCATTTAAAATAATATGGTCTTCGGGGATTCTCAAAAAGTGTAGAGAAAGAAAGATATTTTGCTACAAAGTAAGCTGTTCCAACAGTCAAGTATGTCAGCATATTCTCAGTATCCAACAGCCAAGTATGGCTGCATATTCTCAGTATATCTGTGTTATTAAATTCTTTGTTTCTAGACATTTCTCACTTATACATACTTTTGTTATGTGTTTGTTTTCTGTCTGTGTCAAGTAGGTCATCTTTAGTGCTTGTCTTGTCTTATGTTATATCTCTGTAACTGCGAGCTGGTGTTCTCTGCAGCCAATGCTGTAGAGGTGTTGGGATACAGCATCGTATGGGCGTGGGAGCGGGTTATGTCAGCTATTTTTTCAGTCCCGGATTACAGCTAAAAAGCAAGCGGTGTGCATGCTTCTTTAACAGACTCCACCACCATGGGGACTATGGCGATCCCTGCCCCGTTAGCCAGGCTAGACATGTTACTAGGGGTACCAACGGAAAGCAGGACAGGGTCTTGGTCAGCTATGGTTCGCTAACCCTGACGCTAGCATATCAGCTATGGGTCGCTGGCTGCCTAACCGGACATCGCCTTCTCCTCCCCCCCCCAGTATTGTTTATAACGAGGAACATAAAAGTTGTAGAGAGTCAGCCTTACAGTAGTAACAAATGAAAAGCAGTACTGCGATACAGATTGTTGAAAATCAGAAAACAGCCATGAAATTACTAGCTATCATTTAGAATCATCTTTGCTTGCTGAAATAGATCTCTCAGTGTAGGGTTCTAGCACTCAAACGTTTTCAGACTGTCATCTTCCCACCGACCCCCACTCCCCCCACTCTGCAGGACCCCCTCACACACACACAGACATCTTTCCCCCCCCCCTCCCAAGTCACGTCACCAGTCCCCGCCCACCCTTATATGTCATGCCATATCATATGACATGTCCTTTCCAGAGCGTTATCTCTCTCACTGCCTCCCTGAAAGCAGTGCCATCTTGAGCAAGCTGACCAACATCTCTCGATGACATATTCAGACTTCCCATGATGTTCCGAGTCCATCTTGCGATGATGTTGTCCCTTTTCCCTTTTGCCCGGCACGATGCCTTCTGCCACCAAACTCTCCAAACCAAACCATTATGTGTGCTGATGTGGCCGAGGTTTCTAATTATTCTCTTTTACGGCATTCCTAGTCAACACGGCTTTGTTTTCTTGTTGGTACCTTGCCGCGTGTTCTTCATTTGTGATAGTTATGTAATGCAACTGCTAGTCTCCTTTTTCATTTCCGCTGTGCAGTCGTCATTAGTGGTGATACACAAACACACGTTATTTGAGTCTGATATCCTCTTGTTCCCTAAACGCACGTTATTTGAGTCTGATGTCCTCTTGTTCTCTAAACACACTTTATTTGAGTCTGATGTCCTCTTGTTCTCTAAACACACTTTATTTGAGTCTGATGTCCTCTTGTTCTCTAAACACACGTTATTTGAGTCTGATGTCCTCTTGTTCTCTAAACACACGTTATTTGAGTCCGATGTCCTCTTGTTCTCTAAATACACGTTATTTGAGTCTGATGTCCTCTTGTTCTCTAAATACACGTTAATTGAGTCTGATGTCCTCTTGTTCTCTAAATACATGTTATTTGAGTCTGATGTCCTCTTGTTCTATAAATACACGTTATTTGAGTCCGATGTCCTCTTGTTCTATAAACACACGTTATTTGAGTCTGATGTCATCTTTTTCTCTAAACACACGTTATTTGAGTCTGATGTCCTCTTGTTCTCTAAACACACGTTATTTGAGTCTGATATCCTCTTGTTCTCTAAATACACGTTATTTGAGTCTGATGTCCTCTTGTTCTATAAACACACGTTATTTGAGTCTGATGTCCTCTTGTTCTCTAAACACACGTTATTTGAGTCCGATGTCCTCTTGTTCTCTAAACACACGTTATTTCAGTCTGATGTCCTCTTGTTCTCTAAACACACGTTATTTCAGTCTGATGTCCTCTTGTTCTCTAAACACACGTTATTTCAGTCTGATGTCCTCGTGTTCTCTAAACACACGTTATTGAGTCTGATGTCCTCTTGTTCTATAAACACACGTTATTTGAGTCTGATGTCCTCTTGTTCTCTAAACACACGTTATTTGAGTCCGATGTCCTCTTGTTCTCTAAACACACGTTATTTCAGTCTGATGTCCTCTTGTTCTCTAAACACACGTTATTTCAGTCTGATGTCCTCTTGTTCTCTAAACACACGTTATTTCAGTCTGATGTCCTCGTGTTCTCTAAACACACGTTATTTCAGTCTGATGTCCTCTTGTTCTCTAAACACACGTTATTTCAGTCTGATGTCCTCTTGTTCTCTAAACACACGTTATTTCAGTCTGATGTCCTCTTGTTCTCTTTTCCATCACTGCCCTCCTCCCTGATCTTGTCGTCTACAAGGGGACACTACCGCCAGTTTTGGACTGATGCAGAGAACAGATACCAGCATCTATAACCTTGAATCAGTGATATGAGACTTTCATCTTTAACCTTGAGTAAATGATATGAGACTTTCATCTTTACCCCGACGTCAGTGATATGAGACGTTCATCTTTAACCTGGTGTCAGTGATATGAGATGTTCATCTTTAACCTTTAGTAAATGATATGAGACTTTCATCTTTACCCCGAAGTCAGTGATATGAGATGCTCATCTTTAACCTTTAGTAAATGATATGAGACTTTCATCTTTACCCCGAAGTCAGTGATATGAGATGCTCATCTTTAACCTTTAGTAAATGATATGAGACTTTCATATTTACCCCGAAGTCAGTGATATGAGATGTTCATCTTTAACCTGGTGTCAGTGATATGAGACTTTCATCTTTACCCCGAAGTCAGTGATATGAGATGCTCATCTTTAACCTTTAGTAAATGATATGAGACTTTCATCTTTACCCCGAAGTCAGGGATATGAGATGTTCATCTTTAACCTTTAGTTAATGATATGAGACTTTCATCTTTACCCCGAAGTCAGTGATATGAGATGTTCATCTTTAACCTGGTGTCAGTGATATGAGACTTTCATCTATAACCTGGAGTCAGTAATATCAGACTTTCATCTTTACCCAGAAATCAGTGATATGAGACTTTCATCTTTACCCAGAAGTCAGTGATATAAGATGTTCTTCCTTATCAGTTAGCAAGCGGACCTTGGTTGACCACAACTCTGTCTGACTCCATCGTAGCGCTCCCTGATGATGTCAGAACAAACTACCATAAGAAGTAGCGATAAAATGTGAAACAGTTATGGTGGAGCTAACTAGGAAGCATGATATTGCAGTTTCATAGAAGGACATCTCGGCGAAAGAAGAATTAATCATCGCCATGCAAAGACAACATTTTTATTCACCGCTGTTAGCAAAAACAAGTCACTAAACCCCACAGTGTTGAGAACAAGCATTTACCTAGGCTCCACTCCCTCACACCTTCCATCACAACTCAGGAAACAGCTCAAGCTGACCAAACATCTGGTAGCAAACAAGATGGCCGTCAGCATCAAAGCTCTCTGCGTGTTTCAAGATGGCTAACATGAATACGTCAGCATCAAAGCTCTCCGCGTGTTTCAAGATGGCTAACATGAATACGTCAAGTCGACAACTCTACGGAGCTTGTGTTTGAACAGTGGGGTCTTAGAGGCGAACCCAATTATCGTGACGATATTACTGGCGCTTAACTTTTCCCCACCACATTCCTTAGCCGCAGTTTTACAAAAAACTTACACGTGAAATGCCACACTGATGGACAAATATAGTTGTCGAGTTTGATACAGATACGTAATATGTAAGTGATATTATAATGATATGTTTCTATACTTCTCATATTTCGAGGACTTGTTTTAATTGTGATATCAGACAAGACAGCAAGCCACATTTCTGCTCCTTGTGGATCTCGCTGCTCCAGTTGTGATGCTGAGATGCAGGCAATATTAGCAGCCCTGGCAGCCACCACCACCAAATACAAAAACAATGCCTCCCACCCAAAAAAACTTTGTTATTTTCTCAAACTCCCAGTCTGCTCTCCAGGCCCTTGAAAACTTTATACCATCAGCTGATCACATTACAACTGACATACTCAGTGCAATAAAGCAACTCGCCTCCTATGACATCAAGACCACCCTACAGTGGATACCAGGGCACATAGATATCAGAGGAAATGAACGTGCCTACAGACTGGCAAAGAGCCACCATGTCACAGTCCCACATCCCCACTAACATGAGAACAGCTAAACACATTATACACAACAACTGCAAACAGCAGTGATGGACAGCTGGGCTAGTAATCCAACTGGAAGATCACTGTATACACACTTGCCAAAGCCTAACCCCGGAGACCACATCAACAACTTACGAGTCATAGACTCGTAGAGACCAATGGACCATTTTCAGGTTGAGAACAGAACACGTTACCCTCAATAAACACTTACACAGAGTGACCGCTGACCACACACCATACTGTATGCACTGCAACAGACAAGAAGAAGAAACTGTTAAACACCATCTCCTGGACTGCAGTTTATTGAAGGACCTTCGGAAGAACCTGATACCACTATACTCCTCAGTCACCGACATTCTGTATGGAGATGTAGAGCAGGTAAAGAGGACCTGTATGTTTCATTATCTGGCACAAGGGAAAAAGAGTGAAAACTCGTAAATCCAGGGACCGGAAAAGTCAAAGTCAAAAGCCATCATGTAATACCTAGCCGAGAACAGCGTGCATTTATCAGTGAACAAAATACGAGATATGTTATACAGTTTAAGATCGATTCCTTGCACAAAAGTTTGATTAGATATTTGGGACCTGATGGGTTTCTAAGGGAATACAGCGTATCACATGCGGATTGTTTCCCTTGAAAGTTCAGAATGAGAGTCCGCCGTAGTTGAATGTTCCATTGCGGAGATTTCCTGTGATAGATGGCCGCTCACTCCCAGTATTAACAGATTTGATCTTCAGTAATTTTTTACAGTTTTCTTATTCTGATCCCATCACTTATAATAATTTTCGCTATTATAATTAATCCTAGAAAGAAATATTCCTGTTTTCGTTCAGTTTCACTTTTTGTTGCAGGAACACGATGCGAAAGATTATCAACTTTGGGTGGTTTCCGGAAAGGAGGGAACAGCCTATCCATTAATTGGTAAGTAAAGTTTGAAATAATGGAGAGTTGGCAAGGAAGGGCAGCTGAAGCGGATTGGAAGGATGAAAACGAGATAGTGTTGGTAGAAAATGTAGGAGACATTCTGGACCTTGTGCTGTCTGAAATTGGGAAAACGAGACAGTGTTAGTAGAAAATGTAGGAGACAATCTGGACCTTGTGCTGTCTGAAATTGGGAAAACGAGACAGTGTTAGTAGAAAATCTAGGAGACAATCTGGACCTTGTGCTGTCTGAAACTGGGAAGTATGGTATCACAGGATGCCTGGCCAGCTCTGTCTCATGTCACTCAGACCTGTCAGAACAAACATTCTTTTACCCAGTTTTTTCCCCTCTCTTTTATACCCCGGAATTTTTTCCCCAGTATTTATGTAATATTAGATCAAACTGCGTTCAATAGAACAGCTTGTTCTAATGTTTTTCAATATTTTATCTCAGAATTTCACTTATTTACCTTCTCTGCAATTGATTTTTCTTCTCATTTCATGAAAATACTCACATTAATTTCTCTCTTTTTTTTTCTCGAAACTTTTTGTTCATGAAAACTCTGTTTTATGCATTACTCTTTGAACAACGTATCAAAACCACCATTATGACATTCCGAGCAGACTTTAGTCGCTTGTTTTAACTAGTTTTCTGCTCAGATAAATCGCTATCCTCTTATCTGCAGTCACATATAAGTCGGTATTAAGACTGATAATTTACTTGTAGGACCGATAATACTGTGCAAGATTCGTGTGTTAGATCTCAAAACTTTATTAATGATAGAGGGGGGGGGGGGGGGGCTTGAGAGTTCCGAGAGCGAGTTTTTAAACAAAAGCGTCAACGGAGATTTAAGATTCTGTAAACAACCATTAGAACAATTACCATAGAAACCTGTAAGGTAAAGGTAACCCTGTCATGCCTTAGAGGCACGTAGGGATGTGCTGTTTGCGGTCATATTTCCCTTGACCTGTCAGCACACTAGAGGGTGATGTGATCAGCACACTAGAGGGTGATGTGGTCAGCACACTAGAGGGTGATATGGTCAGCACACTAGAGGGTGATATGGTCAGCACACTAGAGGGTGATGTGATCAGCACACTAGAGGGTGATATGGTCAGCACACTAGAGGGTGATGTGGTCAGCACACTAGAGGGTGATGTGGTCAGCACACTAGAGGGTGATGTTGTCAGCACACTAGAGGGTGATGTGGTCAGCATCACGCCTGGCCACCATTCCATCCCCAACTCCAGAAATCTGAAACATGCTAGATCTGGTTGTCTGCCTCTTCTCTCCTTAAAACCCACAACTTACAAGTTACACTTAAGTGGTTAAAGAGTGTGGAAATCATAGTTCTTCACGTATTTATTTATAATCCTGCCAGTGACTGCTGCCATCACGTGATGAGCAATCAAAAACAGGACAACTAGAAACACGTCCGGCAGAAACTGAAATATATATCGTCGACACGTTTAGTACTTGGTGGTTGCAGATCCCAACTAAATGCTGGATCACGGGCAGCACACAACATTAGAGCCATCTTCCTAAAAGCACTGAGGGAAATCCTGATGTCGAAGGTCGAACGCGTGTGGGCGGGCCCCGAGTGTAATGAAGCCGCTTCCCAGGACCAGCAACACAGCTAGGCCCCTTTTTTTTCACAGTTGCCGTTACATGGGCACTAACACCACATCCCTATGTGCGTCTAAGGCATGACATGATTACCTTTTTTTTTAACTTCGTGTGACTGTCTCCGATCAGATTTTGTAACTAAAGACATTCATCACAAAAATGGCCGGTCCTCACCATCAGAGTCGTGTATGGTCAGCTCTAGTAACTTCTGGTAACTTCTAGTAACTTCTGGTAACTTATAGTAACTTCTGGTAACTTTTAGTAACTTCTGGTAACTTCTGGTAACTTCTAGTAACTTCTGGTAACTTCTAGTAACTTCTAGTAACTTCTGGTAACTTCTAGTAACTTCTGGTAACTTCTAGTAACTTCTCGTAACTTCTCGTAACTTCTGGTAACTTCTAGTAACTTCTGGTAACTTCTGAAAAGACGCAAAAGACAACAGGAGATGAAAGCAAATAAATCACGAGAGACCGACGCACTGAATGAAATCTTATTTACAATATTATACACAAGCTATGTGTAAGCACGTTAAACAGAGTTTAACGTATCTAAAGCTGTTTGGATACAATGTTATCTCTAACGAAAAAGACACGCGCTTCGAAAGCTGATAATTTATGATAACGGTAACCTCATCAGCAAGCGCGGATTTTTTTTTTTTACATCCTTCCGTTACGAACAATTAAGGAACTATTTCTCGACTTAAGAAAGCGGAAAGCGATAAGCAATTTTTGTGTGTGTTACTTTATATAATTGAATAACCTTGTTTCTGAATTACGTTAGCAACTTTATTATTTGTAACAGTGACGCTTTCTAATCTAGGTCTGTATTTTGTTATCTTAGAAAAATGTTAATGGTGAATTCAGCGCGATAAAGGATGAGACACTGAGAAGACATCTGAGAATGTATTTAGAAAACTTGGAGCTGGAAGAATTTATCGTAGGCTATGTGGAGTAAAGTTGAGTTTGGAAAGATAATAGTCAGCATCAAGATTTCAACCAGCACCTAAATGTCACCATTGGAAGTGGTAGTTATAAAATATAATAGAATAAAAGTAAACATCGAGTCGCGGAGAGAGTTAATGAAATGAGTCAGTTAATTCATGAGATAAGTCTGTTAAGTTAAGTACATTAAAGTTTTTGAGTCGACAACTGCAACAGTCATGCGAGAGAAAGTCATGAATGACTTAATTCAGGTAGGCCAGCAGAGGCGAAGTGAATGTGGACTTTGGCTGCAGGCATCAAATCCGTGCATGACCACAGAGTCCTTGTATCACAGCATCTCCTGACCTTTCCCAGGCAACGACTCTGTCATAACCACCACAGCTAACGCTAGACCATCATAAACAGCACCACCTCCGTCGTCTTCATCATTATCATCATCATCATCACAGCTGATGATAGGCATACTTAGCTCCTAATCTCCTCTAAGTTTTATCATCTGCGGTATCTGGAATCAGCTTTGTCCTCTTTTTTTTTTCCTAGCGTTGTGTTCCTCACGATGGTTAGCTTTTTCAAGTATTTATCTCATGGTTACTCGTTTTATTTTCCTTGAATTTTCCAATTATTTTCAGGTTTTCTAAACGTCTGATGCCTAAGAACTTTGTTTTCTTTTCTTATTGCCTATTTTACCGAAAGTCCTAATTACATTGCTGTATCCTGAACTTCCTTGAGGCCTTCATCGTTTGACTCTCTCTTAGCATCCGACAAACCAGCCGCGTTTTTTTTTTTCCTCCAATGCTGTGCACTGTGAATATGGATAAAAGCATGGACCAATTTCTGCAACGCTTTGAACAAATACTGTATTTTTATTCCACACACACACAAAAAAAAACTCAGAGTGTGAAGTATACAACAGTGTTCAGTTCAGTAGGTTAAGAGGGTTTGCCGGCTTCGTTGCCGAAACAGATGATTAAATTCTGTAGCACTAAGCCTATGTTACACCCTCTCTCCTTCTTTGATTGTACGTTAGTGTCGTGACCCCGGTTGTCAGTACCATCATACGACCCCTGGTGAACTGAAATTGCCACACTTTCAAGTTTCTGTATCCGGAAATAGAATCAAATTTGAACACCAGAAATTACAGCAAGCCGCCATGTTTGAGTAAGGGAATCCCACTGCTTTCTGTGTGTGATTACGAAGGTGTCACGTGACGCGAAACTTCCGGGGCGAGTGTAGTGCCCGTGGTAAACTCTTGAGGAATACTTCACTGAAATGGCTAATTGATATTGGTATATTTTTTTTGTTATTTATTTATCAAAGCTCATACTTGTTACATGATCTGTTTGTATTTTAGTTAAATGTCAGATATGCTCATGTAGAAGAGAAGAGGAGGGGATGGGGAGGGGACATGAGATGAGATTCGTTGACGAGTTTGTGTCTGTTCTTCACTTATTGCGAAGTTGGCGAAACTGCATGTCTTCTGTGGATGCCGAGTTGAAAGTCTAGCTACAGTCGAGGCTGAGGGCTTGCTCCGTGGCGGTTTCTATGCGTGTGGTACATTCTGTGGAAACACAATAAAGATACATGTGATTGTGGTAGTTTGGTATATATATATATATATATATATATATATATATATATATATATATATATATATATAGGACTTGAAATTAACAAGGACAAAACAAAAATAATGAAAATTCCCCTTAATCAAAATGGAAAAATACACATAGAAGGGACAGATATTGAAGAAGTCAATCAATTTGCATACCTTGGCAGCTACATAGACCAGGATGGTGACACTAGAAAGGAAGTTAGAATCAGAATTGCAAAAGCAGCATCGATCTTCAAGAATCTTGAGAACATATGGAATTCAAAAGTTATAAGCACAAAAACCAAGTTAAGGCTATTCAATTCAAATATAATATCCACCCTCTTTTATGCATGCGAAAGCTGGAAAACAACTAAAGAAATAGACAAAAAATTAGACTCTTTTGAAAACAAATGACTAAGGAAAATACTCGGCATCAAGTGGAACGAATTTAAGAATAATGCAGAGATAAGACAGATGACTGAACAACAACCAGTCTCATGGGTGATCAGGAAAAGGAGATGGACATTTGTTGGTCACTTGATGAGAAGAAATGATCAGAGCATCCCAAATGTTAAGAGAGGCCAAATTAACAGGCATAAAATCCCTTGATGAGGTTGAAAGACTCGCCGAAGACAGGAGAAATTGGCGAACTACTTTGCGAGCCATATGTGACGTTTAACGGCACGGGAAGGATATAAGATATACGAAAAGATATATCCTGTTTGCTTTTACAGTAATATCAGAACATCTTCCTTTTAGCCAGGCCTCTTTGATGTTTGATGGCGGCGTTGATGTTGCTAAGTGGCCATTGGCTATGATGATCATCTGGACTATACTTGCTCCTCGCGTTGCTAGCCTGGTCGCTCTTTTCTCTTTCCGGACTATTGGAAAGGCAACTTTGATGCTGTGCATTGCTCTTTTCTCATTAGATTTTTAAACTAGGTTTTTGTTTCTGTATTGCTGCACACAGAAATAGCCATCAAACTCTTATGTTGATTTCGAGTCAATAAAGATTAAATGTCAGACGGTGGTTAGATCTCTGATTAGAAAAATGGCTGTGATTTTGAAAGCTTGGCATTTGTCGCTGAAATCCTCTGCTTTAAAGACAGGTCAAAGTTCATCTCATGGTTTCTCCTATCTACTATCTTTTCACTGAAGCACTTAACAGAGGCTCAAAGTCCCGCGCTTGTCGTAGCCTTGAAAGCAATGAAGTCTATATAGACGCACAACTGGTTACTCTGTAGTGTCAAAGGTTGCCTATATTTTTAAAGGGGGTGGGGTGGGGGTGACTGTGTTAAAATGCTGTCCCCGAATATGTGGCTATAATCAGTTCTCCCAGGTCAAGGCCGTATGTGATGCAGTCTTCTTTCACGTACACATGGATGTCAATACAGGGGCGGAGGACAGACTCCAGAAGTGCCAAACTTTTACAGATCTACCCAACCAGACATGACCACAGGGCTTGGACCTAAGGCAGAAGCTGTGGGTGGGGAGGGGTGCCGGGAAGACCCGGAGAAGACTGTGGACTTCATCCTGGCGACTGGGCTTCTGATTTAGCAGGACCAAGAACTTTAACGCCAAAACAGAAGAAGAGATCTCTTCAGTCAGACATTTGCGTGTCCCTGGCGGAACTTTGCCTCCCTAACAGCTCTTCTGTAGGCCTCTCGGTAGTAAGCAAGATGCCCTGCTGCTGATGCATCCAAGAGACCTCTATAGAGGGCTGCTTTCAGCGAGCAGTGCACATAGTCCGCAGCACCTAGAGATTACTGAGAATCATTCCAGTAATCTCAGAGTCAGAACTCAGTACCTTCATTCAGACAAATATCATCAATATCAGTTTGATATCATTTCTCTTCCGGCTTGTACGGAAACAGTGGTTAGTTGAGATCCATTGTTTTTCATTTGCTTATTTTATTTCTGAAAGAAGTTCTTGTTTTCTTCTTGTTCTTTTCTTCAGACACTTAAAAAATGTAAATTTTAGTGCAAAAAAATTCTGCCCCCATACATTCTCTGTTTTGAAATCGTCTGCCTGTGTTATTCATTTCCTTCCATTGTGGGTTTCTTATATTTTAAGTTTAACTCGCACTTGTACGAAGTCCCTGTAACTGCGAGCTGGTGTTCTTCGCAGCCGATGCTGTAGAGATGTTGAGGCAGAGCATGGGAGCGTGTTATGGCGGCTGCTTTTTCAGTCCCGGAGTACAGCTAAAAAAACAGGGTGGGTGTGCAATGCTTCTTTAGCAGACTCCACCACCATAGGGACTATGGCGATGATCTCTGCCCCGTTAGCCAGGCTAGGTCTGTTACGGCTGGGGATACCAACGGAGAGATGTAACAGGGTCTTGGTCAGCTATGGTTCATTAACCCTGACGCTAGCATATCAGCTATGGGTCGGTGATTGCACCCTATTAGCCATTCTGTTTTCATCCACACCCAAAAAAATATCCGAGCTTCAGAACAGTGTTAAATTCTATCCATGTATGTTTCGTTTGCGTAAAATCAGGTATTATACATCAAGTGTTATGTTGTGTCTTATCTTGTATTATACATCAAGTGTTATGTTGTGTCTTATCTTGTATTATACATCAAGTGTTATGTTGTGTCTTATCTTGTATTATACATCAAGTGTTATGTTGCGTCTTATCTTGTATTATACATCAAGTGTTATGTTGTGTTTTATCTTGTATTATACATCAAGTGTTATGTTGTGTCTTATCTTGTATTATACATCAAGTGTTATGTTGTGTCTTATCTTGTATTATACATCAAGTGTTATGTTGCGTCTTATCTTGTATTATACATCAAGTGTTATGTTGTGTTTTATCTTGTATTATACATCACGTGTTATGTTGTGTCTTATCTTGTATTATACATCACGTGTTATGTTGTGTCTTATCTTGTATTATACATCAAGTGTTATGTTGTGTCTTATCTTGTATTATACATCAAGTGTTATGTTGTGTTTTATCTTGTATTATACATCAAGTGTTATGTTGTGTTTTATCTTGTATTATACATCAAGTGTTATGTTGTGTTTTATCTTGTATACATCAAGTGTTATGTGTCTTATCTTGTATTATACATCAAGTGTTATGTTGTGTCTTATCTTGTTTTATACATCAGGTGTTATGTTGTGTCTTATCTTGTATTATACATCAAGTGTTATGTTGTGTCTTATCTTGTATTATACATCAAGTGTTATGTTGTGTCTTATCTTGTATTATACATCAAGTGTTATGTTGTGTCTTATCTTGTATTATACATCAAGTGTTATGTTGTGTCTTATCTTGTATTATACATCAAGTGTTATGTTGTGTCTTATCTTGTTTTATACATCAAGTGTTATGTTGTGTCTTATCTTGTATTATACATCACGTGTTATGTTGCGTCTCATCTTGTATTATACATCAAGTGTTATATTGTGTCTTATCTTGTATTATATATCAAGTGTTATGTTGTGTCTTATCTTGTATTATACATCAAGTGTTATGTTGTGTCTTATTTGGCATATCTCTTCTTATATAGCGGATTTTAAAAAAACTATTCTAGTAGTAGAAAGTGCAATACAAGAGTTATTGTTCCTAAGACTGTTTTTCCTTTCCTGTAGTTAGTTTTTTAAAAAAAATATATATATCTGCTGTCTGGATGGGCGGATTTCTCTAAAGTACCTTATTACTGCCCAGAAACGCTTGAAACATGGATCAACTAGAGAAGGTCATCTTTATAATGGTAAAGTAAGAGAACACAGTTTTGTAGGATTACACCTCAAAAAAAAAAAATCGTAGACAAAGCACTTTATACTGGAAGATGAGCGTGTAGTTTAAGGATGCTTTCGTAAATTTTCCTATTGTTATTCCTAGGTCTTTTGATGTATCTAGCACATGATTTGGGAAGCAGCGTATGAAAACGGATGTTATTTTATGACATCGGGCCTTGTTTTCCCGGAAACCAATTGCATGTCACCATGTGAAAAGATTCACACCTGTACCCCAGACATGTTTATTTGTACAGGACGCCGCCAAGGACAATACAGCCTGGCACAACATTTATCTCAGGGGCGACCATCAGACGTCCCCGTCGGCCAACTCTGGGCGTTTGTTTCTTCTCCCGCTGTAGGTTATATGGCCACACATAATGTGCCTGTAAATTCATTTCTGACAAACCAGACAGAAGATTTTCAGAGGTTAACACATAATGTGCCGTCTACCCGTATTTCTGTATTCTCACTATTCATCATCATCATCAGGTGCCGTGCCGACTGGCGTTGGCTATTATGCTTCTCCAGAGTACACGATCCTTCATGCAGGCCATCAGTTCAGTTGGTGATCTCCTCTCACACCATCCCGTCAGACTGTCCAGTATCATTTCTCTTGGTCTTCCTCTTGGTCTTCTTCCTTCTATTTTTCCTGTTGTTATAATATTTTCAATGCCCCCTCTTCTCATTGCATGTCATATAAAAGTACATTGTCTCTCTCTTATCTTTCTGACAAGATTTTTTGTCTCTCCAGCTCTTCTCATACATTCTTCATTAGTTATTTTTGCTGTCCAGGGGATTCACAACATTCTTCTAATAAACCACATTTCTGCTGCTTCCAATGATTTTTGTGCAGACTTGCCTGTTGTCCATGATTCACTTCCATATAACAAGATAGGTTCAATATAGCATTTTAGGACTCGTTTTCTAACATTCATTGATAAAGATGTGTTAGCTAATATGTTTCTCATTCTCTGAAATGCAGTCTTTGCTTGGCCTATTATTCTCACTATTAGTGAGAATAAATGAGTTCTTCAAATATCATGGACACATAAAAGAACAAATAGATGAGCATGTTTGCATAACAAAACAACTTTATATGCAGGAAACTCTCTACCATAGAGAGCGGAACAACAACACAACTCCTTCAGATCATCAGAGGAAGTACCCCCCCCTCAGACAAGTGTTTCGGCCCTTTAAACTCCTGACACTCTAAGGGGGGTGGGCCCCTCTGGGTCATGACTTTATATAGTAGTAATTTGTAAACTAGCCATGCGTAGGGACATCCTACTTGCACTACCGAGGTAGGCTGTTTGGTAATACTTGTGTACTATGAGAAACACTGATGTACTAGACATTTCATGTAAGAAGTCTTGACTTTAAGGATCACATCGCCGCATTCTGGATACACCCATACACACTCCACTCTCTGTTTCACTAATGGTAGAAGAGTAAAAACACTAATCATCTTACATCCTTCCCATGCTGTTAAACGTCACATAGGGCTGGCATGGTAGCTCGCCAAGTTTTCCTGTTTTCCCTGAGCTTTTCAACCTCATCGAGGCTTACTAATTTGGCCTTTTTTACCAATGTCCTCTCTAGAGTTTCACGTGGTCGACCTCTTTTGGCGAACAACTTCAAATTCTGCTAGCCACCCGGCTCTACCTCCCCCCCCCTCCTCACACCGGTGTCCAGCCACCCGGCTCTACCTCTCCACCCTCCTCCTCACATCAGTGTCCAGCCACCCGGCTCTACCTCTCCACCCTCCTCACACCGGTGTCCAGCCACCCGGCTCTACTTTTCCCCCCTTCTCACACCGGTGTCCAGCCAGCCGGCTCTACCTCTCCACACTCCTCACATCAGCCATCCGGCTCTACCTCTCCACCCTCCTCACACCGGTGTCCAGCCAGCCGGCTCTACCTCTCCACCCTCCTCACACCGGTGTCCAGCCACCCGGCTCTACCTTTCCCCCTTCTCACACCGGTGTCCAGCCAGCCGGCTCTACCTCTCCACACTCCTCACATCAGCCACCTGGCTCTACCTTTCCCCCCTTCTCACACCGGTGTCCAGCCACCCGGCTCTACCTCTCCACCCTCCTCACACCAGCCATCCGGCTCTACCTTTCCCCCCCCTCCTCACATCAGTGTCCAGCCACCCGGCTCTACCTTTCCCCCTCCTCACACCAGCCATCCGGCTCTACCTTCCACCCTCCTCACATCAGTGTCCAGCCACCCGGCTCTACCTTCCCCCCTCCTCACATCAGTGTCCAGCCATCCGGCTCTACCTTCCCCCCCGCCTCACACCAGTGTCCAGCCACCCGGCTCTACCTTTCCCCCTCCTCACACCAGCCACCCGGCTCTACCTTCCCCCCTCCTCACACCAGTGTCCAGCCACCCGGCTCTACCTTCCCCCCTCCTCACACCAGTGTCCAGCCACCCGGCTCTACCTTTCCCCCTCCTCACACCAGCCACCCGGCTCTACCTTCCCCCCTCCTCACACCAGTGTCCAGCCACCCGGCTCTACCTTCCCCCCTCCTCACACCAGTGTCCAGCCACCCGGCTCTACCTTCCCCCCTCCTCACACCAGTGTCCAGCCACCCGGCTCTACCTTTCCCCCCTCCTCACACCAGTGTCCAGCCATCCGGCTCTACCTTCCCCCCTCCTCACACCAGTGTCCAGCCACCCGGCTCTACCTTTCCCCCCTCCTCACACCAGTGTCCAGCCACCCGGCTCTACCTTTCCCCCTCCTCACACCAGCCACCCGGCTCTACCTTCCCCCCTCCTCACACCAGTGTCCAGCCACCCGGCTCTACCTTTCCCCCCTCCTCACACCAGTGTCCAGCCACCCGGCTCTACCTTCCCCCTCCTCACACCAGTGTCCAGCCACCCGGCTCTACCTTTCCCCCCTCCTCACACCAGCCACCCGGCTCTACCTTCCCCCTCCTCACACCAGTGTCCAGCCACCCGGCTCTACCTTCCCCCCTCCTCACACCAGTGTCCAGCCACCCGGCTCTACCTTCCCCCCTCCTCACACCAGTGTCCAGCCACCCGGCTCTACCTTTCCCCCCTCCTCACACCAGTGTCCAGCCATCCGGCTCTACCTTCCCCCCTCCTCACACCAGTGTCCAGCCACCCGGCTCTACCTTTCCCCCCTCCTCACACCAGTGTCCAGCCACCCGGCTCTACCTTTCCCCCTCCTCACACCAGCCACCCGGCTCTACCTTCCCCCCTCCTCACACCAGTGTCCAGCCACCCGGCTCTACCTTTCCCCCCTCCTCACACCAGTGTCCAGCCACCCGGCTCTACCTTCCCCCTCCTCACACCAGTGTCCAGCCACCGGCTCTACCTTTCCCCCTCCTCACACCAGCCACCCGGCTCTACCTTCCCCCCTCCTCACACCAGTGTCCAGCCACCCGGCTCTACCTTCCCCCCTCCTCACACCAGTGTCCAGCCACCCGGCTCTACCTTCCCCCCTCCTCACACCAGTGTCCAGCCACCCGGCTCTACCTTCCCCCCTCCTCACACCAGTGTCCAGCCACCCGGCTCTACCTTTCCCCCTCCTCACACCAGCCACCCGGCTCTACCTTCCCCCCTCCTCACACCAGTGTCCAGCCACCCGGCTCTACCTTTCCCCCTCCTCACACCAGCCACCCGGCTCTACCTTCTCCCCCTCCTCACACCAGTGTCCAGCCACCCAGCTCTACCTTCCCTCCTCCTCACACCGGTGTCCAGCCACCCGGCTCTACCTTCCCCCTCCTCACACCGGTGTCCAGCCACCCGGCTCTACCTTCCCCCTCCTCACACCAGTGTCCAGCCACCCGGCTCTACCTTCCCTCCCCTCCTGACACCAGCCTCCTGGCTCTACCTTTCCCCCCTCCTCACACCAGCCACCCGGCTCTACCTTCTCCCCCTCCTCACACCAGTGTCCAGCCACCCGGCTCTACCTTTCCCCCCTCCTCACACCAGACACCCGGCTCTACCTTTCCCCCTCCTCACACCAGCCAATAGGCTCTACCTCTCCCCCCCCCCACCTTCCTCACACCAGCCACCCGGCTCCACCTCCCCCTCCCTCCTCACACCAGCCACCCGGCTCTACCTCCCCCCTCCTCACACCAGCCACCCGGCTCTACCTCCCCCCCCCCTCCTCACGTCGGTGTCCTCTGTAGATGATTATCAACAGACGGATTTTCCTCGTCCCGGCCCAGTTTCTAGGCCACCGGCCTTGACCCATCTCCTCTGTCCATGGGAATCATATCTTTTGCAATAGCGTTGCGAGCAACATGATCGCCTACCTCATTACCTCTCACTCCCGCACGTCCTGGGCGATGTATCAACACCAGCCGCTGTGGCGAAGTTGAAAGAACCGCACTTCAAACCTTGCTGGGTGTCTTTCAGCACTGACTTGCTGACAGCCCATCTCTCGTGGCTGCCTTCGTTTATTAGTAGAAAACTTCAGTGTACCGTGCCCATACCACAACCTTTTGAAGTACATTAAAGAAGCTTGGATTTCGCCTTCAGAAATTCGACCCTTACCCGTTTGGCTTGACTATTCGACCCTTACCCGTTGGCTTGACGACCGAGAGACCAGCTTACTATTGTCTAACAAAGTTTTGGAGGCCCCAATGGACATTACGTATGCCGTAGAGGTCGTCGCCTAGAGCTATGCTAAACGGCTAATGAAATTCCCCACCGACAATGGAAAGCCTGCCACCTGAATATAATCCTCAGTCTACAGTTTCGTGAAGACTCAAGCGGGCTCAAAGCCAACAGGGCGTACCTGGTCCTTCCATCTTTAGACCTCTTACGAAATAGGCTGTCAAGTGCCCCGCCATTTAGATCATTCTCCTAGTTAGGATTTCTTTCTTCTCTACAGCTGTAGTAAGAGTTGGGACTTGCAACCGCTACTGGGGGGGGGGGGGGTACAGGAAGCAAACACACGCTCATACACATACACTTAATGCAAGTATGTATTTTGGTGTGAGTTGAGTTTCCTTCCATCGTGTATACCGTAGCTTCTCTTACCTGAGTATTTTCATTGCTTCTCGGCCTTTTGGCTAAGATTTTAATCTACAAACCCCCACCACACACGTGGTAAAATTATCTAGCGAGCCCATGCGGGCATTAAAAAAAGAATTTCATTGCCTTTTTAGTTAAACTTTTCGTCCCATTCTCTTTTCAAACTGCCGTACTAATTTATTCCATGTAAATGTCTGGGCGTTAAGATATCTTGTTATCTGCCTGTCATATGATTGTTCCATGACTCTTTTGTGCTTTTTTTATACTAATATTGAAGAAGGCTGGCTAGTAAAAAGGATTAAACACAGAAAACTTAAATATTTTGGACACATTAAACGTCATGATAATCTAGAGAAGATCGTCTTGGAAGGGTACATAATGGGAAAAAGAAAGAGAGGAAGACCAAGGCGAAGATGGCTGCAATATATCGTTGATGATCTGCAAATGGATGCATCAGCAGCAGGCCATCTTGCTCACAACCGAGAGGCCTACAGGAGAGTTGTTATGGAGGCAGAGTTCTGCAAGGAAAATGACTGACTGATCTAGGCGTTGAATCATTATTTCATATTTATCATTATGATTTGATTATTTAAAAAAGGAACGTGTTTGAAGCGTGTAGATGTTAGTTGTTTGTGGATGTTGCTGAGAGTCATGTTGCTGGGCAGCTTGTCTCATATCTGATTCTATCATTATCTGATTGATCCTGTAAACTGTAAAAGGCCTAGTTAGAACTAGCTGGTCCTGGGGAGCTGTCTCATTACACTCGGGGCATACCCCCATACGTGCTCGGCCTTTGGTAAAACGATGTCCTTCAATTATTTTAGAGAAATGACTGCTATTTTGTTGGTTGTGTACTGCATGTGATCTCGCATTTTTAGCTGCAAATCCCCTGGCTACATGGAACTCATTGAGTCCTGCGTAGTGGGTGTTTTACAGGAGATTACTTAGCGATTGTTCCTCGATTGCTCCAAGCTGCTAAACAATAGCCCTTGAAATGGGATTAGACACCTGGATCATCAAGAGAACGGAGAATACACTTCCCAGCAGAACAGCAACGCTAAAATGCAGAGCATAGGTATCGCAACCAACCAAATCATTGACAAAAGCAATCAAGAGTTCGTACTTTGACCAGTCATTACTTCTTCATCTTTTCTTCACATTTTCAAACATAAACGTGGTAAAACCTAAGATCTTATTGTGAAAGGAAGCCAACGTTTGGGGAGTTGTCTGCTGTAAATATGATTTTCATTGAAACAATGTCAAATAATTTACGGAAATTTGTATTAAGTTCAAATACAACATGTAGCGGATGTGTCTTCGCAATATTTTAGGCGTGTCAGTGCACTTAGACATCCTCCTGTAACAAACAATCGTGTCAAGATATACAGGACAGTTTGAAAACCTCTGTGGTGTTCATCTGGTTTCCCGTGTGATCTATGCGTATAGAGAGCACACTGAGGAAGATTACCCAAGAAAGCTCTGGCGAGGGGTGGGCACGGTAATCACGTCTTCCCCCGAAGGTCACACCTGTGTGTCCCGTCCTTCGAAACACCCGATTGGTCAGTATCGTCCACCCGGTCACTTGTTTACCTGCTAGCGTTGAATTGTGGGAAAATATACTTGAAACCTTCTTGGTGAAAACTAATCGGCCAGTTCTACCCGGTGTTTGTGTGCGAGTGTTTGCTGAAGCTAAACTTGATTATTCATGTTCACTGTTTTTTTTTTCCTCTTGGAAAATACGACAAACTTCTTCCAGTGATAAAAAGAAACACAAAATAATCACAAGCGTAATGATTGTACGGACATTTTGTGCAGGATTCAGTTTAAAATAGGTCAGATATATTTATAAAATATATTTTAAGATATATCTAAGATTAGTTCACAATATGAGAAAATTCGGTTTTTTTAAAATCCCGAGAGGATTGCTTGATTTTATTTGTATTGTTGTTATTCCCTTATTTGAATACTTCATTCAGCCGTGAAACAAGTGTGAAAGGTAGTACTATTTTTAAAAGTAGTTTTTGTACTGCGTTGGGACGATTAAAACTAGGCACAAAAGACTTCGGAATTACCAAGCAAACATTTGCTGAAGTGAATCTCATAACTTCATCTCGCTCGAGTATTTAATGACTACCATCTCTTAGTTTACGCTAAACAAGAGTTCATTCTTTTACCTACATATTTGGGTCGATTACATGCAGTTCTGCGGCATGCGAGTCTACAGATGATTATAGTTGTTTGGCAACAGATATAGTACAAATCATAGTCCAGTATATTACTGACAACGGTAGAGGCAGATAGACTAAATAAATGACTTTTCTGAGATCTGAAAATGCACTGCGCTGGTCTGGCTGCATACGACATGTGGCATGCATTATCCACAGTCCAACTCGGACGTCCTAGAAATGCTGTTCTTGGATTACCACCAGTAGATATGCGCTTCAGGTTGGCATACGGAGCTGGTCCTACACGTGAGTAAAACGATTATTACATCCCGTTGATAATGGCTCTTTCTACGGTCTGTTGCGTTGATCCAGCCTTCATCTGAAGTGCTCTGTTGAAAGCAGTCATTACTACAGACATGTGATCTGACGTTGAATGCTAAGCAGCTGTTGATGTAAGGAGAGATGTAATAAAAGATGTATTTTTAAAAAAAAATTATCTTCATCTTGCGCAATCTTCTCAGAGGAATTTAACTGCGACGAGTAATCATCAGCTGTCAATGCGTCTGCTCAAAGCTGTTCCATGTTCTCGTATATTATTTAGACATCTGTCTCCATATCGTTGTTGCTCTCATTCTGCCCCGCCCCCACCCCATGCCAGAAGGATATCTTCTGCTTCACCCGCTCTGCCATCGAGACAAGGATCCAGGTCACGTCCACCGTCGAAACAAGTGTCCAAAAAGTCACGTCCGCCGTCCATGCATGGTCCAAGTCACGTCCGCCGTCCATGCATGGTCCAAGTCACGTCCATGAATCACATTGTTGGCAGTTTTTCATGCGCGCCTTTACAGTTCTCCATCCAGGAACCATTCATGCTTTTTTTCCCCCTTGGAGTCGTGTTTATGCTCTTGTCTGCGTGAGGACCACATGATTATCAGTATATTATTATTGTTCTTGATATATGTAGAACACTAATGATTCTCATGATTTTTCCCCCTTCGATATGGTACCTTTTTGTGCCTTGTCTTACTTATTGCCTTACGTCTGGCTGTCAGACTGAGTTCTTCAGACTTCATCAGTTGCTGTTGTGACCAGGAAAACAATCTGGCGCAGAACTGAACGATTTATAGCGTCGGTGATAGTGAGGCTGGTAAGATCTCGCGGCTGAGAGTTGGCCACACAGAATCGTATTCATGTACAAAGTCTATTGAGTTGTTGCTCAGATTCGACGCTCACTGCTGTTGGCTTCTATCCATGGTCATTTACCAGTATTTGCAAGCAGGTTTCAGCTCTTATGTTAAAGATAAATTGTTGTATAGATCTGAGCGCTGATAAGAGAGTTATTTCACGTGAAAAGTTTTTTTTTGTTCGGGGAGGGGAGAGAAGAGGTTGTGGTTAGGAGTTTCATACATGTATTCACATGGCAAAGGCAAAATGGAAAAGTGTATGATTATGTCACCATAGATTATGATTCTATTCATGTGATTGTTTCATGACTCATATATGGCCATACTGTTCTTTATTCGGAGTAGACGTCTTGTTGGTAGTTGATTCTCATTCATTCCGTTGGTTTTTTTTTTCCCTGTGAGAAAAAGATCTGTTTCCAAGCTCTTGTGTCTCGATTTTTTAATGCATGATATTCAGCACTGGTATTCGTATTATATTTCAAACACATACATTGATATATATTAACTTTGAGCTGCGACTGCCTGTCATGCTCTAGTAATCAGGCGTAACAATCCGAAGAGACGAACAGGTTCAACACGAACAAGCAAGCACGTTCATGGACGGGCTATGAAAGGGCGGTTCAAAGTTCACTACTATAAAATTGCACACGAGTATAGATTTATTTTTCGTCTCCTTTTCCATCCGCGAAGTTTCTCACACTCCTGAAGCTGAGACAGGCTTGATATCCTACCAATACCTCTAACTGCGTGTGTGAAATTTAATCCAGGACAGGCAAATATGGTTCTTTTTTTTAATGTCAGTCCTCTCACCACATTGCACCGAGTACCTGCTTGACTGGAGGGCTACAGCAGATAGACTAGAATCCACCGCCTTCACTCTGAGAGAGTAAGAGAACAAATATTGTAGGATTAAACCTCGAAAAAATCGTAGACAAAGCACTTTAGTGAGACGTGAGAGAAAGAAAAATCAAAAGAGAATTACCTGGGATTCGAACACGGACTCCGGTGGGACGAGCAGCCGTCTAGCCACGAGAGAACAGCGTACTATCGTACTAAAGTGCTTTGTCTACAATTTTTTCGAGGTTTAATCCTACAATATTTGTTCCCTTACTTTACCGTACCAAAACCTCGTAGTTTCCTATTTATAAAAAATTGTTCCTCACTCTGAGAGAGTTTTCTGTAGATTCGGCCACTGCTCTCCTTATATCCTTCCCGTGCCGTTAAACGTCACATAGGGCTCGCAAGGTAGTTCGCCAATTTTTCCTGTCTTCGGCGAGTATTTCAACCTCATCAAGGGATTTTATGCCTATTAATTTGGCCGCTCTTAACAATGTCCTCTTCAGAGTTTCACGCGGTCTGCCTCTTTCTCTTTGGCCTGTTGTGTTCCACTAGATATCGTTACGGAAACTCTCCAGACTCTCTTAATTTCCCCTTAGAGAGATAATTGTGTTCGCCATTCGTCATCTTTATTTTCAAGATCTTCTTCAAGTTCTGTGCTACCTAACTTGGTCATCACATTGCTCTGCAGGTCTCTTTATGTCTCTATTTTGATAACTTAAGATTTTCAGTCATTGCATTATCATCAAACTCTCAAGAGTTTCCTATACGTCGTATTTATTTATTTATTTACCTTCTGAAGTTATGTTTTAAATCTTCACCAAATATCCATTAAATGTCTAATGCCCCTTTGATATTGTATGAAACTGCTTTTTTTTCTGTATCTCTCAGTAGTAAAAGTAGACATAGGTGCATGTTCAGTAAAATTATATTAATCCTTTGCCGAGTATGATAACATTTGTTGACATCTAAAAACGGAGTTGACTAGTGGATTCTTCTGTTGAAACGTTGTGAAGGCAGTTTCTCTCTCTCTCTCTCTGTCTGTGTGTGTCCGTGTGTCCGTCCGTCCCCACCCCCCACCCCCCAGCAGTGAGTCTAGTTTTCTGTTTAGTATAGAAACATGTTAACAGTTAACACCATTGGGCTGAACTTTATATTACAGCAACATTTTTCGTAACTTGACTGAACCTTTCAGCATTCGTTGTACATGCTTCTTCATCGCTGGCGACATCTCTCTCTCTCTCTCTCTCTCTCTCTCTCTCTCACTCATCACACTCTCTCTCTCTCTCTTGTCTCTCTCTTTCTCTCACTCTTTTGTCTCTCTCTCTCTCTCTCTCTCTCAAGGTCCAAGCCGACAGGAGTAGGATATCACGTCCCTCCACGACCCTCGATCCTTTGTGCTTTCTCAACAGGCTTTTCACTGAGCATTTCCCGTGCCAGGACGGCCAACCATCGAACATCTTTTCTCTCTGTCTACCTCTGTCTCTTCTGCCTTCGATCTTCCCTGTTGCCATTAGGTGCTCTAGCCCGCCTCTCCTCCAAACATGCCCCTTCCCCTCACAGATTTAGATTGTCGTTTTCTGGTCGTCGTTATAACTTTCCTTGTTTCTTATGCCTCTTTCAGAACTTCCTCGGTGGATTTTCTCGCCGTCCATGGTACCTTCAGCTTTCTCCTTAAGCTACAGCTACTGATATGTAAAGACTTTCAGTTCTACTGCTCGAGATTTTACAGACTATTTCTATGCTCTGCGCTTCTTTCCCTCTTTTGCCATTTATTAACCTGAGTAATTCTTTGTATTGTACACATATTATAGATTTTTTTAAGGACTGGCTATGTGGCATCATCATCATCATGTGCCGTGCCGACTGGCGTTGGCTATTATGCTTCTCCAGAGTATCCGATCCTTCATGCAGGCCATCAGCTCAGTTGGTGATCTCCTCTCACACCATCCCGTTAGGCTGTCCAGTATCATTTCTCTTGGTCTTCCTCTTGATCTTCTTCCTTCTATTTTTCCTGTTGTTGTAATATTTTCAATGCCCCCTCTTCTCATTGCATGTCCTATGAAAGTACATTATCTCTCTGATCTTTTTGACAAGGTTTTTTGTCTCTCCAGCTCTTCTCCTACATTCTTCATTAGTTATTTTTGCTGTCCAGGGGATTCACAACATTCTTCTAATAAACCACATTTCTGCTGCTTCCAATGATTTTTGTGCAGACTTGCCTATTGTCCATGATGTATTTAGTGTACGTTAACGTAAATATGTTATAAGATCTTGTATATGTATATGCGTGTAAACAAAAAAAAACATGTTCCGCTTTACGGCGAATTTTCTTTTTGGACAAAGGTCTGGAATCTAAGATGACGCAAAACAAGGTATGCCTATATATATATATAAAATTGTGTCGGCCCGTAAGGGAATGAGAGGTATTCGTTTCAAGTTTTTAACTAACTTGAATGTAATCAAAGACTAGCATACCTGCAATCCCGGCATTCCAATGTGTGCTTCACTTTCCGTTCCAACACTCACTGAAGTGTGCGCCTGAAAGTTTTGTAACTGAGTTTCATAACTGTAACTGAAGCAGTGATGAGTAATCTAGTCTTGGGGCTTAATTATGTCATTCCGTAAGAATAGTGAAGAGCAAAACCTCTATGTTAATGCGAAGAAAACTAAATTGATGACAACTGACGAAACAAATAAGGCAACTGAAGTATGTATCAATGAGGAAAAAATTGGAAGAGGTTGAGAGTTTCGATCGAAATATCTTGGGTCATTACTAACTAATAATGGATATACAATGAGGGAAGTTAAAAGGAGGACATCTTTCGCTCTTCAAAAAGTAAAACAACTAAAGAAGCTGTGGAGAGGAGCAGACAGAACTACAAAAATAAGATTTTTAAGAGTATGCATCTTTCTCATCGCAGCATATGCCTGTGAGACCTGGACACTTAACAAAACAGCTGAGAAACATATAAATGCCTTGGATTGTAAATGCTACAGAAGAGTTATTCAAATATCATGGACACAAAAAAAAAACCCCAACAAATATATCCATACTACAAAAACTTAATATTGAAGAAGGTTGGCTAGTGAGGAAGATTAAACAGAGAAAACTTAAATACTTTGGACACATTAAACGGCATGATAATTTAGAGAAGACCGTCTTGGCAGGGTACATAATGGGAAAAAGAAAGAGAGGAAGACCAATGCAAAGATGGCTGCAAGACAGTATATAACCTTTAATCTGGAAATGGATGTATCAGCAGCATGGTATCTTGCTTACAACCGAAAGGCCTACAGGAGAGATGTTAGGGAGGCAAAGTTATGCAAGGGACATGCAAATGTCTTGAGTCTTGACGCTTAAAGCTGTGTTCTGATACAATAGTTTTACGACTCCATTAAGACTCCATTAGGTCACTAGATGCATCATTATCACTGGTTGTTGTGGTACCACGACAACAAAGTTGATGTAGGACTGCCTGAGTGGAAGATGTTATCATCGGCCGAGTTTCTTGCGTGTAAGGGTCAACAACTGTAGAAACACAGTCACGCAAAACCCACCTGATATGATAGCTCCAGGCAACAAAATTGCTATCATCAGGTGCGCTGTCTGTCTCCAGAGCTTAGCTGTTGTACAGTGTGTACAGCGTAATGTTCCCATTATTTATGTGTCAGTTTCTGCTGGATTCTATACGGGAGTAGGAATTGTCAATTTCTGTCACAGGTAGTAATAAATATCTTGTTTTCGTTATGTTTTATATAGTTTTAAAGACGTGACAAACTAGGCACGTTTTATGATATTTTGTTTAGTTTTCAAAACACAACAAGCAGATTAGGTTATATGAAAGTTCGTTAATAGTTTTCAAAACATGAAAATAGAATAAGCTATATGAAAGTTGTTTTTTAGTTTTCAAAACATGACAAGCAGATTAAGTTCTAAGATATTTTGTTTAGTTTTCAAAACACGACCTGTTCATGGAACTTCTATGATGTATGTGATGTGAGAGGAGAAAGAAAGCATAAACTAAACCCACCAAACAACGATCCAGGTAGGACTGACTTAACCTCATAGTCAAGGCACACATTCTACTTTTCTTAAGAGTGAAGAACGAGCCAGGCAAGCAAGCGAGTTTGCCTTTCACCCACGTTATCTCCCAGCTTTCCCTCTATCACAGACATATAAGTTAAATTATAATCACGACGATATTGTTGGGTAGGATAACATACTCCAGTCTTCCTTAAAGTATGCCCTGTAAAATGAGAAAATCCTTAATGCTGTCTTCTGTCGCTACCGCCCACTGTGCGCCAAACACAATAATTACAGAAAAAAAACAACCTGGTGATATTTGCAGAAGATTCTTGCTAGCATAAAGATGTATTTTAAGACAGCCCCAGGTAAAAAGATGCAGACACATAAAAAAATGATTTATGAATATAAAACGAAACAAAACTCTCCAACTCGAGCTCGTGCAGAAATTTTGCTTCATGCTCTGTTGATAATATACGCCCACTTTGGTTTTCTCACTAACTCCCCCCCCCCCAGACTTCTTCTATTCTCAAGCAGAAACATTTTTATTTTGAGAGCAGTACATAATGAGCTCATTTCCATCCAATTTTCCTGCTTCGCTGTTCATTTCTCCAGCCTTCGCTACAGCAGCGTGTGCTTTCTCCATTAAGTTAGATTGTTTTTTGGCTTCAGAATATCGCTCTCTCTCTCTTTTTTTCTTTTTATAAAGAACTTTCACTAGGCGAAACTGGCGATGGTTCAGAAATGACAAAAACATCCTGCAGAAATGTCAAGGTGTGAAGAAAAACTTTCAACAGATTTTTTTTAAAAAGTTATATAATTCCCGAGAAAAACATTTTTATTTTATGCACATTACAGTCCATGCAAGTCCTCCTTGTATGGTCATGTGACAGTTTCGTGTACTTTTTAGGACTAGAGTATAGAGTGTTCCAAAAGTTCTTGTGTACTTTACAGAAGACAAATCCAACTACATAGACACGTGTGGCACGTGATTTAAAAGTTTTCTCAACATATTTCTCTTCCTGCATTTAACACAAGCCCTCTCCTTGTAACTTCTGTTTGTATTCCTGCATTTAACACAAGCCCTCCCCCATATAAATTCCATTTGTCTTCCTACATTTAACACAAGCCCTCCCCATGACTGTCCTCTGGAAAGTGTATAGAAACTTTTGGAACACCCTGTAGAGACGCTGTAATGTTGAGCTGCAGGTAATACAGGTGTTTTTGTGTTTACTGTAGCTAAATATAAATCAGAATAACCTTAGAGAGGAGGTATACATACCCTGTCCATGAACTCTGATATTTTTGGGCTCTAAGAAGTGTAGGAAAGCAATGCGAGAATCCAGGTGTGTTTTATGAAGGTTATGGCTCTCTCTCTCTCTCTCTCTTTTCAGAGCTGTTTGGCACAAAATGCACCTAAAGCGGTATGTCTCCTACTCCCTCCACCCCCCTCCTTTCATGTTCACAAAAAGGGTTTGAAGATGGCCTATTATGTTATTCTTCTTTCCTCTCTCTCTCTCTCTCTCTCTCTGTCTCTCTCGTAGCTTTATACGTGTTATTAAATTGGCACTTGTATCCCACTGTTTCTCGTTATATCTTTCTGTCGCGATGTGTATATATAATAGTATACTATACTATACTATACTATACTATAGCACAACATAGCATAACATTAGCGTGGCATCATAATTGGGAGACAGTCAAGCAACAGATTCGTTGCAAATTTGTGCAAAATTGTCTGGCTCGCTGCCTGTAGAATATGCTATAGTTAATGCAAGGTTGACTAGCTCACTGCCTGTAGAACGTGCTATAGTTTGTGCAGGGCTGACTAGCTCGCTGCCTATAGAACGACCTGTTATGAGTTTCACATTCATGTGCAGTGGGGAAGGAAATAATCCTTTGGTTTTTAAAACCAGGTAGCACAGTTAACTACTTTACTAAGTAAACTACAGGTAAACAAAAAGAAATGGACGGGGGGGGGGATGTTATCTGTCACCTGTACAGAGTATAATTAGGGGAAACTATCTGAAGTCTGACTAATCTCTAAGTTATCAGGACAATTAGCAGGGTCTTCTGTTTCACACACGGCATACCAGATTCAGCGGACAATTTGGTCACATATTTCAGCCCACAGTTTCTATACTAAACAGATTCATTGGACAGAGGCAGAAACTGAAGGGCTTGGGTCAAAAACTTGGGAAGAAAAAAAAAAGAAAGAAAAAGGGGTCGGATTTAACGCTGGCGATATAGCCTCAGGTTCAGCGTGACCTAAAACTTGGACGCTCAGAGAAATGACAAGTTAGTGGATTTTCAGTTGTGTTTCACAAAACAGAAGTGGACTTACTGGGAAAGGGGGAGGGGGGGAGGGGCAGTGTATAGGCAGTATTCATCTTATGTTGATTCTGCATATGTAGACCCATTAGGTAGCTGATAACTCACAACTGGGAGGGGGGATGGTTGTAATATAGAAATGCTAGATAATACGTGAAAATTTATTAGGCGGAAATTTAAGTCTGGTGTATATATAAGCTTATATTTTTAATATAACCATTTTCCCATCGTTAAGTCTTCATAGCATACCAGTATACAGTATGTAACTATACCACGTACTATAATGTGTACCACCGACATATATATGTTTTGACTTACGCAGAGTTTTGTGGAACAATTCACATATGTAAGTTGGGGTAACCATCTGTACTGCGAGGACTGATAGACGCAATGAAACGTATACTATGAGCAACAATAAGGGATTGTCTCATGCCAGTCTCAGTTGTAATCTTTCGAGTATATCATGTGTCCGTGCGTAAAGTTTCTAGTTGGAACAGCAGTGGTATCTGGCTATTCTTGAACAGAATGCGTGTTAGTTATCTTCGGATGTGTTCTTATAGTCCTGGTGAGAAGTGTAATTAGTGTAGTGGCTCAGTGTGTGCTTAAACTTTGGTTATACTTGTGTCGGTGCGTGTATGTTAGACCCGTACTGTAGATACAAAGAATTTCTCAGCGGAGCGAGTCGTCAGTAGCAGGTTCGAATGTCAGTATTCCTATCTGTCTGTCCGTCCGTATGTCCATCTATCCGTCTGTCTATCTGTCCGTCCGTCCGTACGTCCATCTATCCGTCTTTCTGTCCATCTATCCGTCCGTCTATCCGTCTGTCTATCTGTCCGTCCGTCCGTACGTCCATCTATCCGTCCGTCTATCCGTATGTCTGTCCATCTATCCGTCCGTCTATCCGTCTGTCTGTCCGTCCATCTATCTATCTGTCTGTCTGTCCATCTATCCGTCCGTACGTCCATCTATCCGTCTGTCTGTTCGTCCGTCTATCCGTCTGTCTGTCCGTCCATCTATCCGTCCGTACGTCCATCTATCCGTCTGTCTGTTCGTCCGTCTATCTATCTGTCTGTCTGTCCATCTATCCGTCCGTACGTCCATCTATCCGTCTGTCTGTCCGTCCATCTATCCGTCCGTACGTCCATCTATCCGTCTGTCTGTTCGTCCGTCTATCCGTCTGTCTGTCCAACCGTACGTCTATCTGTCTGTCTATCTATCCATCCCTCTATCCATCTGTCTGTCCGTCCATCTGTCTGTCTGCCTATCCGTCCGTCAATACGTCCATCTATCCGTCTGTGTCCTCCCGTATGTCCATCTATCCGTCTGTCCGTCCATCTATCTGTCTGTCTGTCCGTCCATCTATCCGTCAGTACGTCCATCTATTCGTCTGTCTGTCCTTCCGTCCGTCCGTCTATTCGTCTGTCTGTCTGTCTGTCCGCCCGTACGTCCATCTATCCGTCTGTCTGCCTGATTGTATGAACTTTTCGCTTATGACTTCGTTCAGCGTGATACTAAGCAACAATGTAGATAACGTATTCTGCCTTCATACTCACAATTAAAATGTTTGCAGCGCCTGAGAAGAACTGGCCTTGTGGTGGTTTTATTTATTACATTTTTCCTTCACATCAGTCTTTGCCATCGACTGTTTTCTGTATTCACTTTATTCGGATTTCATGTCTGTTTTCCTACATTTTTAAAAGTTCTCGCTGGGAATTAAAACACCAGCCAAGTTTCATCTAATCCGACATGATGCCTGTATGATACGATCTTCACCACGGCATCATCTGTCAAGAGCTTCAAGTTTGCAGATACAGCAACTGGTGCTGGCTTCCTCATCAAGTACAGCAACTTGTACTGGCCTCCTCATCAGTACAGCAATTTGTGCTGGCTTCCTCATCAATGCAGCAACTGGTCCTGGCTTCCTCATCAGTACAGCAATTGGTGCTGGCTTCCTCATCAGTACAGCAATTGGTGCTGGCTTCCTCATCAGTACAGCAATTGGTGCTGGCTTCCTTATCAAATACAGCAATTGGTGCTGGCTTCCTCATCAGTACAGCAATTGGTGCTGGCTTCCTTATCAAGTACAGCAACTGGTGCTGGCTTTATTATCAGTCCAGCAATTGGTGCTGGTTTCCTTATCAAGTACAGCAACTGGTGCTGGCTTCCTCATCAGTACAGCAACTGGTGCTGGCTTTATTATCAATCCAGCAATTGGTGCTGGTTTCCTTATCAAGTACAGCAACTGGTGCTGGCTTCCTCATCAGTACAGCAACTGGTGCTGGCTTTATTATCAGTCCAGCAATTGGTGCTGATTTCCTTATCAAGTACACCAACTAGAGCTGGCTTCCTCATCAAGTACATCAACTGGTGCTTTATCTAAAAAAAAATAGTAAAAGAAAAAAATCATCATCACAACACTAATTTTTTTTAGCCTAGAAATAAAATGATGATGCCAGTGTCCCCTGGCTTAAAAGCTGCATCGCGATGTCTGTGACTTAAAGGCTACATTGTGATGTTTGTAACTTTAAGGCTAGATCGTGATGTTTGTAACTTTAAGGCTACATCGTGATGTTTGTTCAAGATCAGCCGCTTGTTCCCTACGCTGTTTATTTAGTCACACAATCATACGAGGTTATAGTGTTTCCAAATGTGCCACTGTGACAGCTCCATGTGAACTGGCCGAGAGTGGATATAAATATTGACCTAAAGGCAGCCAGCAGTGGTCGGTCTTTATACTGTCTGCCCGTGCCAGGGTGACATTGAGATCACCTCCGAAAGTTGGCCATTGTTTGCGCTAGTCCGCTTTGACTCAGATATCTGTAAAATATCAACATTTGTCACTTTCTTGTTCCATTTTCTTTTCTTTTCATGTTCCACCCCCCCCCCTTTTTTTCCCATACCCCCCCCCCCCCCCCCAATGGATTCTAGCGCCATCTCACAAGCTCGGTTTTAAAAAAAGAGTAATATTTGACGTAGAGCACTATGCTTCGCAGATTTCAACAATAAACAGAAGAAACAAGACTTGAAGCAGCAGCGTTCTGGAGAAAGATGTATCACGTACCCCGAAGGACCAGGCAAAAATAGAGAAGTTCTCTCCCTGTACCCCCCACGGGGCGCACGAAAATATGTTTGAGTCCTCGGATCAGAAAATGGGTTGGCTCGATTAAGGGGTGGTATGTACTGCTTTATTCATGATGAGAGGTCCACAGCTGTTATCAGGTCGCTAAAGGGATCCAGTGGTGTTCTCATGCCGGAAAAGGGGGTGCACGGGTGTTCTCATGCCGGAAAATGGGATACACGAGTGTTCTCATGCCGGAAAATGGGATACACGAGTGTTCTCATGCCGGAAAAGGGGGTGTACATGTGTTCTCAGGCTGTAAAGGGGGTCCATGGCATGTTTCCAGTCAGTCCCAGATATATCTGTATAAGAAGAAAGGCCACAAATGCTGTTATCTTTGCAAACCCTCGACTAGTAGCATACTTTCAGCTTCCAAAGTCTAATTCCGTCGAAGTTTTATGGATTGCATCGGATACTTCCGCGAAAGTTCAACGGGACATCAATTTTGACATATGATGCCATATTTTTATGTAAATTAGAAGCAGGAAAAAAATAAGTGTTAAGTAGTTAGTCACGCCTAGGACGTAAATGACCTGACAGCGGAGCTGGCGTATGATTCCGTATAAGGTATTGTTAGTTTAAATTCTCTTCAGTGATTTTTTTTATTAATTTTGAGTTTGTGAAAAGTTCCTTTTTTCCCCTTGTAATGTTCATTTCTCGCGAGAAATGAACATTAATTTACGCTAATTTTACCAAAATATTGATGTTACCAACGCCAGCAAGGACAGGAGTTTGGGCGTGGATATACAAGTTTATTAACACAAATAGTCAACGGAAACAGTCTGTGCACGATTAGACAAGCAGTGTAAACATCAACAGCGTACAGGCCTCTTGTAGTCATAACATCGAGAGATCCACCATAAAATATCATAATTTGTTAGTGTTTGAAACATTCCGTTGGCGGTTGGGATGAGAAAAGAGAAAGAGAACACACACACACAGAGGAGAGAGAGAGAGAGAGAGAGGTTACTTCTGTTACGAACTGTGAAAATGTGTGTCTTCTGTTCTATGATGTCTGCAGCCCGGTGAGCTTTGTGGAATATGGAAGTGCTTTCATGGAAGAGTCAAGCATATACCTTCATTTAACATAGAATGGAGTTTTATGTATCGAAGGCAGTAATTTACTTTAAATTCATGCATTTAATTTTCTTTAAATCACATTACTTTTACCGTCGATTAAGATGTATTACCCCGTTGTATTGCAATTATAAACATTTTTTGTGGCAATATGTAATGCAGAAGGCGTACTGTAATGTGTAATAAATGTGTCCAAGTACCCGACATACGGAAATTTTATGCAAACTTCTTTCATGTCAACAGTGTGTCAAGTATAGTAACCTGAAATAGCATTATGTGTCAGTATTCAGACATGCAAAATATCATTATTTTGTTGAAGCATTTGGCAGTATCAGTATTCCGAATGTACAGATTTACCCGGATGAGAGCAAGATTGATCAGTAAATTCTAGATCAAGTGGTTTACAGTTATGTCTTCATCTCTTGTTCTAGATAGATACGTGTAGAATCTGTTCTCCCTGCGGCCATTGTGACTTCAAATATACGTTCGTATCTGCACGTGATGGATTCCGATAAATCGTTCCGAATGAAGTCCAGGGAGTTCCTTGAAATGTGTTATTCGGTGCTGACAGTGTGGTGAAGCAAGGAGTACTGTTGTCTGTGCTAGATAATGTGTTCAGTGGTGAAATAACTCCATCCACCGGTTTAGACAAGCGGCGGGTGGCCAGCATGTGTTTCGCTATCCATCACTGCGGATTCTGTCCGTACTTCAGCGTCACCTATTACGTCAATGCACGACGTAGCAGTCGCTCGGGCCGTGCGTGGCCCCCGATGCCCAGTGAAGTCAGCGATGGTGAGTGTACATACCTGCATGCCAAAAACTTGGACTAACCTTTCTAGAGATGATGCATGAACCAAGGAATGTCTAACACACTCTCGAGTTCGTAATTTGTAAACAGAAACAGTTATTTTGAAGGCGTCTCTGTTGTAACTGCCAATGCTTAGCAGCTGATGCAGATTCATTGTAACAACGAGGTTTATCAAAGGGGGGTAATGTGCTATGATGGTTTTCTTTAATTTCTGGAGCAAACATAATAGAGTTCCATGACATATGATGCACCATAACAGCCTGTAGACTAGAGAGACTACTTTGAGAAAGTATTTAACAAGGTTTCTAACAAGTGTTAGGGTTCAGACACAAAATTCTTCATTAGTTATATATCAGGGGAAATAATTCATTCATGTTATTTACAGTTCGCATATTACATTATCTTTTGTAAATATTATATAACAGTTAAATGACATGTAACATGCAAAAGTAACGTTTAAGTGAATGAAGAAAAAGACAGATTGAATTGTAAATAAATTTGATTTTACCATTCATTCATTCATTTGCATGTCCCTTGCGGAACTTTGCCTCCCAAACAGCACTCCTGTAGGCCTCTCGGTTGTGAGCAAGATGGCCTGCCGCTGCTGCATCCATTTGAAGATCGTCAACATTGTCTTGCAGCCATCTTCGTTTTGGTCTTCCTCTCTTTCTTTTTCCCATTATGCATCCTTCCAATAGGTCTTCTCTAAATTATCATGACGTTTAATGTGTCCAAAATATTTAGGTTTTCTCTCTTTAATCCTCTTTACTAGCCAGCCTTCTTCAATATTAAGCTCTTGTAGTATAGATATATTTGTTCTTTTTTGTGTCCACGATATTTGGAGAACTCTTCTGTAGTTGATTTTACCAGATGTCTTAAAAATTGGTACGAAAAAAATGATGCCTCTTCCCCCACCCCACCCCACCCCCCTTTTCTCCTAAAGTTGATCTTGAAGCACACGGTGATGGATTAGTCGTTACTCTGGAAAGATTTATGCCTAAGTGCCGGGGGCGGGAGGGGGGGGGAAGAAAAGCTATCGCCAACGTCAAGGTAAAAAAAGCAAAACTCTGTTAAACAAAAGATTGTCGTTTCATGCGCAATCATTTGTAACTGGTATTGCTACTCTAGCACGTTATGTTGTCCTAAAGATAGCGAGCGACGTATCAGCTGTGTTTAGTCGATGTAACACAAGGTCGTAAAGTAGCAGATATCACAGCTAAAGGGGAATCAGGCCGTGTATCAGGAGATGGGACGGTAAAGGTCGAAGATGGCTTGGGGGTGGGGGGAGGGGTCTGAGTGGTGGTCAGTCCGTCACTAGAAACACATCTTCCATGCAGGAATTGTTTCAACTATTTAGAACTGAAAGATGCTCACAGCGACAGCCACGCTACAGAACCGCACCCACCAGAATTAAGGAAACATTACTTTTTTTTTTTGCATGAAGTTCTACTTCACCAAGTCAGCGACTCTTATCTTGCTACCAGGACAGACAATCATTGAACGTACATCGTACAGTATTTCTGGTGCGCGTCTAATGAGAATAAAAGGATCGCACTGCAGACACCCAGTAAATCTAACACACCAAATTGGAACGCACAGCAGAAAGAGCCAAGACAAACAAAATCAGGACACAAGACCAAGAAATGGCTAAGGAATAAACTAGAAAAAATAGAATCAAATCTAAGAAAAAAGTTGATTTTTTATTTTAAACGTGAAGAAAAGTCACAAACACTGGTACAGGAAAATATATCATTCGTGATCTTGTACAAAATAAATAAGTAAATAAAACTAGTTTTATACTATCAATAGCTTTATGCGTGGCACGTGATTAGTGTAAATTTAGCCGTGATTGCCAGAATCAAATGTTAAGCCGTGACAGCAAATGGTAGTAGGCGGAAACACCCGGTCCGTGGGTAGCATAAGGAGCACTTGTCTCCTAAATGAGACCCGCGATCGTTTTGGTGGGATAAAAGTTCTGTCCGTTAAAACTCTCTTACAAGTCACAGCTAGGTGATTCCCCCCCCCCCTTTTTTTTTAAAACTATTTTTTCCCCATTGTTATTTGTTGTATATCATTCATGTGAATTTATATTTTATCTTCTTTTCATATTTCTTTGATCTTTATGTTTTTGTATGATTAAGGTGTAAACCAAACCTTTACACCTGTGCGCTCGTTAACTGATAACTCTGTTCTTACGTTTGTTTTAAATAGTTTTAACATTCTGTTATCACAGGTTTACTGCTTTGGCTTTATGTATAGTTATATATTCAGTCTTATATATACTTATACTCCAAAACTATTCATGTTTCCACTGAAATGGGGTTTTCGTGAAGCTAGTTCGCCTAGACGCCATCGTTGCTGCTTGCACCATAGTTTTATTTGCCTTTATGCAGTTCCTGTCAAAATGAAACGCCCTGAACATCCAGGGAGATGTAAATCCACGAGTGTGTGAGGCATGAAGTGCACTGCCCTCACATGTAAAAGTCATATCCCATGCCAGTGATGCAAACAGGGATTAGTGCCTTTATTATCCTACAGTGTGTTGTCAGTGCTATGTGTGATTGTCTTTCCATTCTTAGTTCCTGTCCTTTCCATTCTTAGTTCCTGTCTTTTCCATTCTTAGTTCCTGTCTTTCCATTCTTAGTTCCTGTCTTTTCCATTCTTAGTTCCTGTCTTTCTATTCTTAGTTCCTGTCTTTCCATTCTTAGTTCCTGTCGTTCCATTCTTAGTTTCTGTCTTTTCCATTCTTAGTTCCTGTCTTTCCATTCTTAGTTCCAAAAGGAGTCAGGTACTTAGGCTTCTCCACTAACAACTGACTTAAGTGAGTGCACCTTCAGAAGTGAGTGCACTAACCGCTGCGCTATTCGGGGGGTGGGGGGATAGAAGATACAAAACAGGCCCAGAAGCAAAAATAGTATACATAACAGCAATACAAGTCTCTGATAGTTGAACAATTCCAAAAACCAAAAAAAGATTTTTTTTTCAGTTTGTGAATTGAGAAAGGCATTACTGAGGACAGGACAGAGGATAACGAAACAAGACAGTGGCATAAACGAACCAGTATATGGAATGAATGAATATACTGGATCGTGCTTCTTCATTTTCGTCAAGCAATATCCTCTTGTGTAAACTACGGGAGCTAAATTTGATCTTGTTTAAATTAGTTGAGCAAAAAAACTGGCTAGATTTCGCGTCGGCTCCACACGGCCAAAGCAAGCGCATCATCTCCATGCGAAGTGCCACGTTTTCACTAAAGAACGGTGTGCAGCCCGCAGTCCACATGTATCGCCACCCCGGGACTAGAGATATACGCTGATAACCGCGGCACGTCTCAAAGGAAAAGGTCGCAGGTCGGGCAAAGAGGACGGACGGACGGTCTCCACATTCCTCACATACCAAACTGGCAACTCTGCCCCTTGATTCCCAAAACAACCATCTCCGTAGTTGGTGAATTTTATTGTCCGTCCATTGACTGGACGGCTATTTTATCCCTTTTTATGCTGCTTTGTGACAGTGTGTAAACAAATGGACTATACCTGTTGTGCTATATTTAAATATAAAATGGGACTGGACTATGGAATCGTGGCTCCCTTTGCTTATGGACTATTTAACTCTTGAATTAATTTCCATGCTCTGTCAGGATAAGTTTTGATGAGAAATTCCGGTAGAAAAGAACTGGAAAGAAGTTCCTCTGTTATTTAAAAGTATGGGTTGAGTTAGAAATATGCTAGTTTTCATTTCACTTAGGCTTTGCCTAAGAATCGCTCTGAGCATCTACCAACCTTGATAGTTTTTTTTAGGAGGGGGGGGGGACGTTGGATATCGGCGCTGACCCTTCTTAAGACATTTCCACCATCCCCTTTCAGAACTAATTTAAAATATCTATCACAGTGATAATACGTTCTTGTTACCTCAGTTTTGCTTCCCAGGCTCCACATCTCCCCGCTACTTAATACCTGTTTGATGTTGGTGATGTTCAGAAAACAGACCTACTTAATACCTGTTTGATGTTGGTGATGTTCAGAAAACAGACCTACTTAATACCTGTTTGATGTTGGTGATATTCAGAAAACAGATGCTTTGTCTCGCACATTGTGAAACAAAGCATCAGATATTTCTGCTGTAAAATAAAACTTGAGTTTGATTTGTGCCTTGTTACGAGATGTCTCAGTTTTGTACTTTCGCATATGTAGATAAGTTGAGGACTGCGGTAAAACCGGTTCTAGCAGAGTGTGTTACAAGTGTATAGTATAGTTTTTTTTTCTTTAAAAAAAAATAAGTTGAGAAGGAATAGCAAAAGAGAGAATGAGCACTTAGAAATGTAAAACAAACAGTTAAAAAAAGGGTAAATGTCATGGCTTAGAGGCACATAGGGATATGGTGTTAGTGGTACCAAACCAATATTTCCATGATCAAGGAAGGCGACAATGACAAAACAAACACAAAAATAGCACTTAAGCTGGCAGAGACCCTCTTGGTTAGGACCATCAACCAAGTAGTGCTACTAACTGTGTATGAACTTATGTCCGGCAACAAGCCATGTCCTTCATGTCACGGAAAGTGATACTGAAGAAAGGTGATATCAGTTATGTGAAAGTTGCTAAGTATCACTTTGCTGAAATGTTTATTTCAGAACTTATTCTGCCAATATATGACTGGCACAGTTGGTCAGAGCAACAGCAGAGTGCTTTGAACAGTGGCTCTCAGATTGATCGTGAAATATTTACTAGACTCTACTAATCTATCTTCTTTCTCTCTTTCCTTTTTGTCTATAAAACAGCAGTAAGTCCTAAATGAAATATATATTAAAAAATAAACTGATTGTCGCATTCTGTAAATATGTTATAACACTAAATATTTTTCTCGATGAATATTTCTTGTCGGCACCGGTTCACTTATTTTAAGGCTGGATATATATTGCAACAGGGGAACAGAAGTAAGGGTAGACCAAAGGAGACATGGAGAAGAACAACAGAGAGGATGTTGAGCAGTAGAGGGCTTACTTGGGCAAGAGCGGAAAAAAGGCAGAGGAAAGGCGTTTGTGGAAAACCCTTGCGGTAGCCCCATGTGCCTTGGGCACTTAAGGTTCATAGAGATATAGTGCAGCAAATGGATTGGGCTATATATGTTTTTAATGTTAGTATCATCTAGATTCTATTTATTGCTTTATTTTTTATTATTATTAGACCGAAAAGGTGGGGGGTGGGGGCGCACAACCAGAATGGATTAGAAACCACTAAACCTTCATCTGCAAGCCAGTGCGCCGGAAAGTTTGCTAGAGGGTCGTAATAGAAGGGGCCTTAATTTTCGTTTTTGAATGATAAAATCTTCCCTGAAAAATGAAGATATTCTTTGGAAATATTTTTCGTATTGTTCAGTGTGTGCCGTAAGATGACAATAAAAAGTTGATAGTCACTGAGTTAAGACTGTCCAATTATACAACATTGATGGTTGTTTATTGCGGTATTCAAAGCTGCTTTGAGTTGCGAAGCAAGTGGAGCTTTACATGTTTGTTACTTTCGAAGATTTTGAGGACAGTTAAAACAGGGTTAAAGATCATGCTGGTGAATTTCGCAGGTTACGTGGAGTCCTCAGATGGAAAAGTTCGGACTCGATCTAAAGTTAGACGAAGACAGCGCGATTGGACATATCTGCAGATCTTCTGATAATATTTTGTTATGGTCCTTTAATGATAAATCGTACGCAGTGTTGTCCTGAGAGTTAGCAATTACAAACCAAATCAGCTGGCTTATCGCAACACTCCGGCCACGACAGCAAAGTCTCGAGTTCAGAGCTGACAAGACCAAAGATTATCAGCTGTTTCAGAACTTACCCGATATCCGAGATAAGAAAAAAAAGGTACACTTTTGTTATTCCGACTGCTCAGACCACCAAGCAGGGATCATCTATATTCTTTTGTAAATATACATTATTACACAGCAGTACTTGTAATGCTTATAGTACTACTTTGTGTAGAGAGCGGTGTTTTCTGATGATATTAAAGGTTGTATAACTGTTTCGCTCTTTGTGGCAGTTTCCTGCCTTATCGTATTGCTCATAGCCATGAAACTCTACACAAAGGACAAGTAATCACTTTCTTGACGTTCACCAAGAACGCCTGATGAACTAAACATCGTTTCTATAGGAGATGGGAATGAAAATGCCACGAAAGAGTCAGTTTTCACTTTTGTAATGAGTGCGGTTGTATGTTTTGTGAGTCAGTTCTCACTTTTGTAATGAGTGCAGTTGTATGTTTTGTCACATTTTTATGATACCGTTTGATCTAAGTCTTTAACGTGCTTCGAACTCTTGATGTCTGGGAAAGGTGCTTTGGGAATACAACTGTATTATAGTGTAATCTTTTTTACATGATGGATCCCCAGTTACAGGTGAGCCAAGGGGATTTAACTCCTGCTACTCCTTTCTGCATGTATCCATTGTTTAGGAAGTCTTCAGTTTGCTGTTAGCTGGGCAGCATTTTGATAATGTGGCCAAAAGTTAGAAAAGAAATATCTCATTTGTAAACTTCTCTTCTGCAAAAAAAAAAAAAAAAATTGGAGTAATATTCTTCAAGAAGTTTACTAAAAATAAACCAACACACATAAATAGATATACTTTTATACATAGTATCGCATGCTGTAAACTTTAATGGCAATAATAATCTGTTTATTTCAGGTCACGAGACACCATTTTCTATCAAACTGAACCAGATTCGGGGACTTTCAAGGTCAGGGGACAACATGACAGCAGCTGACCTTGACATAGTTGTGAACAACAGTTCCTCATCTGCAACAAAGTGTGAATTCTACCTCAAACAGAAAAAGACAGTGAGGAAAAATTTTGGTAAGAGGCTGAAGGAAAGCACTTTGTGAATAAACCATGCTCATCTGCCATTTATAGGACGTTAAGGCCTTTCTTCTTCTCCTTCTCGTTCCTTCTTCTTTTCCTCCTCCTCCTTCTGTTTCTCATTCTTCTTCTTCTCCTCCTCCTTTTCTGTTTCTCCTTCATCTCCTCCTTCTTCTTTCTCCTCCCTCCTCGCCATGCTGAACTGGAGTCATGTTGCCTGTATGAAGTCCTAAAGTCTCAGACAGCACTCTTATAGCTCAAGCTGTAGGTCAGATCCTTCAGCTAAGCTTGGCTACACAGAACTTCTCCCTTTCTTCACATGTAAGAAATTTTGTCCCCATGCTTGAGCTCAGAATCTATCAATCCAATGTTCGCAGCCAGAACATGGAGAAATTATCAGAGAATTGAAAGTAGACAGAGAGAATCTGAAGGGAGATGGTCAGAAAAATGTTAAGAATACACTGGGAAGAACCAAATGAACAGGCATTGAGATCATTACTAAGAAGGTCAAAAGACA